>OY720025.1:22716683-22740291 GCA_963082485.1 Eudonia mercurella | reverse complement strand
TACATTTTCTCATTATAATTTTTTTATCTAGTGCAATAGCTCTTGCAAGGAGTAAAAGCATTTTAGTAGTAAAAATTTGTTTAATGATTGTTTGAATTTATCTATATCATTTTCATTCTTTATATGTTCTGGTATCCTGTTATAAATTTTAACGGCCATTGCATATGGGCCTGAATGGATTAGATTTAATTTAGATATTGGGGGAGCAAATATTTGGCGTGGGCGCAAATTTCCGGGCCTGTTATACTGCGGACATAGGTGATCATTTCTTCTGACAAAAACACTAAACTTCCAAAATGTATAAGCAAGTGAGGGTGAGCACTCCCTCCCCGATAAAGAATGCCGGCAGCTTGTCATCTCACCTATGTTTACAATTATTCGGAGACACCGTTTTTGCAACTTAAACAATTTTGACGAGTCCGTGCTATTGCCGCAAAGAATAATACCATCTTGTACCCAAGCGTGAGCATAGGCGTGGTAAGCATTTAAGGCAGGCTGTTTATCCGAGGTCTTTTTTAGCTGGTATAACGCGTTGTGAACCTAGACAACTTTGCTGCATCTTTTTTTATGTGATCTTTCCAGTTTATAGTTGTATCGATACTGATACCCAACAGAGAATAAGTATTTACAGTCTCTAATTTAATATTTTTAAATGTAAAATCTACTTGCTATGGCTGTCTTTGGTAGGGTCTAAACTGCATAAGTTGGGTTTCGGCAAAATTTATTTCGAGGTTATGATCGCTTAACCAATTTTCAATTTTTAGTAGGTAATTTGTTCTCCATTTTTATGTTCAAGTCATTTTTGCAAGGAATCAATACCGACACGTCGTCGGCGAACAACGTACATGGACCATCTATGATGTTTGGGAGGTCGTTTATGTACAACATGTATTTCCGTAAACTAATGTGAATTTTGTGGTAAAGTAGTTTTTTGAACAGTGAACCTGATGGGTGAAATTCGCGAATAACTTCGGTTCTAAAGGCAAATTAGCAATACATTGAGGTACCGGTGGAAAGGGTATAAAGCAGAGATGTTTTAATGAAATTGTAATCATTCAATTGTCCTTGCGATGTTACTGGGGATGGCATGGCTGGGTAGCAGAATACCCCTGCTATCCGTCATTTACGTATATCCAACCGTCTACCAAACACCTGTATAATATGACAAACCAATTGAATGTCACTCTTTAATAAGGTACTTTAAGTCATCCAGACACGGACTTATGTAACTGGTTGGATTATTGCATTAAGTAACAGTCGACAATTGACCAATTTCAATATGAGACGCTTGGAGCACTTGTTTGTGAGAAAGTTGAACTGTATTGCTATCATTTTCAACTCCAGTGATTTCGTGTCTGTTTTGTGAGGAGGAACTAAGCCGATTGCATCAATTACCCTGGACCTGGAGCTTCCATCACAGACACACAATCTATCGGATGTTCTAACCGCAGCCACAGTAATAATACTTTCATCCGTCACTTGCCGCGCGAATCCATTCGTGAAATCATCGATTGTGTAATCGTGGATATGCAAATACCTATAAAACAATTTTCTACAACGGAGAAAGTGATGCGTACGCGCGGCGGGGCGGGGCGGGGCGCGGGGCGGGCGGCGACCCAATCAGCCGACCCGACACTCTCGGTTTCGGCAGCCACCTGCCGGCTATTCACGCCGCGCCGCCCGCGAACCATACAATCACTAAACACAAATTGCACCTTGAAAACCATGCTTTACTTCTAAGAGCGAGATCACGGGTAATCCCTATGAAATATTGTATTGATGATTAACTTAATTTATTAATTATTTACTTAATTTAAATTATCTCTCAAGTATTGAACTCCTGGTATGATCTCCATAATGTATCCCCTGCGTATAAACTGCGCTCGATGGGTCACCGAATGTGTGCTGTTTTTTATACGACAGCTAGAATGTTTTCGCACGAGAAGTCGCCTGATCACTATTAGATAGAGTGAGTGAGTGATCGCTATGTTAGTGGTACTTTTTCAGTAGCAAATGTTATTTGTTTATGTCTCAAACCATTGATTAGATTATAAACCCTTTGACAGTTATCTGTGTAGATACTTATGTGAAAAATCTTAATAATTCGTGATTCTTCTACTTATGACAACGTACTGCTTATTACAAATTGCCAAATTGCGAGATGTGACGTTTCTTATTCATATTTGACCAAAATAGATAGATGAAAAAAATCCTCCCTTCGTAACCGAATATTGGTGTTGACGGGGAGATCTTAAGGCAGTGATGTGGCACATCGTTCGACAGCTCATTAATCACGCAAAGGTCCCCCCCACCCCTCACCACGCGAGCGCGGCACCACATTTATTGCGCACTCGAACGTAATTAATTTAATTTCAGCGTGTCGGTAATTTTTTCACAACATAATGATTGTATCAAAAGCCGTAGCGTGACGTCGCAGGCTACGCTATATTCCACAAACTGTTGATCGATAAGTATTGATACATTGTAACGCAAATGCGGGAGACGGCTTGCGTTTGAGGACATCCATCTTGGCGTGGCAGCCGCGTGGCAGCACGCAGCCGGATTCCGAGTTGTTCGTTGAACCGAATCGCGGCTTATCAGATTCACCATGCTTTCATACCGATCGACGATCGTCTGTGTCGTAACTTTAGATCTGAGCCTTCGGCTGCATTCATTCTCATCTGTTTATCTCAGGTATTATTAAATATGACACAGAGTCTTCAGTTTATGTTAACGCCACATACCTATTGTCATGAAAAACTTCATACGGATCTACTGTCGTTTATTTAACATATTTTCTTTGTCTTGATAAAACCGTCTGTTGGGTCGCTCGTCTTAAAATTTATTTGTGCAAGGTAACAATAATGTATAACATTGTTGAATAGGTGATAGATAACAGAAATTTCATTATTCATGTGTTGTGTGTTTGTACGATATGCTGCATTAGAAATGTACAGTGCAGTGTGTACGTTTTTAGGGTTCTGTAGCCAAATGCCAAAAAACGGAACTCTTATGGATTCGTCATGTCTGTCTATCCGTCCGTCTGAACATCCGATCATAATATTTTTACAAATACTAAAGATCAGTTAAGAAGTAGGCAAGCTATTATAAAATGTTTAAATAATTTTAATACAAATTTTGTTGCGAAACAAATTACAAAAACACAAATGTTGAAAAAATTTCCACAAGCAGGATTTGAACCTGCACCCTTCTGACATACCGGGTCAAGTGCTCCTCCAATTGAGCTATCGTGGTTCTAACCAGCCTGCCGAAATTATTCGACACTACATATTTACTTTTTACTTTATTAATTATTATTAAGATTTTCACACAAAAATAGAAAAAAAAAACAATAAATTTTGGGGGTTCCCGATACTTAGAACTGAAACTCAATTTTTTTTTTCATCAAACCCATACGAGGCGGGTATCTATGGCTAGGTCTTCAAAAATGATATTGAGGTTTCTAATATCATGTTTTTCTAAACTGAATAGTTTACGCGAGAGACACTTCCAAAGTGGTAAAATTTGTGTCGTCGTCGTCCCCCCCCCTCTGTAACTTCTAAAATAAGAGAATTATAAAACTAAAAAAAATATATAATGTACATTACCATTCAAACTTCCGCCGAAAATTGGTTTGAACGAGATCTAGTAAGTAGTTTTTTTTAATACGTCATAAAGTACGGAACCCTTCGTGTGCGAGTCCGACTCGCACTTGGCCGGTTTTTTTACTAAGTTAATTGTCCCGCGCCACCCGCGCCGCCGCACTATGGGGCCAAACGGTATTTTCCGTCTCAAAAATGGTTTTGACAAATATCGTAATTCCAAAGCCTTTTTCATGGTGTCATATTCTCTGGTAAAAGAACAATCAGTAGCAATAGCTAAAAAATTTTTTCTTTAAATTTTAAGTATTTAAAATTACTCGCAAACAATACACTCCGATATTTTCATACCATCAAATTGCCCATTATAAAAGTTTGACTAACGTTACTTCTATGTTTTGCAATGGAAGTATATTAATGTTAAATACTGTTAGATTGCTTAAAATCTTAAAAGTACGTTACGTATTTATTAATAATATTTTTGTGTAATTTTTTATACATTTTTAAGCAACATCAGGTATTTTTTCATTTTCTTATATTTCGATTGGAGGTTTCGTTGTTGCCTACAGCTGCCTATGTCGAGTTAATCACTTTTTTAGATTCCTTAACTATTTAGTAAAACGAGGAAATAAAAAAAACTTGCGTCATTACTGCGCCATTTTGATATAGAGGCAGAAATGTCAATGAATAAAAATAAATGATTTTTCAAAAAGAATTAATTGTTCATTTTTCTATTTATTCATGTTATTTGCATTGCATATATAAAATATTTAAGCACAAATTAGTATATTTTAAAATATATCTTCCCATGACTTTTTTTGCGGTTAGTAAAAATATCAGTAAATTAATACTTTTTATCTGTTGCGGTTATTACTATCAGTATTGGTTAACTTATTTCTGTGAGAACTGTTTTAATCCGTTGTCTCATGATTTTGTACAGGGTACTAAAACTAAGGTCCTATAAATACCAGTGTTTTCGGTGTTTTCATAAATGTGTTCGATACTTCCTTTAAGTAACAGTTTGTTAACAGAAAAAAATAACAAAATTGAGTGAATTCGTTTGTGTTCGGCGCGATCTATGTACTCAAATAATAAGCGGAAAAAGTACTTCGGATATTGAAAAATATTTGTTGGACAATCAATTATCAGCAGCCGATGTAAATACTGTTATAAACAGTATTCAAAAAAAAATTACATCGATTTGTAACCAGAAATGGGCGAAAGCTCAAAGAAAACAAGACCGCTTTCAAAGTCAAAACGCAGATTGGCTGAATGGTGAGTTTAGAGTACCATTAAACCCTTGTTAAAAATATGGAACTAGTCCAGTAGTATGGAATGGGGCATGTGCATAACGCTTATGTACAAGGGTTACGATCCCTGGGTGAAAATGACGAGGCTTTAATTGTGAGTATTATGAGAAATACAGTAAAAGAGTATTGATACATGGAGCAAAAATAATAGAACATTTTGCAGTTTTGCCCCTAGGTCAATTATCTGAAGATGCTCAAGAAGCAAGGAACAAGGATTATAAAAAGTATATGATGCAACCTGCATCACGCTGGGAAGTGTTCCCGGTCGGCTACAAATGAAGACGTGATACACATTTTGTTATATACATCTGATCCTTTTATATCGAGCATAAATAGACCTAGTTTTATAATGGCAATAGAATTATTTGACGAAGCCAAAGAGTTGTTAATAATGACAAGTAATGAGTAGGATAGGTATTGTAATTTATGAAAAATATACTTAATTTTTATTTTATGTCATGTAACTAGTTATAGTATTATTTATAATCACAAAAGTAAACTTAATCTAAGAAAAAAGAGTTATTTTAAATATTCATCTTATTATTTTTGTATGAAAAAATATGTAATTTTATTTTTAACAAGCTATCACAAAATAAATATTTATTTAACAATGATGATGTTTTATTTTTCTATTAGCATACATATTCAGGAATACGTGTACAAAATTTCAATCCAAAATGTCAAGAAACAAAAAAGTTATAGATTTTTGAAACACTTGAGACCGTTTGGCCCCATAGTGCGCCGCCGCGCCGCGCCCGCGACGACGGACCAGAAGCAATTTGCGGCCAGAACTTGCAATCATTATATTTTAATGCCAAGGCTGCGTAATGTCGGCACTATCTATTTCCTTTTAAATGCGCACGCACTCCAATAGACTTAACAACTAGATTTAACTAACTGCAGGAAATAATACAATACAAAAATAATGAAAACGTTTACTTACTAGTTATTTGAATTACGCGATATTAAGTTATTAAGGTTTTCAAATAAATTGCGGGCGCTGACGTTGGTATCGGTATTCGTTTAGACATCGCACTCGGCTCGCCCCGTTCGATAGCTCCATAGATTGAGCATCCGTGGAGTCCGCTCTCGAGTGGACATGGCCGGTGCCGCACGCCGCCGCCCCCGCGCCCCCTCACCCCCACCCCCACCCCCTGCAAGCCAAGCTTAAGTTTTTTATTACTTTCTCATTGAATGACACCATATTCCTACAGCGAGTTGAACTATGTTTACGATCATATTCGCTGTGCGAAAATAATGGATCAATGAATGCTAAATAAAATAATTATTAGGTTTACCAACATCATAAGTATATAGCCTATCATTTGCACAATCTCATGTTCTTACTACATACAAATTGTCATCAAGATCGGTCAAGCCGTTCTTGAGTTATAAGACTACTTACTTGCAGCAGACCGACAGACAAAAATTTAAAAAATCGTACAATTTGTGTGCGTCAGACCGAATGTACAGACAGAGCCTACAAATTGACATAGTTGTATAGATAAAACTATCATTCCGAATACTTAACGTGGACAGTAACAGTTAAGTATCCGAAGCTATTATGTTACAGACTCGGTCGGCTGTGATTTATCTGTAATATGTTACTAGTTCGTATAATCACGGTAAACGATATGTAAACATCGCGTAACGGCATAATAATGGTGAGTAATGTTGTTTGCGATACAAATTATTTAAATAATTAATTTATCGCGTTCAGTAGCGACAGCCGACTACAAGCCAATTATCTCGCCTGTAAGTGGGTTATGTATGCGAATGTTTCCTTTGGTGAGTAACGCGCTTTGTTTAGCAAATCCTGAGGAGTTGTGTGTAGAGTTCGTGCTCCACGGGCACTCGACTGACAAACATTTGGTCAGCTCATCGTTTTGTTTAATTTCCAAACTAAAGCTATCAAATGATTGCTATTGTCGAACTGAAACAACTTGCAAAGCCGAATCGACTCGCGCTTATCTTCACATGGATTTTTGACTTTATCTCGACTTAACAGGGTCCGTGGTCACAGGGAGACTCAAATAAACAACAATCAATGTGTGTGTATAATAAAAGCGAGTGATTCATAAACCTTATTTCATTTAAATGCTATTATCGACTTTGGCTTCTCAACAATTAATATTAATATAAAAAGTATGTTTTTACATTAATTAATTAGAACATTACCTAGAGCTAGAATAACATGCTTGGCATGAAGACATGCCAACTATGAGTTGCTCGCTCAGTGGTCAGTAGTGTCATGAGTGCGAGTCGTGTCGACCATCCTCATTGAAGCCACGCGCGTGGTGTGCCCGGGCGGGCGGCGCGCGGCGGCGCTTCCGTCGAGCTGCCAACGGAATGGAGGAATTCAACAAAATAGTCTAAGTCATAGTTTCCATTCCGATAAAAAATAAAAAATAGTTTTGACAGATGCTAAAAAGTGTCTCTATTAACTAACTAGTCAACTACCCAATTCGAATTTGTGATTGCTGGCACACGCGCCCCTGGTGTGTTGCATGATGTTGGGTGGCCGCCGCCGCCGCGTCGCGTGACGCATCTCCAGACCGATGCTGATTGCAAACCACAGATGTTTTATTAAACAACTCTTGTGCTATGCTTATTTGTATAAAGTATGTTTTCTTTGAGGAATCTTTGTCTTATTTCACCGCTCTTTTTTCACATTAAAACGTACCGAAGCAATCTGTGGGCGTGATCATTTTGCATATACTAAGTTACAGGTCAAGCAATAGTAGGTAAGTAACTTAGTTCCAGGGCCGGAGAGTGACACACTAGCTGATTGATATCGAATTAAATACAAACACGCGGGCAAAGCCGCAGACGAAACATAATAAAATTATGCGTAGTTGAGGATTAGGAACGCCTTAAGTGCCTAGCTTGGAGCGCGGCCCTCGCACCGCACGTCAAGCAATAACTTGCATCTTGTTTTGCGCAATGGCATTGTGGAGTAGCAATAGAGTCGATTCAAATAAACCGTACAGGAAGCAGATAAAACGTTGACAGTTATTTCTAACTATACAATAATATTTATTATATTATCTCATCCCGTTTAAAATATTAATCATTGTATTAAATTGTTTTATTGCGAAGAAGCTGATAAAAAGCCGGCACTCATAGTTTCAGTAAAGTCTAAATATGATATGACAAACAAAACAATAATCCACATTGGAGAATGGCGCACATGCATAGATTACTCAACAGTTACGGAAACCACGGTGTATCCGATACGCACTTTTTTCGTAATCAAGTGCGTTTTAATTAGAGATGACGTGTGTCGCAAAAGTGGTTCCGTCGGCTTTCTACGCGAACAATGGCGCTGCCAAAAAACGCAGTTCCCACCTCCACCACTCGCCGCGCGAGAGAGCGCCGTGTTTACATACTGTTACCGTAATAATTGCCCCCTGCCGGGCCGCCTGCCTGCGCCCGCGCCGGGCGACGCGTCGCGTGCAGGTTACACTTAGCCAAACTTTTTATGCAGCGCACCTCTTTGTTTAATTATATTACTGTGAGACGATTACATTCTTTAAATCCCGCCATTCTTTGTCGTACATTAGTCTTTGCGTTGCCGGCAATACTGTTAACTACAGTTTGAAGCCAATTGCTCGCTGCGATGCTTTCAGCTTTGTCACGAGCTTCGGATTGCTGACACATTGTCGTGTGACTGTAACGCGATTCCATGAACCGCTGCTATTCGCTTAATCCGCACTAAAGCCTTCCAAATTGGTTGGCTTCCGATATTACCGAATTAGTATTACCGCATTGTACTTTGTGCAAGCGCGCCGCCTAAACCTATCTATTGATAGTTCATCAGCTTTGTCCCTTTTTTGGCTTTCCATCGTCGTGATTAGTTCTCGCGAGACGTTGAGTGAGCGTCGACTTCCTTTCCTTCATTGATGCTTTGTTACCAGACCGGCATTCATGATAACGATTAATGTTAAGTAAGAGCTGATGGGATTAAAACAAATTTTAGCAACATTTTAGCTTCCATAACATAATAAATAATAATAAATAAATAAATGACATTGTAAAATTAGTTTCCAGTATTTGCTGTAAGCCTTTATGGTTCTTCAAGCTGCGATGACAGTACATCCCCGAGAACTTTAGGGTTTGGCATCACGCAAGCGTTACCTTACCTCATCTATTTCCCGGGGATCGAGTCGAAAGGTGACAGCGCGGAGAGCCCGCGGGCGCCTGTTAGAAAGACCCGGACCTCGGGTCGGGTCTATCAAATCGAATATGAATGAATTATGCATTTTAACTCGTCTATTGGGATCAATATTGAAACGTCAAGTCCAAGTAAGTCGACCCGTCATTGTTCGTGTGCAGCGCTACATTATGCTGTATCGGGTGTCGCGTCTGTCGAGCCCTGAGCTCCTGATACCGCTCTGGCACGCTCACTAACTTAATGTTTTTATTATACTTTTTCCTATCTTAGTAAATAAAGATAAAAAGGCCCTGAAATTACCTATCGGGGGAACGAGAAAATATAAAAATAAAAAAATCTCCGTTTACCCGTCACGTAGGGTAGCTACCATGAAGAGCCAAGGTAAAACGAGTTTTTCTCCACTCCATGTTATATACAACATGGAACCATCTTGATCTTGATCATTTATTTATTTATAATTATGACATGATCATGTCTAAACTATGTTAACTTATTATTAATATTTCGATTATTTGGCTGCAAATAATGTAATCAACTAAAAACAATATCAGCAACATATGAATCATGGTTATCTGTTCGTATCATTATTGTTGACACACTATTATTAGTATTTGAAAAATTCTAGGAAGAACTTTTATATTACTTAAATCCTAATCCTTTTTTGTATCGCTGCAAATTTTTCGAAACTAAAGTGGTTGTCCAAGGCTTCTCTAAACAGAACATTCCTTGCGATTAAACTTGTAAACTACAGTGGTATGTAACCTGTACTGGTTAGGTTCAACGCACTGGCGCGGCCGGGCTCTCGAACTTGAAATTATGTATGGTTTTTTTAGTAAACTACCTATCATACTTACTAGTTTTTAATTGCAATCAAGGCGTTGCCAATTCGTATGTTTGGCGGGCTGGTGGCGGTCAGTCCCGATGGCCGCTACAGTAATTAGGCGGCGACGTGCCCTCGTTAGTTTATCGAGTGGATTATTTAGCCGTACCTGGAGCTGATAAGCTATCGGGCTGTTATCGCCGTGCGCCGATCGCCAGCACCGTCCCGCTGCCGGCCGCTGGCTCTGCGCATTGCAATGGCGCCCGCCACCCAGGACTTTATATTAGTATTCACTGAGCTGATGGTATCCTTTAACGTATGCTATTGTTAGCCATATTCGATTTCACTGCGATTGTACGCGGAACAATTCGTGACAGTTATAGTCATAGACGCATGGCAAAGATGTGATCGTGCGAGTGTGACCGCGTGACGCAGCGAGAGACGCACTCGCGGCGCTGGTGGCGGGCAGCGGCGCAGGCGCAGCGCGGGCACGCCGCGCGTGGCGCAAGGTCGACATAAGTTATTTGATACCGATAAAAAGAAAGTTTAAAATTACTTAAGCCACAGATAATCATTTGGCATTTTAATAATGATGACAAACATGTTTTATTCATTGTGAATTTGAATTTATGGAAAGTTTCATTTTGTAGGTCAATAATGTACCTACTCGTAACCCAAGCCGTCGACATCCTTAGCGTTATGGATGATGAGTGTTGAGTTGAGATGATGATGTCCACATGCAGTGTTCGCCCCACGGAGGTCCCGCCGCCACCGGCCGCGGCGCTGGTTCCGCTCTGGTTGCTGGCGCGGGCGCCGCGCGCTGTTCGCTTTGTGGCCCAGCTCTGACGTCACTCGTGCTTTAGACCACTTTAAACTTGACATTATTAAAAACAAAGAGATTTTTTTATTTCTAACAAAGAAATACTAAAAAAGATGTTAAATAGATGTCTTTGTAACCATTTTGTTTTGAGCGGTGCGGTAGTCGATAATCAACATAACGTTCATATGTAAATCTGCAGTCTCAATTAAGTTATATCTGTTCAAATATAAATCAAATATTTTTCTACTTTATTTTAGTAAGTCAGGAATCTCACTTGATGGTAGTTGATTACCTAATTAGATGGGATTGAAGAAATTGGCCAAACTGAGTTGTGGGCTTTGGTTCAGCTTAGCAGTAAAGTAACAGTAAAACAATAATGTCGGTGTGTCATTGAACTTCCCTTCCTGTCGTATAATACCAGAATATATTGTTTATCATTCGCATTATATTGAGATGACGGTCGCGCAAGCAACAGCTGATTCGTCACGGGCCAGAGGCAATGAGACTCGGAAATCGGTTAGAGTGTGGCGGCATCGGCAGTGGGTGGCGGTGCGCTGCGCTGTTTTTGCCCCAGACGTGATCCTATTGTTCCAACTTTGATCAATCGACAACAATGCTGCCGGTGGAATTATACAAATAATGCATTATGTTTTAATATCACAGAGATTGATTGTGCGCTTAGACCTGATAAGTACTTCAAATGGACAATTTGTTAATCAAAAGTATATTTATTATTTACAACTATTGCTGACCTAAAGATGCAATTGTAGTTAGGTACTAACGAATTGTAAGATATCAGTTCCTTTGATATATAAGGCTATTACTGCTCTGTTATAAAACAGGCGACGATATAGTTTTGTATGCTAATGAGTACTTACCTACCTTGCACTTACAACGAACTGAACTGAAAAAACCAATGTAGCGGTGTTTGATTAGCGTGAAAAGATACATTCGTAGATATAATTAATTCATACAAGTATTGACTATTACCCCTAAATTATTTTCTACTGCCATCTTTTAACTATCGTAACATCTTCCTACATAATATTGTGGTAATATTTAGAAACATCAACAATAGTGCTTGTGAGTAGAGATGCACCGAACGTTCGATAGATATTCGGCACATTCGGCAAATTACGAGCTATTCGTATTCGGCCGAATATTCGGTTAGTTTCACGCATATACCTATTCGGTTCGATTCCTTTCCAAAAAACAAAACTTTTACCGTTTACTAATTTCATTTAAGTAAATGAAACAACTTTTACGGATGTACTCGCGTTTATTTTACACATTACTTTTAGTTAATGTTTATCCTGACGTTTCAAACCCCTTGCTTTCGATCTGTCAAGTGCAACATACCCCTTCAAGATGCAGGCGTGTACAAACTGGGCTCTCTTACATCGGACAAACAAATAGAAGTGTAGGAACCCGCGTTAAAGAACATATAGCCGACGTCAAGCATAGGCGCGAAAATAAGTCTGCAGTATGCGAACATGCCCTAAAGGGGCCCAACCATTACATGAGATTTGATAAACCACAAATACTCGCTAGAGAACAACGATTCATCTCTAGGATGACACGCGAAGCTATTGATATTAAAACACATCCTAATTTCAATAGAGATGATGGTTGGAATCTACCACCAGCCTGGGATCATCATACAAAATATTAAATCCCAGCCCCAATACCATACTGCCAGACCAAAAGATACTGTAAGCTCTTTCAGCGTAAAACGGAACGCACCTGATTAAATTTAACTGAGGGTATACAAGCTACTAACTAATTATAAGACGACCAACACCCCAGTCTCCCTGTGACCACGGACCCTGCAAAGGGTTCGAAACGTCATGATAAACATTAACTAAAAGTAATGTGTAAAATAAACGCGAGTAGATCCGTAAAAGTTGTTTCATTTCAATGTGTAGTGTTCGCGTAAACTTTAGAAAACAATATATTTTTCACCTCACTTGCTCGAAAAGACTTACTTCCTCCTTCAAAATCTGGGTGGAAAAGCGCTTTTTCCCCCCCCTTGTGTGGAAAAGGTTTTCGAATTTAGAACGTGACTATGAACACTATGGTTCGCACTATTCTTATACTGCAAAATAAGAAATTCGAACTTCGTATTGTGCCGTCCCGCTCACACTAATAAGTGTATAAAAGAGACAGTATAATACGTATTTAGAACTTGTTAGACCCCCTAACTTTTCTTTCTTAAAAAATAATAATTTTTCCTCCAAAAGAGTTTTTATCCCGATATTACCACAGGAAAGAAATTCATAATTCACTACTTAGGTCTTGGATTTGATGTTGGGAATCGAACCTATTTGGTAGATTTTTATACTTTTTCATTAAAATTTTAACAGGCTTTTGAAACTGTCCGCGGTACGAGGTTCCACTAGTTTTATAATACACCCTTGATTATCCGCTAAACAAAATTATTTATAACTAGCGTCCTAATCTTAGAATCCTTCGCTTGCTCGGGTTTCAATACAAGCACTCACGCAAAACAACAACTTTCCAGCCTTGCATAACAAATAACTATTCATTTAATCAAAATTTATCAATTGATTAACAGTCCAAGCTTGTGAGAGCTGCAACTGCAACGTTTCGCTCTTGTTTCGGTTACACACCATGATCACTGATTACAACTACCAACTACGTGGTACCTAGTCGAGTTCCATTCGCCATTTGACCACGTTAGCGAAAACGATCATTTGTATGGCACACTTTCAACTTGCCTCGTTTTCCACCAAGAGGCACTGCATCAATGCCATACATATTTAGGTTTTCGTTAACCAGATCGTGGAACCGAATAGTTCAGCTGAATACTCGGTTCCGTCATAGTTACATTAGATAGTTTTCATTATTCGGCAAAGAGCACCATTCGACGCATCTCCACTTGTGAGTAAACAAGCTGATTGAGATTGTAGTGCTCATATCGGGCTGTTACGCCAGCTGACGAATAAACGCTAATCCAGCGCGGCGACACACGCGGCCACCACCACCACTCACATCAATTAGCGAGGTCCCGCCGCGACCCACGACCCCGCGACCCCGCGACCCCAGCGCGGACCGCTTATCAATATACAGTTTAGGTACGTTTCATTAGGTTCGGTAGGTAGATAAGTAGTCGTTTAGCAAAATTACCATTAGTTTTACCAAAATTACCGCGTCACCCTTCACTCCTTCGAACAACGCGTGTCGCTACCGGTACGTGAAGAGGCGATATTGTCATAACCGCCTCGAGCCCACCGCGCCGTGACCGCACGTAAACAATGCTCTTATTTTGTACAATGTAGTCTGTATCTTTATCGCCATTTGCTTATTATCTCTCTTCCTAGACGAACGGCACGGTCGCGGGGCGACAGACGAGACTGCGTGGTCACGTAATCTGGCCATACGAATTGCAATTATTTAATTTTGTTGCTTTGAAAGTACAGGACTCGGGCGTCTTCATTGGCGGTGGAGAATCATACTAACGGCTAGTGGGATTCCGCATGGCCATAGCGTTTCCGTTAGAGAGAGAGTATCTTTATTAAAATATAATTGCGTCAAAAACTGAAAAAGTTTCGCTACACTGATATTGAGCGCTAGGAAGTCGAAAGTCCAGTTCCATGTGAGTTGTCGGGGTTCAAAAAACTGTGTTGACACAGTACAGTAACGGTGCGGCGTGGCGGCGGGCGCGGGGCGGCGGCCGTGCGGGCTGTCGCCAAACAATCACTTAAGTACACATAATGTGGGAAGAGAGAGACGCAGACCGAATGACCCATGACACGATTTATTTACATCTGTCAAGTGGGGGTTGTCTATAGTTTGCCCGAAAAATATAAGCAATAATACTCATATGCCCGAATTTTACTTGCCCGAATTGTTTGTTTACCATATAAGTTATGTGACATACTCTTGTTTGCCCGTACATTAGAATCCGTAATGATACGAGTGCCATACGTATTATTATCCATTTTATTAATTGCAATAATATTATTTAACAGAATATTTCTAAACTATACTTATCACTATAATCGATCCAAGTCCGTACAAAATTAACCTAACGCCTTTGTCCTAAAAGCGATTAGCTTTCTGGCACTTCGCCGGCCGCTGCCGCGGCACGCGAGCTCGCTTCGCTCGCTCGGCTCGTGCGTGGTTTTTCATGTTCTAACCTGACCTAACCTAACCTAACCAAACCTAAACCTATTGATCGTTTAGTTTAAACCAATTTTAGGATTTTTTCTAGAAGCAATTTCGATGGCAAATGATGTTCTGGCATATGATTATTACGGCTTACAATGATGATAATAAATGATAATAAACAAATGATGTTATTGAAATTCACTTTATGGGAAACAAAGTTTCTAGCACGTGACTATAGGCATGAGTTCGATATATCAAAACGTAACCAAAAACGGATATGAGTCCTATATCATATCATATCGATATGGGAAACTTCATAACCGATATAAGAAAAACTAACACCGAATCGAAAACCAAAACTGCAAGAGAACGCGATATGAAAAAAACTCTATACCGTCACTGTAACCAATATCACCATATCCATGGAAAACTGAAACTACTGCACAACTCCAAATGTTTTGATATTCGCATCTTCCCTTTCTAACTAAGCATAATGTTAACGGTGTAAATGAGACGAAGCGAATATTCGCCACTACTTTGATATGCAATGTTGTTTCATTTGGCTTCGCACTTTATAGTCATAGAAATATGACGTAATTTGGAGTTGTGTTGTCTATCGTTTTCAGTTTTCTAAAACTAGTTATGCATATTAGAAGCAAAACTAGCAAACTATCTTACTGATATCGATATCTGAAAACGGTTTTTGATATCGATATGAAAACTGAATATCGGTTGCGTAACCGTTATTATAGAAAACCGAAAACGCCCATGTCTACGTGACTAATATTATGTCTGTTGACCACTGGTCAATGATGCCCACTTGACGGGCTACACCCACTTGCCAGAATTTCATTTGCCATAATTTGTCAAGTGGGATCACACCCATTGTTACCTGCATATCAAGAGTTCAACACTGTTTCGTTAAGCTCTTACTCTATAAACAAGATTCTATATGAATCATTGCTATCACTCAGCGGCATTGCCGCAGTAACATTGTCGGCGTCGTCGGCGGGTGCTGGCAACAGTCCTGCGCCCGCGTCGCTCCCCTTTCGCCCGCCGACATGGTGTGCTTTATTTATTTATTTATTCAACAATGTTTCAACAGCATTTAACTAAACACAGGGTACAGATGATGTTACTTAAACATAAGCCAATTATAGAAACATATTATGCTACTAGAAAATGTTGACATAATTAATGAACGCAGGTAGGTAGTCTAAAAATAAAAATAGGTAAGTAGATGAAATTTTATCGAATGATAACTTACAGAATAGGTGTGAATCTGATCGTGTTGTGTCGATGTGTATAAGTGCGTGTGAGTGTAATATTGTGGTTGGTTTACATGGATGCTCGAATTGATGATGACCGTTGGTTATTAATTGTAGAATATATTAAAATATTTTAAAGATTTAATTAAAACATTGTTTTAACTTAACTTAAGCTTATGAACTGCAGTTTTGAACATAGTTTTGGATGTTGTAAATATATCAATATCTGAATAAAACTTATTGTACGTTTTTGGTATTCTAATAGACATGTCATTAGCGCCGTAGTTTGTGCGCGCGAACAGTATATGAAAAAGATGGGTGTGACGAGTTCTTTTACTAGGGGCGTTCAAGTTAAGTATTCTATTTGATAGTTTAATACAGTCTAGTTTTCCAGAACATATATCATGAAATACAGCCATGTCTTGCATCTCACGTCTGTCAGCCAGAGTTATGAGGCTGTACTTTTGACATGATTCAGCATAGTCATCAATTTTTAATTTGCTTCTAAAATTTAAATATTTAACGAATTTCATTTGGAGGCGCTCAAGGAAATGCCTGTGAGTCACGTACTGTGGATTCCAAACTGTACTGCAGTATTCGAGAATACTTCTGATATAAGCATAGTAAAGCACTTTTATGCACGAAATGTCAGTAAAATCGCGCGTGACCCTTATTATGAAACCCAAGTTTTTGTAAGCCTTGTTTATTATATATTCAAAGTGACTATTAAATGTGAGTTTTGGATCGAGATAAACTCCTAAGTCTTTCACAGAATCAACCTTATTCAGACTTACGTTATTTAATTTAAAATTATAATCAATGGGATTCTTACGCCTGGTGAATTGAATGTGTGCACATTTTGCAACATTGACTGTGATACGGTTAGTTATGTAATACAGTGATAGTCTGTCTAGATCTTCCTGCAGTTTAATGCAATCCTCAACTGTATTAACCTTCATATAGATTTTAGTGTCATCGGCATATAGTAAAAACTGAGCATGTCTAAAACACAATCCGATGTCACTTATGTAAGCTATATAAAATATCGGTCCGAGAAGAGAACCCTGTGGCACACCAGAAGGGATCAATACGAAATCCGAACGATTACCACCAATAACTACAGCTTGTTTACGGTTTGATATATATGATTTTACCCACCTGTAAAGATCACCATGTATACCAAGCTGTTGGAGTTTTTGCAACAGTATAATGTGATCTACGCGGTCAAAGGCTTTCTCGAAATCAGTATATATCACATCAACCTGAGACTGAAAGCCCATGCCTCTATGTACGTCGCTAACAAACATGCTCAAATTTGACGTTGTCGATCTACCCTTTACAAAAACATGTTGTTCGTCCGGTATTCCTTTCTTTATTATTGGGTAAACTTCATCGTAAACAACTCGCTCTAAACATTTGGCAAAAACATTCAAGATCGATATTGGGCGGTAATTCTCTATTTTGCATTTAGTGCCTTTTTTGTGAAGAGGAACTATATTGGCTTCTTTCCATTTTGTAGAAAAAACTCCCTCAGAAACTGATCGATTGAAGATAATGCACAGGGGGACGGACAGTGCCTCAGCACATTTGAGCACAAAAAATGGCGGAATTAGGTCGCTACCGGCCCCTTTCCTAGTATCTAACTTTGATAACATCTTAAAAACTGTCTTTTGCGTAACTGAGAATGTGCTTGTGAAGTTATTAGAGTCAGCTCCGGTATATGCCTGACCTGCCACAGAACTAGTTGGCCGAGCAAACATAGTTTTAAAGTAACAATTGAAAGCTGCACAAATGTCGTCGCTACCCGTCAACTGCTTGTCGTCGTTTACTTGCATTCGTTGAAATGACATTGTTGCTCGTTCTCTCACTCTCAGCCCACATCAACCCACTGCTGGGAACAGCCTCTTCTCCATAGCGCCAACTTTCACGGTCCTGCGCCAGTCGCATCCAAAGATATCCCGTCATCTGTGTGGTCGGCCCGTTGATCTCGTCAACCTTTTGGGCCACCACGGTCCACCGTCCGTCACCCAGTGGTTCATTGTTGCTGACTAGATACCTACTTTGTACACAATTCAAATTGTAAACGTCGTGTAAGAATATTTTAACATTGATTATTTGGTCATAATAAGAAATAAGGAAAGTGACCGGTACAATTAGCATGTTTCCTGTTTGTTTCTGAAACAGTAAATGTGCGATGCACGGATGGGTGACGCACATGCTGATTCCGCGAGCGACTATTTGTCACGAAATGTTTAATAAACGTCGCCGCGGATCAAATGGCACGTACGGGCGGCGCGGCGGGCACATGGCTCCGGTGCGGGGCTGCGCTCGTCGAATCGAAGTTATTCATTAATAAGCTCTGTTATTTGTTCCAACTGTTTGGCGAGCAAACGAAAGTCGTTTGTGTTATCAGCGGTTTAAGTAACAATTCTTTGATAAGGTTTTTATTGTCCATAAAATCGCCATTAATTTAAGAAAATGCTCATTTTTTATATAGAGTGGTGGCCCTTCCTGGCCGCTCCTACGATATGTGATGCCTCCACCACGATCTTTTATACATTGTCTACGTAACTGAATGTGTCTAAAAACTAAATTGTAGTAGGTAGTAAATCCCAGTTGTTATTTTTTCAATATTGGACAATGCACACTTTACGTATTATAGCCAGCGCTGATGTAGCAGATAGCTTGGATCAATTCATGTCAATAAATAGGTATGGTGGTGTGCAGCGCTAACTGGGCCACTGTTGCGCAACCGTGCACAGCTCATTACAACATTCAAATCCACGCCCAATGCTGTGAGCGACTTGTTATACTCGTACATGTAACATAACGTCACAGTGAACCCGACCCCAACGTCAACCCCAATGAAATGTGAAAATAGGAAATGCATTAACGACGTTAATGAATATGTATTGAATTAAATGCATTATTATTATAATTATTAAATGAGCTGCGGCGTCCATTTAGCGAGAAACACGCTTTTACTCTTGCCGGAGCTGTTAAGCACAGCGTAACCTCTTGTGTAATAGCGTTTGAATCACTCTCTCCCTCTTTCGGATGGCTTCGTATAGCGTTGCCTTTGAATAATGGTACCGTCCCGACCGAGCCCCCGCGGACCCGGGCCACCGGCCGGTATCGATGTGTAATGTGAGCCAAGGCGGTAGCGCCACTCTGGCGAGTGTGATTTGACAGCCCATCTCTGCCCAGCAGACTTCATCAAGTACCCTGTAATTGAATTCACACCAGCGAGCGGCAGCTGGCAAGCTATCTTCACAAATATCCGTTTCCTTGTTTATTCAAAATCACTTTAACGTCAGTTTAATATGCTTTTAAATTATTCGGTTTCTGCTTGGATACTACTTTCAAATCTACGCAACAATTTTTACATAAATATGTATAGTATATTGTGTAACAGAATATCATAATTATGATAACGTAAAAAAACTAATCAGTTAAGAATGTAAGCGGATTTTGGCTTAGATATAGGAATATCTTTTATTATCCACGTGATTATCGTAATCATCGCATTTGTCACTGTAGATAACATCCTAATGTTCACATATACAATTATTTTTGATGTGTAACATCTTTCCGCTCGCCTTCTATGTATATATACAATTTGTGGGAGTGATTTCGTAGAAAAGGGACGGAAGTAAGTCGTAACAGTGTGATCCGTAACAGCCACCAGTGATCGACACTTTATATCTGTTGTAGGTAGTAATATTTGTGGGAGTGATTTCGTAGAAATATAATCGTAACAGTGTGATACTACCGCACAATTTATGAACGCATTAAGTACAACTTACTATGTTTGTGATTATGATATTTGAGATGCTGACATTACTATCTATTTTCTCGAAACTGTTTACATGTTCTTTACTGAGTTCATAAATTGCGCGGCAGATAGAATGTGTCAGTGTGACATGTCTTCTAATGAGTATTTACTGCTTTCTCTTTATGATTTGAAAAAAAATATACGGAGTCGGAAGCGCGCATTTAGAATCGTTAATAAAAACAAGACATATTATTATTTTAAGTTGTGACTTATATACAATATGTGTATTGTATCATCATTTTGATATGTCAAATGTATTATTTACTGCATTCTCTTTAGGATTTGTAAAAAAATATACGTCATTGTTAATTTCTATATTCTATTTTATATTGTAATAAAGATTAATAAATATAAATTTACTGATGCTAGTCTCAAGAAAGTGCAGATCATTGATAAAAAATCCAAGTAAGTAATAATTCCGGCTCGCTTGGTGCCTGTGGTTTTTTGTCACAGCGGGCGGGGGCTGCCCCCCCTCCGTGCCTCCGGCTTTCTATATACACTAGGGGTAGGCAGACTAATACTATTATTGATTTTTGACTAATAATATTATTATTGATTTTTGATGTGTAACATTTTTCCGCTCGCTTTCTATATAAGCAATTTGTGGGAGTGATTTCGTGAAATGGGACGGAAGTATGTGTAACAGTATAACAGGAAGTCGGGGAAGCGCGCAAGCGCGCGCCATTTTATAAATCAAAGGTCATTTTGATATGTTTAATGTCTTCTGCATGTATTTACTGCATTTATTATATAGTTATAAAAAGAAAAAAAATATTATGGGGTATTAACCCCATAATAATTTTTTTCAGAATATAGTGTTAAAATTGCTTATTATTAAGGTGAGATTTCAAATGTTACACATCATATGCGACTAGTCTAAGGCTCCCTCGTTTTTTAACTGTATTTGTAACGTACGGCTCACGTGAAGTCACACTGTGTCAAAATGTCGAGAGCGAGCAGAGCACGGCCGCAGCAGCGACACGAGCCCCGAACGCATCTGCTATCTTCCGATGTTACAGCGATGCTTGATGATTGAATGATTTTACGCACTGCGACCGGGGGAGATGCAGGTGGTCATGTGGGACTCTCCCTCTATCCCCTCAAGGGGGAAGGAGGGTATACTCACTAATAACTCCTGCCCTTCTCCGTGTCGCCAGGATGAACCGAGACCGTTTTATAACGGTCCCAGATCGTCTTGGTCTTGTGGTTTCAATTCCCCATCCTTAACCGTTATCTCATTTTGGAAGAATGAGGGTGCAAACTGCCGCCTGCGTGTGCCACGTGTGCGACAAATCGGTTCCGCGTTGATAATCTCCTTGCCGCCGAGAGGTTTATAGTTTTTCAGTTTTATATCTGATTTACTGAAGGAAGCCATAGCCTCCCACGTCCTCTCGTTATCCGAGATTTTTTTCGCCTTTATCATTTTTTTGTTTATTGAAAAGTTAATAAATTTTGCGATACTAGAGAAAAGTTCTTTAAAAATAAATATAATTAAAAATATTGCCAGTATTATATATTATGCATTTAAGAATAAATACTCTTCGACATCAAAGTATTCGGTGGGAGAATAAATAAGAGACATTCATTCATTTAAATAAGAGATTTATTAGTATAGCTGCTGCGACCACGGAATTGAAGTAACTTTTGAAGTTCAAGGCCTCTATCGAGAGCTGGAACGCGGGGTGATACATGTTCGCGTGCAACAGATGCAGCGCACGAACCGGTTGCGGCGCGCCGGCGCGGCGGTGGCGGTCACGGCCGGCGCGGCGCGGCACTGGCGCACACGCCCAGCTCAGAGCCCCGATTCTGCTATTTAAAAAGTCTACCAATCTAACAACCAAGTTTAGCAGTCGTGTCTGACTATTTTCCCATACTTCAATTATCAAAATGAAATCGCTGAGAAACTATTATGCATGTTTAAATATAGCAGAATCCAAACTGAGCACAATGTGAGATGCAGGGGCTGCCACGCTTCCACGCGCGTACCACTGAGACACTGCTCGTATTTGCACTCATAACAACGACGCAATAATAACTGCGACCGCGGCGGGGTGGCAGCAGTAACCTATTCGACCCATTTCTTTTTTCTTTTATTAAAGCTTTGAATAGGACTGCACGAAACTTGTGTTTTAAGAATATTCCTATTATATATTATAGGATATTTAATGAAACAGTTTTGTACGATAAAGAGATCATCGTAAATTATGAGTACGGCAAAGTAAATGTAATGTAAGCAGTGCAAGATGAACCTGCGCCTGCGCCGGCTCGGGTGTCTGCGGCCGCGACCGAGATCCAATTACTGCCAGGCGGTTGCTACCAATACAACACTGGTTTATACCTAGTTTTGTTTGTTATTCGTTCTCCTATCATATAGCAGCTAGCGAGTCAGCTAGAACATTTATTTACAGATAGGACACGATTAATCACGCTATTTTTGGAATTTATTAAATTTAATATAAGTATACGAGTACGTGCTTGCTCGCTACTTGATTATTGAATTACCTATTTCCTGTTGCATAATGTTTGAATTGGCATTGTATCTATTTCGAGGTCAGCTGCGTGAGTGTCGTAGTGATAATCGTTTCAAGTAGGTAGTTTTTAAAAGGTGTACAAAATATAGTACTATCGAATGTACTTTGAACGCATTGTTATTGTGACTATAAACAGAACTTGTAAGTAGCATTCCGCTAACCAAGTTAGTTTTGATTAATATTGACAGAAACATAAATAAGTTGGTGCGTCGTAAGCGATGTCTTTCCTTCCCCGTGCAGTGGAGCCGATACTGAGTGCTAGATATTACGAACATACATCCTCAACTGGCCTACGCAGTAATACAAAATTAAATGTGAATAAAATACAACCTAGAAATTACGTTTAAAACTTGGAAGAACTACTATGTTTTAAGTACATAGGTACACAACATAGAGAATTACCTTCAATCATGACCCATTATATTGTTTCAGTATATATATATATTTATGTATGTAAATAGGTAACGCAACATACATTATATAAGTGAATAAACATTCAAAACTGGTAAAAATCCTTATCCGTATTTTGCAATGAAGATTATTATTGAACACCCACATTATGTAGAATATTCAGAGCCTCTTAGATGTGTACTACAGATATGGTTCGCGCCCTGTGTTCCTCTGCGACCGAGTTTCAGTGTAAGCCCGTCGCCTCTTACAGCCCGCAGCATCGGAGCCGCACGCGTCGTCGCCGCGTCTCTTATCGGCGCACGTGCGCGCGCGCGCCGCCGTCGCTGCCGCTGCGCAGCCGCTGATGTTTGTGTTACGTAAAATTCTTACCTCTATTATGCACTCGTATAGAGGAGCTACTTACGAGTTTATCCACAACACTTAACTTATTCTCATTATCCAAGGTCACAGGATCCTAAACATAGAATTTTTATATTATCTTTGTGTTTGTACAAAAAGTTACGATTTCTAATAAATTTAATATATAAAAAACACTGTGAGTGTGACGTATTATCGTGAAATCGTTTTATGATATGATATAGTTTTTATTATCAGCCATAAATAGCACCTTGCGAGTGCTGTCCGACCGAGCGGCGAGCTGCCGAGAGTCCGAGACGTTGGGTTATCGAGTTTGTCGAGTGCTTGCGGCGGGCGCCCGCGCTGTTCGGCG
>OY720025.1:22690624-22716483 GCA_963082485.1 Eudonia mercurella | reverse complement strand
TGTTCTTTCCTATTTCTATAGTTTTATTAAAAGTACTTCATGTTAGGGAACAGTGACAAAATTAGAACCAGCGTAGAAATTTCCGACGGCGGCGACACGTGAAGGACAGGGATTATACACCGTTGGCCACTGATTTCGACAGTTTTTAAGTAGTGCTAGCGAAATGTATGGCTGACAATCGCACAAGTGACATAGCAAATGGATCACCAGATTAGACATGAGCACCAATAGTCTGCAACTTTGGACTTGAAGAGCTTTAGTTTTCGGCTGCCTTCACCCCCAAGTAGGCTTTGGCTACTCCTCAGCTTTGGCTCGCACAAAGGAGGCCTAAGCTACCCCTGTGCGATTGCGCCGAAACGAACCGGAACAGCAACCCAGAAAAAAAACGTCCACCCGAAAAGCTCTCTCTTCGAGCGAGAACGAAGAGGAAGCTCTCTTCCTTTTCGCGAATTCCCTCGCGCGCGCTTCTTGTCGCGCTTACCCCATGCAGAAGGTGTTTGAGGTCTGCCTGCCTACACTGCGCCTTCCAGTGCACGGTCGCCACTCGAGAACTGTTCTGCCACAAGCCATAGTTAGAGCATATCAGCATGCTCGCTATGGTAGTTCGCTGTGATCTAATACCGAATAACTACATCGAATCATTGATCACAACAGCCTAACCAAAAATAGGAGTCCTGAACAAGGTGCAACGCTTATCTCGCCTATACCTTTATTCAAATCAGGAAACAAAGAAGACCCCAGTAACTATCGGCCCATTTCAATATTACCAGCGCTAAGTAAAATCTATGAAAAAATTATACTCGAACAGTTGATGACATATTTTAACACAAACAACCTTTTACATAGTAAGCAATATGGCTTTACTAAGGGTCGTTCTACTACTGATGCAGGTGTTGCTCTAATAAAACATATATTTGATGCCTGGGAGAAGTCTCAAAACGCTCTTGGAGTTTTTTGCGACTTGTCCAAGGCTTTCGATTGCGTTGAGCACCGGACTCTGGTGATGAAGCTACATTATTACGGTCTCAAAGATTTTGCTCTAAATTTAATACAGTCATATCTTAGCTCTAGAACACAAACTGTCGATATAAATGGTACTAAATCATCTGGTTCTCATGTAAAAATGGGGAGTTCCACAAGGGTCGATTCTTGGTCCTTTTCTATTCTTGATTTATGTTAATGACTTGCCATTCTTTGTAGAGAACTTCTGTGAAATTGTATTATTTGCAGATGATACTTCACTCATTTTTAATGTAACTAGGTGTAGAACTAATTATGAAAATGTAAATAAAGCTCTTTCAGAGGTACTCCGTTGGTTTACTATTAATAATTTACAGCTTAACGCTAAGAAAACAAAATGTATTAAATTTATATTACCAAATGTCAGAAATGAACCAACTGATATTAGAATAAACGGTGATCAATTAGAATTGGTAGATTCTACAATCTTTTTAGGCATAACCCTTGACTCAAAACTTCAATGGAATCCTCATATATCGAAATTGGCCGGTAAACTCAGTTCTGCTGCTTATGCCATTAGAAAAATTAGGCAGTTAACAGACGTTGAAACTGCTAGAACAGTTTATTTTAGTTATTTTCATAGTGTCATGTCGTATGGCGTCCTACTGTGGGGAACAGCGGCTGATATTGAAACTATATTCATTCTACAGACACGAGCGATAAGAACAATCTATAAACTAGGATCACGAACTTCCTTAAGAAATCTTTTTAGGGAGATTGGTGTCCTGACAGTTGCATCTCAATATATTTATAATTGTATAGTTTTTGTACGTTGCAATATTAACTCCTTCACTAAACATGGTGACATACACAATTTCAATACTAGAAATAAGACAAAACTTGTTATGCCACTGTTCAGGTTACAAAAGGTTCTTGGTTCTTTCTTGGGGCAAGGTATACACTATTATAATAAAATACCAAGTACTGTACTAGATTTACCTTTAGATAAGTTTAAAAAACATGTGAAATCTTTATTACTCAAAAAAGGTTATTATACAGTAAAAGAATATTTAGATGATAAAACAGCTTGGTTATAATAAAAACACACTATACTCTATTTGAATCATCATAATAAAATTAATTTATATAATTTTTATACTGATATGATAGCCTTTATCAACAGTGTCCTACAGATAACAAACAGCGTTGCGTTAAATAGATCACTAAGTTTTTATTTAGAGTATCTTGAGTGTGTCATGCTCTCTTTACTGTCTCTGCGGTGGTGGCGTGTGCGTCGGGTCGTTACGTTCCCTAAAATATGGTTGAGCGAAGCGATGGCTGATTCATATGTCATACTCGTGAACGGGTGCCGCCTGTGGAGGCTGGTCTGCTCACGCATACTTATCTTATTTTTAGTATTATTCACTATAATTTGACTTTGTTTTTCTTAAACAATTTTTTTCCTTTTACGATAGTACTGTAGTGGTACTGTATGACATTGTGGAAATTGCAACTGTTACCTGATGGAAATTTGTTAACGTATATTTTTTTATTTTGTGTTTTTTCTTTTTTTACATGTTGTGGTTGTCTTCTATATTTTTTGTGTTTATTGTAATGGAAAGTGTCCTGCTATGATAGGGCATTTTCCAATATTTTTGACGCTGTAAGGGAGAAAAGAGCTGGACACTTGCTGAGTTTCTTGCCGGTTCTTCTCAGTACAAGATCTCCCGCCCAGAGTAGACTTACGAACCGATGGCATAGTGACATTCATAAGAGCTACTTGTAGCCTAAACTGAATAAATGTTTTTGAATTTTGAATTTTGAATTTTGAATTTTAAACAACTGTGCCTGTGAAAACGGTGTAATACCTACAACTATTTTGAAATCGCATTAGTCCGAAAAGTAAAACTAAAACATTTGATTTATAACTTAAATGCATTTTGTTAATAATTAGACATAAAAATTTCCACTTGATGACAGCCAAATTGCAAAATAAAAATAAACACTTTCCAACTAAAAAATAAATGAATGTGTCGCAGTCTATGTGAGCACTGCTTAACATCTAGCTTCTCTTTTAAAATATCTTCTATAATCAGCTCTTTTCTTGTCCAAGTACTTAGGTATATTCCTTTTAGCGCCGATTGATCTATACACTTGCTTCTTTTGTCAACAATTCTATCAAATACAGAATTGTTGGCTTATAAAAAGTTTTCTTATTGAATCGGAAATGCCACCCTTCACAGTAATTGGTTGTGGAGCGATGCTCACCAAAAGTGCTCATCATTGCTACCACTCCCGGTTTCAACCATTGATTAGTGCTACCAAAGAGATGTGCTACTACAGCTACTACACCGTGAAAACACAGGCCCCAGTCCTGCGATTGCGGTGTAATCAATCATGTTCTGTGGGTGTAATTGCGATGCAGTTTGACAGCTGTCATTTCAATCCAGCTATATTATTTAAGAACACTAGCTGACCCGGCAAACGTCGTTTTGCCATAAAAAATTTAGGGGTGGACTACCCCTAACATTTAGGGGGATGAAAAATAGATGTTGGCCGATTCTCATAGATACCGGATGACCCGGCAAACGTTGTTTTGCCATAAAAAATAAAATAAAAATTTAGGGGTGGACTACCCCTAACATTTAGGGGGATGAAAAATAGATGTTGGCCGATTCTCATAGATACCAGATGACCCGGCAAACGTTGTTTTGCCATAAAAAATTAAAAAAAAGTTTAGGGGTGGACTACCCCTAACATTTAGGGGGATGAAAAATAGATGTTGGCCGATTCTCATAGATACCGGATAAGCACAAAAAATTTCATCAAAATCGGTCAAGCCGTTTCGGAGGAGTATGTCAACGAAAACTGTGACGCGAGAATTTTATATATTAGATATTATTTTATAGAAGTTCTTTTAACCAAAATTTTAAGTGTCAGACTCTAATTCGGTACTTATTAAAATCAACCTTAACAAACATAAGAATAAATTATTTAATTATTCTAAGTCTGTTACACAACAAGTAAGACCATGAAGCTGAGTAAGACCCAGTGTCCAATCAACGAGGACATTTGTTGTATGGAGACTTCCGAAAAATTCCTCTGCCTCTGAAATTTGGCATGTGATGACGTTAGGTAATACCTTAGAGCATTAAACCCTAAACTCTAAGAGTAATACAGATTACAGAAGTACAATAATCCAACAAAATTTGTTACGAGAAGTTAGGTATCCCGTATCTCCGTTTGCGCGGCAGAGTCTTCATCCACCGTCACATTATTTTGCCAACTACCGCCACACACAACACTAACGGTGTCCCTATTGCGGTGCGATGGTAGAACGAGGAAGTGGGCACCAAATTAAAAAGTTCCTCAGAGCGTTCTCCATTATACGGGCGGTAGAACACACACAACGAGCCGATCTCACGTCGCAAGGCTAAGGGTTCTAACCCGTCTGAGAGCTTAGGATCGACCAGTCGGATGGCACGTCGCTGCAAAGATTCTATAGGGTCAAGCTGGCATTTAGGAGCCCCGGACCAAAGGTGAGAACAGTACTCCATGTGTGGTCTAACTTGGGCTTTGTACAACTAATAGCTGGTTAGACGTGAAGTACCGGCTCGCTTTCCTAAGAACTCCTAATTTCTGTGATGCCATCTTTGCTTTGTGCGGAAGCGTACTTGCGGAATTGTACATCACTGGATATGTCAACACGAAGGATCCCAATGCTACTTGAGATGTTAAAGTGAGTGCTCTGGAACTGTGGTGCTACGACGAATGGATCCTTTTTGGCGGTGAACACGCAAACCTGCATCTTAGAATGGTTGAACTGAACCAGATTCAATCCACCCCATCCCGAGACCCGTTCCAGGGAGTTCTCAACTTTGGACACAAGTTTTTATCGATTTTCCTGTGTGAAAGTCCGAGGCACATTGGGTTTTCCGATGTACACACGGCGGCAGATCAACCTACCCAAATCTGTCAAATTTCTCCAATGAATATTGATCCTTATAACCAAACGATCAAAATTGATTGTAGAAATTTGACATTTTTGGGTAGGTTGATCTGCCGCCGACTGTACATGGCGTCTCCCGTACCGTCATCCGCATAGCAACGCATATTCTCAGTGTTAACCATATCATTCCGTGCTTCGGAAGGCACGTTAAGCCGTTGGTCCCGGTTGTTATCGTAAGATGGCAGTCGCATTGGGCCAGCGTGGTGGGTTATGGCCCAATATCCCCACGTGCTATTGTTCACGTGGGAGGCCCAGCAGTGGGACGTTTATAGACTGATGATGAACCATAGCTTTTCTTCGCTGCTATTATAAGCGGGTATATAGTTACTATCCCTTCATGTACCCAACGAAGTTCTTGCTGGGAATGTTGGGGATGAACTCGCTAGAGAGTAGGAGAGCTCGAATGGAGTTGTCAACTGCTGTGGCGATTTTGCGTGGGGGTGTGGACTCGCCCGAATGTGTTGAGCAGTTGTCTCGCCTGTTTGTGCCTGATAATTATCTGCGTATTCGATCCGGTCGTAGGCATCGACTGTTTGCGCCTCCGCCGTGTCGCACAGTGGCGCGTGCGAAATCACCGCTGTGACGCATGCATCAGGCACTTAACGCACTCCTTGTGGCTTACCCGAATTTTGACGTGTTTGTGGACAACCTTAAGAATTTTTTAAACAATATAGATATTTGTTTGTGAACTAGTGATTAAGTATACTTACTATTTGTGTTTATATGCACTTAACTATTCATAATTATGTAATAGGGTTACGCCCGTTTAATTATGTCAAATAAATAAATAAATATCATTGATATGCAGCAGAAACAGCGTGGAAGACAAAACTGAGCCCTGGGGAACGCCAGCATTGATGGGCACGACATCAGAGCAGCAACCGTCGACAGCGACCTTAATGCTGCGCCCACAAAGGAAGCTAGCGACCCATTTATATAGTTCCTCGGGTATTCCGTGTGCTGGTAACATCGCGAGAAGCGCTCTGTGCCAGACCCTATTGAACGCCTTAGCAATGTCTAAGCTAACCGCTAGAGCTTCACTTCGACTATGGCCTCTGCCCAACGGTGTGTGAGATATACCAGAAGATCACCCGTCGACCGTCCGTGACGGAAGCCGTATTGGCGGCCGGAAATCAACTGAGGGGTATAAAAGCAAAAACGCCACTGTCCAAAAGTTTTGAAAAATCAAATTTCGAATAATAGTAGTTTATGCAACTGTCATATAATGAAGGGTATTAAAACACGAGTGTGAGTTTATGAAACGAGCGCAGCGAGTTTCATAATAGTAACGAGTGTTTTAATACCCGTGTTATATGCAGTTGCATACACTACTTTATCTTCACTAATGCAATTAGTCAAACAACAAGAGTAAAAGCTGACAATAGTTTATTTATAATAATTGTTCAAATTTTGGATGGTACAATTTTGAAAGTTAATGTTAATTACCAACCAAACCAATCCATCCACAATCCAATAACCAATGAGAGCGCAGCTGCGCGCGCAGGGCCAATCAGGAGCGAGCGCGCGCTGTTCTTTTTTTATTCAATTGGCACAAGATCTTACCAAAGAGTTTTGTGTATGTAAGTTTAGTAGTTTCGACGAAGTTTTCACGTATAACCCAACTGTTTTCAAAAGCCAGCCTAATATCAAAATTTTATACAACTTGTATGAGGATTTTGACATAAGGCTCGCCAGGTTAATTGGTCGCGTTTTATTGATGTTATAATGAGATTTTACGATATCGATGTGGATATTATACCATCATGTGAAATTGCTTAAATTGAGTGTTTTGTTGTCTGTGCTATAACAGTAGTAATTATAAGTCAAGTATTGGAAACATAAGTAGAATGTTACAACATTAGTGTAGATAATAGTAGTTTATGCAACTGTCATATAATGAAGGGTATTAAAACACGAGTGTGAGTTTATGAAACGAGCGCAGCGAGTTTCATAATAGTAACGAGTGTTTTAATACCCGTGTTATATGCAGTTGCATACACTACTTTATCTTCACTAATGCAATTAGTCAAACAACAAGAGTAAAAGCTGACAATAGTTTATTTATAATAATTGTTCAAATTTTGGATGGTACAATTTTGAAAGTTAATGTTAATTACCAACCAAACCAATCCATCCACCATCCAATAACCAATGAGAGCGCAGTTGCGCGCGCAGGGCCAATCAGGAGCGAGCGCGCGCTGTTCTTTTTTTATTCAATTGGCACAAGATCTTACCAAAGAGTTTTGTGTATGTAAGTTTAGTAGTTTCGACGAAGTTTTCACGTATAACCCAACTGTTTTCAAAAGCCAGCCTAATATCAAAATTTTATACAACTTGTATGAGGATTTGACATAAGGCTCGCCAGGTTAATTGGTCGCGTTTTATTGATGTTATAATGAGATTTTACGATATCGATGTGGATATTATACCATCATGTGAAATTGCTTAAATTGAGTGTTTTGTTGTCTGCGCTATAACAGTAGTAATTATAAGTCAAGTATTGGAAACATAAGTAGAATGTTACAACATTAGTGTAGATAAACATCTTTAAGTGACTTGTAAAGGTAAATGAATAAAATGCATTGTCTAACTTTTACTAAATTACATAAATAAATAATAGAATTATTGCAGTATGCCAAAAGCCAGCTTTAAATAGCATACATTTTGAATTTTTGACAGGACAGTGGCAGGTTTGCATCGCCGCATTGTTATAGAAAATACGTAACAAAATTCTTTTTCTGGCCCGTTCAGGAACCACTGGAGACACATTTTTTTCCATTATCGAATAAGATATCTAAGCCGATTTATTTAAAAACAATAAAAATCGAGAAGAACTTTCCCTTGATAAATATGCCTGACGCCATACACGAAGTAACTATTACCACAGTATTACTATTTCATACAGTAGGGTATCGCCTTTGATGTGGGGCGATGCCGCCGCCCGCGTAGGTATCCACGCGGTCGTTCGCCGATATGCAAGGGATGTCATAAAATTCGAAATCAAATAATCGTTATTTTTATAAAATAATCATTTATTAACAACAATAAACTATTATACATATTTATAAATGTTGCGCTGCTAAATATTTACGTGAAGGTTTATTATAGATTTAAATTTTTAACTTCGAGTTGATCGAAGATTTTTAACAATATAATGATTTCGCATTCGGACTGCTTAAAAAATGAAAAATAACAAGCCCAGAAATCTTAAAAATAAACTATAAAGAATTGATGCTAATAGAACCTCGTCTGTATTGGCACGTATTAGTTAATAGGTATGTGTTGTAAAATGTTCATTATGAATTAATGAGAAGTTGGCAAAATAAATAAAAAACTATTTAGTAATTCTGTTGTTGGAGCACAAAAATTCGGTCATTTATTCTTGTAGTTGGAGTACCCTGCACTTCAGCAACAATATACATCTTACCATCCATGTAGCTACATACATTCCAACAAAGACAAAGTACAAGTTATTACGAAATTATAGGAAAAACTTACTTTGCGTTACGGGGAAATTATATATGAAATTTTAAATTCTCGTTGTGTTTCGACGTCGACTTACAACCGTATACATAACAATGTGTATGCACCATTATATTCAATAGAAATCACTGAACGTAAATTTTAAAACACGCAGTACGCGCACGTGGCTGCCCTTCACGGTAGCTCCCACAAACTGCGCTTGTTTGTGGGACACTCGCCGCAGCGCCCGCTTCCCCGCGGGTTCCCCTCCATTGCTCTGCGAAGTACGTTCGATACCCAACTGTATGCTTTTAAAACTGTGCTATTACCTAATCTGTGGCCATACTAAAAATTACATAGCTGCCACCTTGTGATTGGTCAATTAGGACAGTGTCGTTTTTGCTTCTCACTTCACTTTTTAAAGCTAATTTTCTATGGGACAGTACTAACTTTGCATGCTTCGATCAGTATTGTTGATCGAAGTTTGCATGTCAACTAATTAAATGTTCAAAGATATGCCAAGACGCTCCTAAAGATGGCACTAAAAGTAATTTTTTTGACAAAATGGACAGTGGCGAGTTTGCTTCTATACCCCTCAACTGGTGATTCTCGAGATAACCTAAGAGCTGCTGGTTGATGATGCGCTCCATGACCTTTGAGAGGAGGGATGTGATTGCTATGGGCCTGTAGTTCGAAGGGTCTAATCGATCTCCTTTTTTAGGAATCGGGTGCACTAGCGCTAACTTCCACGAAGACGGAACACTATAGACTTGGTAGGAAAATCGACATAGGTGTGCTATTACTGGTGTCAACTCGGAAGCGCACATTTCAGCACCACTGCAGCTACACCGTCAGGCCCACTACACTTCTGGATGTCTAGGGCAGAGAGTTCCCGTTTAATTAATTGCCTTTTGTGTAAAGCGAATCTCTGGCATAGAACTTTTTTGCCGCAGGATGTTTGGTGGCATAGTTCCCTTGTCATTCAAGGTTGAATTTAAGGCGAAGAGCCTTCCCACAAGGTCGGCTTTCTCTTTTGCACTGTGGGTCAAATTAGTCTCAGATGAACGCAGTCATAGTAGAATAAAACAAGTAGGTCATCGTCATACATACGCACCGAGCGCGGCTTGTATGTGAGCGCAGCCGAACCAACCCGTCCGTACGCATCGTCGCACGCAGACACTGACAAAGTTTATTGCTGCTAATGCTGCGCCAGTCGCGACTGAGCCGTACATAATGCCGCGCGCGCCTGCGTGTTTCGTCGCTGTGCCGGCGCCGCTGCCGCTCGCACGTAGATTATAATTTGTTAAACGTAAGGCGAGGTCAACGATGGTTACAAAAAAAACAAGAGATATTGCAGTGTTTATGGATGTCTTAATAGCAGCTTGTCCATCCAGAATTTTCTTTCTTTACTTTACCTACTTACCGAACAAGAACGGTGAGTTGAGTACCTACTGCCTAACCTAATTACACAATTTTGTGTCAGTTATTTACTACCGAAAGAATTAAGTTCTGCTCCAGATTTCGTGGATTAGAGAGGTAAATAAATACATGTACCTACGGATTTGTAAGTTTAATTTATTAGATTACACGGTATACCCTACCGCGAAAACAAGGGACTAATTAGGAACAGTCAGACGAAACACTTTGGACTTTGTACCGCTCTTATGTTGTGGGCATAAGTACTAATATCGAACTGCAAGTGTTTACCGTGATGTGCTGTTGACCGTATCTACTTACCTATTGTAAGTTGTTGTGTTGTACAGTTGATAAACTACGTTTAGGTAGATCGGGGGTTCTCTGGAATCCATGAATTCACATTTCTAAGTATGTTTTTATTTTATATGTAGATACCTACCTCATTCTAATTAAAAGCGACAGCCCTACAAGTTTAGGTGATTATCACTTGCTCGGGGGCCGAGTCGACCTACTTGTTTCATTCTACTATGACGCAGTGGAGGGAGGCTGGATCGACAGAAGTTGTTTTCAGCAGCTTTGGCGAGTGACCAGAAGCTACATGATCCGGAGGGATACTTGGTCAAACAATTACCAATTTTGCTGATGTGGTCAACTTTGCCTTGGCGATTGCTCTTTTGTTGGATCTTGAGGTGGCATTGTATTGTACTTCTTTCTAAGCATTGACAAGTTTGGGTCTTTACACTGCCTTGCCAGGTTATAGACTTTGTAGACGGATTCTTTAAGGCATGCAGTCGTCTTACCAGCCTTTTTAAACCAAGGCTGACTGCGACCTCCAACGGATAACACAGACGAACGAATGAATAATTCCATCCCCTATAAGATCACGTCCACAATGCTGGACGCAACTTTGAAAGCCAAAGGCCAAAGCCAAAAAAAGTGTTGAATAATTTCGGCGGGCTGGTTAGAACCACGATAGCTCAATTGGAAGAGCACCTGACCCGGTATGTCAGGAGGGTGCAGGTTCAAATCCTGCTCGTGGTAATTTTTCAACATTTGTGTTTTTGTAATTTGTTCGCAACAAAATTTGTGTTAAAAATTATTTGAACATATTTTTATAAATTACAAAAACACAAATGTTGAAAAAAATTGAAATGAATGGGTGCCTTTGGCTTTCAAAGTAAAAAGTGTTGAATAATTTCGGCGGGCTGGTTAGAACCACGATAGCTCAATTGGAAGAGCACCTGACCCGGTATGTCAGAAGGGTGCAGGTTCAAATCCTGCTCGTGGTCATTTTTCAACATTTGTGTTTTTGTAATTTGTTCGCAACAAAATTTGTGTTAAAAATTATTTAAACATATTTTTATAAATTACAAAAACACAAATGTTGAAAAAATTTGAAATGAATGGGCGCTTTTGGCTTTCAAAGTAAAAAGTGTTGAATAATTTCGGCGGGCTGGTTAGAACCACGATAGCTCAATTGGAAGAGCACCTGACACGGTATGTCAGAAGGGTGCAGGTTCAAATCCTGCTCGTGGAAATTTTTTCAACATTTGTGTTTTTGAAATTTTATTTAATTATTGTACATCTGTAATCTGTATTACTTAACTTCGTCACATGCCAAATTTCTGAGGCAGATGAATTCTTCGGGTTACAAAAGCCCCGTTGATTGGATGGACAAAGCTAATACATAATCGGACCTCGGTATAAGAATGCACAGACGGCCTCAGAATAATATCTAGTAGTTTTTGGTCTGAGCAGACTGCATCGGCAGACGGAGACAGATATTATTGGAAGGCTTTGCGCATGTACCCCAAATGTAGGTCACACGCATGCGCAAAAGAAGTCCTACAACCACCATTTAATGCAAGCGCCTTCCCTCCCTCTACCCAGGCACCCAGCACGATCCATATTATTGTGTTGCCACAAAGTAAGGAAGACCCAGAAGGTAAGCTTCATACAAACGCCCTCGAGCGACGCACACATAGATAACCTCTCACGACACGGAATCTTGCAACAGCTGCGCTCGGACTGTTCCGTGGTTCATGTCCGTGCAAGGGGTCTATTTGCGAGTTGCTGGAGCGCGGTACGTATCAAGCTTACCTTCTGGGTTCTCCTTATTTTGTGGTTGATGCTCTTAAGCTGCGTTTTACTTGCTGCGTTATATTATGTAGTCGTGATTTAACTTTAGTTAAATAATAAATCTAAAAACATAATTTCTTGTTATTACTAATAATAGTAATAATAATAATTAATAATAATAATAGTAGTGTAATAATACAGAACATGAAACGGCGGAATTCGCCTGAAAATGTATAAACCTCTAGTAAAGCTTTGTAATTTGTGCTCAGCTTTGGCAATAGACTAGCTATCGTTAATCAATCACACTAATATTATAAATGCGAAAGTTTGTGTGTATGTGTGGCGGCTCCACCTACCGCATACGCCGTACATTGACACGAAGCAAACACCTTCTCAACTGTGTCAACAGATGGGGCGCCACAAACGCATACCAATGACGTCGCCATACTACGACGATGAAATAGTATGGGAAGCCTGCATCGCGGTAGCGAAGTTTCACCATGTCCTTCGCTATATATAGCAACTCCAACTAACATCCGTTGGACCTCGGTCCCCGAGCTATACCACCCAGCTCGGAGGAAGATCTTCCCTTTGGCCTTCCTCAATGTGGCATTCCATCCTACCACCAGGCTTCCCTACATGTGTATATTTGTTGCTTCTTCACGCTGCAATGCAACGGATGGATGGATTTGGATGATATTCAGTATACAGATAGTTTATAACATGGATTAACACATATTTTAGATACTTTTTATTCCGATATTCCCCCGGGATCGGGAACCGCGCGGGTGAAACTGCGGGCGGCCGCTAGTAATATATATAACCATCATCTCTTTATAGAAACTATTCTGTTAAAAATATAGCATTATGATGGCGACTGACCGGACCGTATCATCGTAACGTAACGTTCGGTTAGCTTGATACGTGACTGACCAGTGACCGACAAAAGGGCGGAGCTTGCGGCGAGTTGCTTGGCTCACTCTATCTCATTACTGCATAGTAGTGTGGTTGCGGGCACCATTAAGAAGTTTCCTATTTACACACAAAAATAGTTATTTTTGTGTGTAAATTCCGTTGCTTTAATGTAAGCCGTTTTTGAGTTCGTTATATTGTTTATGCTAGCTTAAACATTGTTCATGAGTCAGCATGACATGTTATGTAAATGTAACTAAAACGTGAATTAGACCATGTGTACACTACCCTTACTGACACGCCAATTGCACCGATGCCAGTTACTATATAAAGCACGACGGTGTAGATCTTAGACCATATAAGGTCTAGGGTGTAGATAGATATAAATGGCAGCAGTATTTAATAACCGCATTGACGCAGCCGCATGTCGCTCCGACATCCGTCATCCGTGTGTGAATCGCCAAAATCGTCATAAACATGATGCACCTTAAATTGTCTATGCTTTTTGCAACACCGGAAGTACAAGTACAGATAACGTCAAATTATCTAGTCAGCTGAGTAGAGAAAACGCAAATTGAACGAACGAAACAAAAATAAAATCATTTGATGCGTGTTTGCTGCGTTGTACCGGAATTCCAAATTATTTTCCGTTGAAGTGTTACTATTCCCATGATTAACAATAAATTGTATTCTCTACAAAACAAAGAGTAGAGTTATTGCTACAAAGTCTTGAAACTAACTACCGGAATTAAAGTCAATGTTGATAGAATCAATTCGAATAACAATAAGCAATATTTCGATGCCATTTCGTTTCGTCACAAAATGTGAATGAGTGTGAAGGTCGTGACTGTTGCCAATTCCCTATAGCGGTCGGTCGAACCAGCGCGTTGTTTTTGGTAGTAATCCTGTTTACGTAACTTGAGCCAGCGCGCTCTGGCTCTGTGTCCTCCTACCATATAGCTGGGATATTTTGTAAATCTATCAAAATGCTGTCCGTGTGTACGAGAGCGCTTCGCGGAGCACGCCCGCTGGAACGATCGGTTTCGAGTGTCGTGGAATTGCCTCAATTCGACAACATCAGTGTGTTTAATGAGCCTGTGCTTGGCTACCGGCAGGGCAGCCAGGAGCGCTGCGAGCTATTGGCGGAGCTGCAGCGCGCATCGTGCGGAACCGAGGACGTGCCCATCGTGATCGGCGACGAGGAGTTGCGCGAAGGCGAGCCGCGCTACCAGGTGATGCCGCACGATCACTCGAACATGATCGCCAAGTTTTACTACGGCAGCGAGAAAACCATCCAGAAGGCGATCAACGTAACCGTCGCGGCGCAGGAGCGCTGGGACCGCACGCGGCTGGAGGACCGAGCGCGCATCTTCCTGCACGCTGCGGACCTCATGGCCGGCCCCTACCGGCAGCGCCTCAACGCCGCGACAATGCTGGGGCAATCCAAGACAGCCATACAAGCAGAAATTGATGCGAGTGCAGAACTCATTGATTTCTTCAGATTCAATGTGTTCTTCTTAAAGGAAAATGCAAGGTACCAACCTATTTCAGAAAATCCTTCTGTGACAAGAAATTCATTAAGATTCAGAGGTATGGATGGATTTGTTGCCGCAATAAGTCCTTTTAATTTCACTGCTATAGGAGGTAACCTGGCTTACACACCGGCACTCATGGGAAATGGTGTAGTTTGGAAACCATCTGATACTGCCCTGCTCTCTAATTGGCATATTTTCAACATCATGAGGGAAGCCGGTCTGCCACCCGGTATTGTTAACTTTGTGCCTGCCGATGGCCCAACATTTGGACGCACAATCACATCTTCTCCATACCTGGCAGGTATCAATTTCACGGGCTCTGTCCCCACATTTAACTGGCTGTGGAATGCTGTTGGCAAAAATCTTGACAAGTATAGAAATTATCCAAGACTCATAGGTGAATGTGGAGGAAAGAATTTCCACTTTATCCATCCTTCAGCCGATGTGCAGTCGGTCGTGACTTCCACTATCCGCTCTGCATTTGAATACTGTGGCCAAAAGTGTTCAGCTTGCTCTAGAATGTTTGTTCCAAGGTCCTTGTATGAATCAATCAAGGCAGGACTGTTGACGGAACAATCAAAGCTTAAAATCGGGGACCCGTGTGATCTCAGTGTTTTTACTGGTGCAGTAATTGATGAAAAAGCCTATAAAAGAATCACAGGTTACATTATAAATGCCAAACAAAATCCTAAAAACACAATTTTGGCTGGAGGACAATTCAATAACTGCAAGGGTTACTTTATACAACCAACAATCATCAAAACTGAAGATCCCTGTGACAAATTGATGACTGAGGAGATCTTTGGACCTGTGCTCACTATATATGTCTATGAAGACTGTTACTTGATGCAGACACTTTGCATGGTGGGTTCATCCACTAAATTTGCATTAACTGGGGCAGTATTCTCACAAGATCAGAAATTTTTGGAAATAGCCTTAGATGCGCTCAAGATGACAGCAGGTAACTTCTATCTCAATGACAAATCCACTGGGTCTGTGGTGGGTCAGCAACCCTTTGGCGGGGGCCGCATGTCAGGCACGAACGACAAGGCTGGAGGGCCCAACTATGTGATGAGGTGGACGACCCCGCAGTCCATCAAGGAAACATTTGTTCCCTTACGAGAAGTTGACTACCCATACATGAGAGATTAAATAAAAGAAAGTTCTCTGGTGATACAGTTCATTATGATAACATCACACAACTAATATATCAGTACAATAATTAAATGTTAGATTATATTGTATGGTTGGGAAGTAGTGAATTGAAATATTGCTTATTAAGTAAAGTTTACGACATAAATTGTATTGTTTATAGTCCTTGAAAAGTATTTACTATGCTGTTTTGTGATTATATTTAATAAGTTTGTTATTTTTTCTATAAATAAATTGAAAAGTATTAAACAGTTACATTATGTTCCTTGCTTAATAGATCAATATCATGATTAGAGAATTATTATTATGAATTAGGTAAATCAGTTTGATCTGTATAAGTTGTTAAAAATAAATTGGTATTGTACCTAATACTGATTTTTAAAAGTAGATAAAAATAGCAAATAACTTACCTATTTTAAATGCCTAGGTAGAGTTGGTTGGTACCTTCATTTTATGAAATTTGGTTAAGCTACTTGTGTACCTACCTATGTATTGTCACTAATTTAATTATTGAATATATTATATATTATTCTATGTTAAATATGTTTAGTATCTTAGTATTAATGTCACTTCTAAATGAATCACTGTTATGTTATAATTAATAACACATTATTCTGATTAATAATAACCCCACAAAATGAATTCACTCCCAGTCCTATGTGGCTGGCACTCCTTATCTGAATTGTTTGTTCCTAATTTATCAGTGACTAATGCTTATCTTGCATTACACTTGGTTTGTCTGTCTGTTTCCAACTGCTTGCTCTCTGACTTAATGTCTGCATTTAAAACTTCAACAATTTAATTGTTATATTGGCATTCACAATGCTATAATAATATATTTTAAGTTAAGTACATAATCAAATTGTTTTGTATATTCACTCTGTGTATCTTTATTGAGAGTCGAGTGAGAATTATATATGTATGATGTTTAGTGTTATCTATCATTTATTGTGTTTATTGCCAATTGTTCTGTTAAACTTCACTTTTATTATGTTGGTATTTCTGGCAATCATTAAAATTCCAATTAATAAAAATTGTTTTTTTTCATTTAGTCTTTCACACTTTTCTGAGGGACATCACAAAATAAGTGAAGCTGAAAATGCCGTCTGAGGCAATCAGCAAACTCCATTAAATAACTATGTTATTCCCCTTAGGGGCATAGGAAGAATATCATCAAAGTATCTATTACGGGCTAACAATCATATTTACTATATACCGAGGAACTATCAAAAACAAACAACAAAAAATATAAGGGCGTCCGCAGCGTCAAGCGGGCGGCGGCGGCGGCGCATGCTCTTGCGCAAATTGTAATTAGGTATTATGTTTACAACATAATGCAGTACCTAGTTGGGATGCGGATGGGATGTCGGACTCAGAAGGAGTACCTAGGTATTTGTCTAATATCCAACTGTTATGATTTTATTTAGCTGGATGAGAGTAGCTGTGGATCGTGCTCGGTGGCGTGCACTTGGAGAGGCCTATGTCCAGCAGTGGGCTTAGTGTAGGCTGATGATGATGATAATTTTATTTGAACCAAGAGAAGAAGAGGAGGTTCTATATTCACCTATATTCAAGATTTTTGGGCTTGTTTATTTTTTCATTTTTTAAGCAATCAGGTTTTTTGATATTTTTATTTAAGTACTTTTTTATTTTACATTTTTAATAATTTATTTAAAGTAAATTTTGCTATCCAGTCATTGCATTATAGGAAATGATCTAGTTGTTATTATTAACCACTCATGTGCTCTGGTTACCTCAGTACAATTGATTTCTATTGTGTCTGGGCCCGAAAGCGTCTGTGTATCTAAGTAGGTATCTTGCGAAATTGAAGTGAGTACAGTCGTAATCAACTTTAAATCGGCTTTAAATTATGCTGGCGCTAGTAGCGGATGTAATTGCTATGATGCCTTCTTCATAGACCAGCGGTGACGGCATTAGTAGCGGATGCTAACATGGTGTATCTATAAAACTGAACCGAAATTACAAAATATTTTAATTTTTCCTTGATTTATACACTAAACCCTAATTGTATTCTAAATTTGAAGCTTCTGTCTGCTAGAAGTGCCTTAGAGTTTTGATGATCGGTCAGTTACTGAGTGAGTGAGTGACAAAATTAGAAACTTTGACTATTTATTTATTTATTTATTTAATTAATTGGCACAACTACAGAATGCAATTCAGTACATTCACAACAGGTAAACTAATTCTCACATTAAAATTGAATTCCGGTGATTGTTGCGCACCGCGTTTACATAGAATGAGTAGTTTAACAAATGAAAATATTAAATACTTATACTTTTAACAAAGTCTAAAAAAAAGAGTTCAATAACAATTTAAAAATAACAATTTAAAACAAATAAGGACATAAATTCTTACAACATGATAAAACAGGTACCATACTTTTAAATACATCATTAATCTAACTTATTGATTAGTTAGTTAGTTAGTTAGTTAGATTAGTTAGATTATTGACTAGTTATAATTCTTAAACTACTGGTTCAAATTGAATGAAATTTGAAATATACCGTGTTTATACAATACCAGCTTGGTTACTGAAAATTCAGGCTTCTAGTTTTATCCAAAACGAAGTTATAGGGGGTCGAAAATGGCCTGAACTGCTTCCAGAAAAGTATTGTACGGCCGTGCCGCTTTTTTGCTCGACTTGGCGGGGGCACTGCTGTGCCCCCAGATAGAGATGGACTAACCCGTTCCCTTGTAACCACAGTTTTAAAAGCATACAGTTGGGTATCGAACGTACTTCGCAGAGCAATGGAGGGGAACCCGCGGGGAAGGGGCAGCCACGTGCGCGTACTGCGTGTTTTAAACGTTTTTTTTAAATTTACGTTCAGTGATTCCTATTGAATATAATGGTGCATACGCATTGTTATGTATGCGGTTGTAAGTCGACGTCGAAACACAACAAGAATTTAAAATTTCATATATAATTTCCCCGTGGCGCAAGGTAAGTTTTTTCTATAATTTCGTAATAACTTGTACTTTGTCTTTGTTGGATTGTATGTAGCTACATAAATGGTAAAATGTATATTGTTGGTGAAGTGCAGGGTACTCCAACTACAAGAATAAATGACCGAATTTTTGTGCTCCAACAACAGAATTACTAAATAGTTTTTTTATTTATTTTGCCAACTTCTCATTAATGAATAATTAACATTTTTACAACACAACTATTAACTAATACGTGCCAATACAGACGAGGTTCTATAAGCATTAATTCTTTAAAGTTTATATTTAAGATTTCTGGGCTTGTTATTTTTCATTTTTTAAGCAGTCCGAATGCGAATTCATTATATTGTTAAAAACTTAATCTACAATAAACCTTCACGTGAATAGTTAGCAGTGCAACATTTGTATAATAGTTTATTCTTGTTAATAAATGATTATTTGATAAAAAATAACGATTATTTGATTTCGAATTTTATGACATCCCTTGCATATCGGCGAACAACCGTGTGGATACCTACGCGGGCGGCGGCATCGCCCCAGATCAAAGGCGATACCCTACTGTATGAAATAGTAATACTGTGCTTGTAACTAATAAACGCCTGTACCAATTTAGATTAGTTGTTAAATTAGTCTTTATTGCGCGAGTGTCATTAAGTAATATGTATATCAAATTTAAAAAATAATAAAAATAGTGGATAAGTTGATGTACCTAACAAGCAGCACTCTGCCTCAGCAGCTGCTGCCGAAGATTTGCTACGCGTGTCGTCGGCCAGGACACGAGGCGAAGGATTGCAGAGCCCAGCAGCGCTGCAGTAACTGCCAGCGCGCGGGCCATATATAATTGGTAAAAACTGATAGTAATTATTATGTGCTACCTACGACCTACCTGATAAACCTTTGTGCTTATGGAATTACATATTCAGAGAGGCTTAAATATGAAACATTGGCTCTATCTTTAGATACTTGCTATGGAGTAAATAAAAGATTGTGTAATTGAATTCTGGGTGATAATCAACACTGCAACTCAACTGCTCTGCAAGATTTTAAACAAAGAAATTATCTTAAGATCTGTGTGTCTAAATTAACTATGTGACTAAACCTGTGTGCTATGTAATAAATAAACTGTGTGACTTAAAACTGTGTGCTATGTGATAAATAAACTATGTAACTTAAGCTGTGTGTTTTAAAATCCATTTCTTTCAAGAGCTGTGTGACTTCTTTAAATTGCAAGTAATATCATACATGACTGTGTGTATAGAATAAATACTTCGGAATATTTTTGTTACAGACTCAGGATCCGAGAGAAAATGATGGTGATCGCCGTGGGACACGGCCAATGCAGGATGGCCGAGTGTTAGCATCCGCTACTAATGCCGCCACCGCTTCTGGTCTATGAAGAAGGCATCATAGCTGTTACATCCGCTACTCGCGCCAGCATAATTATCATTGATTTATTTGATTAATAATATCAGCGTTTTACCTACAAATAAAACGCTTATTAAGCGGGTTACCTTATTCGAAGCCTACAATATTTGAGAGAAGCATTTCCGTTTCCGCTATGCATGTCGGTCATGATACTTACGTCTTAAACTACGTCACGTGCGCTGTCGCCTGTGGAGCCCTCTAATTTGCACCATGCACCAGGCAGGCGGCCAGCATGGCAGCTTAGCTCATTGAGTCTCAAATAAATTATAAGAGGGTACGAGTCCAACAAAGAACTGTTTAGTGATTATGTGAACAAGATATAAAATTTTCAAAATTACTGAAAATGGAAAAAGTGAAAATGTCGTACCCGAAAACTAAGAAACCAGGCAGAAGTGAACTTGTAGGCTTCGAATAAGGTAACCCGCTTAATAAGCGTTTTATTTGTAGGTAAAACGCTGATATTAAGCTTATGTACCGTTATTCGAAGCCTACAATATTTGAGATCTGTTTGTTATCGCCTGGTGCCACTTGACAGATAAATGGAAATTATGCCAATGTGAGCAACAAATTATCCAGTGAATGAAGATAAAGTTAGTGTTAATATTCTTTGAAATGTATGTAAATGTACCAATTATTATAATTGTGTTATAGACACAACTTTTATTTTAAAAGTTTGTTAAGCAAGGGTGAATAACTATATATGGTATAAAACAAATAAAAAAAAACAAATGAAAATGAATTAACTGTTTTATTACTTCTACAAAAAATACGATATAAAAGTCGCACAATAAGTCTAACAATAAAGACAAAGGAACATGTCTGGAAAAATGTCTTATTTGTAATTGTAATTTAAATAATCATAAAGCGTCTGTACAACCATAAATTTCCTAAAATCATAATAACATAGACACAACATAAGTGCTACAGTGTATTACAAGCACAATGTAATATAAGTTTTTAAATTTTTCAAGTACAGAGTAATATTTACAATAACAAAGTTACAATACATTTTAATTTTAATTTATGTTTTTAAGTCAGATCAACAGGAGTAAAGCAATTAGATATATTACTTCCTTCTAGCCGAGTAATAGGTATGATTTCTCGACAGTAATACTTCTTAAAGGTATTTTCCGATCGCCAGTTACCTCGAGCAAGAATATCTTCCAGGTTACAATTCTGAATCCAGCTCTTAGATGCGACTGCAGGCCGGATGCTACCAGGACTGGAATGTATACCTGCCCGCAGTAGTAGTTTCTTAACCCAATTTGCAATTACTGTTCGTGTAGCTGTTTTAGGGGAACCACAAGTAGTTAGAAACAAATTATTACTTTTACATTGTTCTCTTCTTTGTTTAGATAAGAATATAACTCTTTTAGTCCAGTAAACAGGGTCTAGAGATTTGTTAACAGAATTTTCTAACAAACGCCAGCCAGACTGCCGGTAACTACTAGAGTCGGTTTTAGAACCAAATTTTGGCCATAACAAAATTGAGTTTTCATTAATACTGCAATTCTCGGGGCCTATGTCTAGAAGGGTGAGGTCGTGGACTCTGCGACCAGAACATAATAGTAATAATACTGAAGCTCTCTGTGAGCATTCATACAGGCTATCGTGATTCTGATCGTTGTTTTGTAGCCATGATGTCAAAGTGTCCGTATCCCATATGGGGGGCTTTGTAACTTTAGGGGTTTTAAGTGAAATTGCTTTTAAGGCATGTTTTACTATGACATCTGAACTTAAACGTACACCTAAATTGGGGTCACATAGAGTTGAGATCGCCGACTTATAGACTAATATGGTATTGTATGACAGGCCTTTTTGTGATAAATCTATAAGAAACCTAGCCAGGTCCGAACCATGGGGCTGGACAGGGTTTATGTTGTTATCTCTGGACCAAAGATACCATTTTTTCCAAGCTGGTTCGTATGTTTTTAAAGAGGAGTCACGCCAACTTGACTTTAAAAAGTCTCGTTGTTCCTGGGACCAGGACTGTAAGCATTCTGTCCAGCCCCACATTTCCAAACTTCTAGAATCATGTTGTGAGTGTTGGGGGGAGGCAGACCTGTTGACACATCTATCAGAACTTTGTCTAGGTTGAGAATGGTAAATGGTGCTGCTACAGCTCGGTTCTTGAGGTCTGGCCTCCAGAACACTTTTTGCCACCTTGGTGCCACTACTAAATATAGGCCTGTTGCAGAATTTAGATGGGCTAGAACTCGAGGAATGAGAAACGGGGGAGGGAATACCCAGGCTAACCTGTAATTCCACTTCAGACTGAATGCATCGTAGATTTGGGCTTTTGGGTCTGATATGTCTAGCGTCCCGTATGTAGGAACTACGTGAGTTTTCGCTGACGCAAATAGATCGATCTCGGGGTGGCCCAATTTTGCAAAGATCATCTTCGTTATCTCCGGCAACAAATGCCATTCTGGGGGAGCCATTTGTCGGGACAATTTGTCTGCTTCGCAATTGAAGCGGCCTGGTAAGTGGTGAACTTCCAAGTGGATATTGTACAGGTCTAACATGTATAAAATTTTGTAAGTTAGATTCATTAGGCCCCGAGACTTGGTCCCTCCCTCGTGCCTGAGATAAGAGACTACCGAAGTGTTGTCGGTCTGAATCATCAAGGACGAGCCCGCTAAGCGCTGACAATGATCTCGTAAGGCGTACAGGACGGCCAACATTTCTCTTTGGTTCGAATGGAGGTTCGACTCCCTTGACGACCAATGACCGGCTAAGACCAGGTTGTCCAGTTGTCCGCCCCAGGCCCGCTCCGATGCGTCTGTCACTAGATAGTGAGTTACAGGTGGGTGATGTATAACTGATATGTTCCCTATGTTTTGGAACCACCAAATTAGTTCCTCCAATGCAGGCGTTGGGACCGGATAACGCTTCTTGGGATTTTGATAAAGCAGTGACTGGACATGCTTTAGGAGATATCGATGGTTTAGACGCCCGCGTGGAACGGCAAAGCTGGCGAAGTTTAATGACCCGACTATGCTTTGAATTTCTTTTAGGCTCGCTATTTTCTGGGTAATTATTGACACTATTTTCGTGCATATATCTATTTGTTTTTTGGAAGGAAGGTATTTCCGGTTTGTATGCGGGTCCCACACAATGCCCAAGAACTCTATTGTCTTTTGAGGAATGAAAATTGATTTCTTTAGATTTATTTGCCAGCCTAGTTTTTGTAGAGTGTTCACTACCTCGTAAGCCTGATTTTCCAAAGTGTGAGGATCCTGATTCACCAATAAAAAATCGTCTAAATAAACTATTATTCGCATTCCACGTTCCCTGAGGATCTGAGCCACCCAATTGGTTAGAGACGCAAAAACCTTTGGAGCACATGAGAGACCTAGTGGTAGGCAAGTCATTTGTAGTAGATGGCCTTTGAACATGAGACGAAGGAAGCATCTGTGAGCTTTTGCTATTGACAGATGGAAATATGCATTTGAAAGGTCTATTTTCACTAACCAGTCCCCGGACTGTATGAAATCTGGGATTCTGAACATATTTATCAGATGAAATTTGCATGTCTGAACATAGAAGTTCAAGTTTTTTAAATTGAAAATTGGACGAAACGTGCCGTCCGTTTTTTGGGTCAGGAACATAGGCGAAATGAAGCTGGGGCTTAGGGCTGCAGGTTCGAGAACGCCCATTTTCATCATTTCCGTCACCGCTATTTGCATTTCTTTGGACGGTAGTGTTTGGAAATATTTTAAAACAGGTTTGCGTAACGGGGGCTTGTAACGAAAAGGTATTCGAAAACCTTTTATTATTTTCAACAGAAAGGGAGGGGCCTTCAACTTTTCCCATTGATTTACAAATTTGAACAGTTGACCCGCTTGGAATTTGGTCGAGTCAAAATTTTCTTTTATGAGGATAGTCCTTACGGGGGACACTAGACTTATTTCGGGATCTGCTCCCGCTGGGATAGTTGATTCCCTCTGGTCCCAAATGGTTAATCTGTTGACGTGTTGGCTTGTTGTGATGCAAGCAGTTTCGTCTTTGAGATCGAAAATTTCCTTGCGCAGGAAATGGTTGAGGGAACTGGTACCCTTGAAAACCAACTGGTTGAGAAGGTAAGGGTCTGATTCCATAAAGAGAGTCGAAAGAGCCTTGCGCAGGCCTTTTGTTGTTTAAAAATGGCTGAGCAGAGCCACCAGCTTGCGCAGCCGGTTTATTTTGTATTGACGCACGGAGCGGCCACATAGTTCTAGATACCCCACCATTCTTTTCAATTGCAGCCGATAACAAATCCTTGTTAAATATATTTTCACAAGATGGGGGTATTTTTCGTAAAGAAGCTCTAAGATACTTATCTTTAACTGACCTTAAAATACAGTCACGCCTTTGCTGTATTAAGTCGGCGCGATGGCCGCATGCAATTTGTAAGGCATCGTTAGAGATTTGTTGAAAATTACCCCCCTCAATAAAAATTTCAGTAATCTTAGCTTGAATAGCTTGTGGCGAAAGCTCGGCCGTTTTTGACCATGAAATGAGAGCTTCGAAGCCGCTCTGAGCAGCCAGTGTCTGTTTGATTAAAGCCTGGGATAAAGCCGCAAAACCGCGCTCGCAAAGGCTTAGGTTATTATATTTATCATAAGGCTTGAATTCCTCGTTAGATTCGAGGTCTGTATAGCCAGGATAAGAACAATACTGTTTTTGAACATCTACGTATCTAACGTTTGACCAATTCTCCGAATCAAAATGCTGAATTGCTTTAATTGTGGCCAATAAAGAATCAGACGTTCTAGGCATCGCAGGTTCCTTAAGAACCGTATTGATAGGTAGCTTTATAACGGTGGGTTCTGGGGAAGCCCGACCACAATCCGGTAAATGGGGGGAAGATGACCCTGCTTGTGGCTCTGAATACAGATTTCGACTTACGTCTACATCCATCCCCTCATTATAGGGGCTGGATTGGTAAGTAGGTCGTAGAAAAAAGAAAACTTTAAAAACGAACGGCAAAAACCGTTATTAACATTATAAACCAATTCTTTAAGATTGATAAACAATTTAAATTATGTTCTACAACGGGTTAAAATAAGGCTTCATAAGCCATATAGAGGTACTCACTGCCGCCGCCACCGGTGCCCGAGCATCCTCCTCTGATGACGAAGAGGAACTTGACGATTCAAATCTTTCCATTTCTATATACTTATCTGAAAATCAATGACGTATTAGGTAAAGTAATAAAAAGATGGCTCAAACCACGGTTAGCGATCGTTATTTCTTTGAATTAGAAAATTAAAACGTAAATGGTGACGTAGAAAAAAAAGAAAACTTTAAAAACGAACGGCAAAAACCGTTATTAACATTATAAACCAATTCTTTAAGATTGATAAACAATTTAAATTATGTTCTACAACGGGTTAAAATAAGGCTTCATAAGCCATATAGAGGTACTCACCAAGAAATCCTGCGCGGATTTTTGGTACGACCGAACGCTTTGGAAAACGAAATGCCAATGAGCTAAGCTGCCATGCTGGCCGCCTGCCTGGTGCATGGTGCAAATTAGAGGGCGCCACAGGCGACAGCGCACGTGACGTAGTTTAAGACGTAAGTATCATGACCGACATGCATAGCGGAAACGGAAATGCTTCTCTCAAATATTGTAGGCTTCGAATAACGGTACATAAGCTTAATAGCACTTACTATGACACTACGAGACTGATGGAGTAACGAGTGTTCGATGCGAACTTTTACCAACGTAGCTTGTCGGGCGCGAGCTGCGACAGTCGGATGGGCCCATGGGTGTGCCCGCACGCCGCGCCGGCGATGTCGGGTACGCTGGAAACAGCGTTGCGTGGCGCTGTGAACATCTGCAAACGTTTATTAGGTACATTGTTTTCTAATATGATTTATTATTAAAAAAATAAATGTAACTTATCTTTGTTTGCTAATAAATAAAAATAAATAATAAGTTTAGTTCCATTTCTCAA
>OY720025.1:22661108-22690424 GCA_963082485.1 Eudonia mercurella | reverse complement strand
ACAGCGCGACGCTGCAATCTGTCCAAAGCATCGAGAAGGTACTTTGCGGAACGGTCCCAGGTGTGCGAGCAATACTCCACGCAAGACCGTACCTGTGTCTTGTACAAAAGGCACAACTGGTCAGGCGTAAAGAATCGCCGCACCCTGTTCAGAATACCGAGTTTTCGTGAGGCTGTTTTGATCACGGCTTCGATGTAGTCCCTTTGGTTCAGATCGCAGCGAATCGTCATACCGAGCATGTTGATACTGCTCTGCAGGCTTAGAAATGTACCCTGAAGAGTTGAAAGGGGAAGGAATGGTGACTTTTTTGCCGTGAACGCACACACCTGTGTTTTCTTGGCATTGAACTCAACAAGATTATTGGAGCCCCATTTAGATATGAGGTTCAATACCCGATTGAGCTCAATGACAAGATTCACTCGGTTAACTTCGGTTTCGACCCGCCCGGCCGCTGGGTGACCGTTATATCCCCCATGCACTGTGCTATCATCTGCATAGCAATGAATATTTCCAAGTGGAAGCATATCATTGATATGCAGAAGGAACAGCGTGGGGGACAGAACGGAACCTTGAACACCAGCGTTCACTGACATGAACCGCGAAGCGCATCCATCAGACAGGACACGGATTCTCCGCTCATGTAGGAAGCCAGCGACCCAGTTGCAGAACTGAGCAGGCAGACCGTATGCCGGGAGCTTGGAGAGAAGAGCTTTGTGCCAGACCCGATCAAAAGCCTTGGCTATATCACGACTGTAACGGAAATGCGTTAATAACGAAATGCTCTTGAGATTATATAATTCAGTTACATACATATTCAACAGTATGGTACGATCGTACACTAAAGATTTAAAATTTATCGTTATAATGCTCCAAATCTATATTTAACATCATAACATCAATGTTTGTAGAATATAATAGAATAGAATAGAATATTTTATGTTGCGTATGAACAGGGTACATGGCACGAATCGGTAGCGTTATTGTGTTCCGGCAGCTACAGACAGCCGGTGCCTCTGTAGTCGAGGTAACCGGGTGCAGTGCGCTTCCACCTTCGGCCTTATCATCACTTAACATCAGGTGAGATGAAGTGCCGAGTGCTTACCCGTAGGAAATAAATAGAATTTAAAAAAATATATTTTATATACTTCTCTCCCAAAAAACTACATAGTATCTACGAACCTTAACGGTGAGATGTTGTAGCGCCGGCTCGCTGGCCCCGTGGTCCCGCGGCGCGTCGGCCTCCGCCCTCACGCTCAGGTCGAGCGCCACGCGCTTGGCCTCGGGTGCGGCCTCATCCTGCTAGAAAAACACACTCGTCTCTACCGCGTATTACATCCATAATATTTAACACTATTTACATATGTATTACACATGTGCACATTAATTTGATAGGAAAACAAACCTTTAAATTGATTTCACCCTATTGTCCAGAAAGCTCAGTTATCACTGCACTAAATGCATCTGCTCGCTTTGTTGTTTTTAAAGTAAACTCCAAAAGTCTTCTTCCCAAATTGGGAGCGAACTTGTAAAGCTCACCGATTACCACAGCAACGAAGCCTGCCTACCGCAGTGTAGTAGATACGAATAAAAGGGCAATAAAATTAAATAATTTTGTGACGGCTTTATCTCACTGAAGCGAGCCCTCGCAACTAAATTCCTTACACATTATTGAGATGATGGGTAGTACTGGGGTATGTTGCTTTGTTATTTTTCTCTTTTTTATGTTTTCTCTGTGTGTTATATAACTTGTTATATAACAAGTTAGTCCCTTGTGTTAACTAACACGCTGTATATACATTTTTTTTAATGAAGCGGATTGGGATTCGAATACCTAATGCCTTCCCTTAATATGTCCCTTGGTTTAACTAACAAGCTGTATACTGGAATATAGCGTCACGCTTATAATTCTCGAATTATAATTGCATAACCTTTTTTCTGGTCTGTCTGTGGAAACTTGTTATTAGCTCATGGTTATTCGTGTAAATTACTGTGTATTATGTATTGTAGCAGTAAGTTTACCTAATGAATAAAATAAAATAAAGTAAATGAACGAACCTCTTCCCTGGCCCGCTTGCGATCGCCGCTGCCGTGCGCGTGCGGCTCCTCCGGCGCCGGGCATATACGCTGCGCGAGCCCGAAGTCTACTAGCAAATACCTGTATTTAACCAAGGGAACACGATTTTTGAATACTATTAATCAAGATGAGCACATACACACAAACCACCTTGTGCATGTCTTTCGATTGAGATGACGATGATGGTGATTCTGAACTAATGGTACTTTCAAAGATAAACATGTTCTTTGATAGTTAACATGCATTTTAAACAGACAGGGTTTCAAGAGAAAAGTATTGTGGGAGAAAGTATCGTCACAAAGTGCGAGGCAAGGTAGGGCGCGGGACTGGAGCCCACCTCTGGTTCTCGCGGTCGTAGAGAAAGTTGCTGGGCTTGACGTCGCGGTGGATGACGCCGAACGAGTGCACGTGCCGCAGCGCCGCCAGCAGCGCGCGCATGTAGCGCTGCAGCTCCGCGGCGTCCATCTCGCCCACGTACTCCTGGCCCACGTAACACAACAATGTTACCATTATTCATAAGGTTGGCCAAAATTCAATTTCTCTAATAATTTAATAATTGACATTTCAATAAAGCTGATTTGACATTGAAATAAATAATAATTTAGTACTTACTGAAAATTTTCTGTGAGGTATATAAGGCATTATAAAAACTATAGTATCTAGATGACGCAAGCATAGTTCCACTCCGATAACATGGTTCTTTCCTCTGAAAACAAAACAAAATATAATTATTGCTTCTTTCAGTAAATGGAACTAACAGACACACTTTCAATAGCCTTACCCCATATCTTGAAGGCATCGTAACTCATGCTCTATTCTGGCAGGGTGTGCGGTCGGCACCAAGTGCTTGATAGCGAACCATTTCTTCTGAGCGTTAGACAGACATGCGTGCTGCCGGAGAGAGCCCAAGTACACTGAGCTAAACGTCCCTTCTCCAATCTTCTTGTGCACTTGAAATATCTTATCTAGCTTTGGTAATTTTTGGAGTAATTCACTAATTTGCAGTCCTACAAGTTGATTAATTGGTGTGCATAAATAAACTTTTCAAAAAAGATTATGGGGTTGCTTTAGTAATCGGCGGCAGTGGAGGGGGGAGAGGCAGGTATGAAAATAAATGTTCTAAACTCGTGTTATAATTAAATAACCAAACTTATTGTTTTTAAGATATTTTTTGTTTTTTATTTTTATGCAAAACATACTTGACAATACTTTTTGATCCAAGTTCACCTTCTTATAAAATGCTAGGTTATTATGATAAACAACAAAGATGTGATGATTTATTAAATCCCGCTTATATAAGTAAAATAGACAGAATTGTTGAACTGTATAAAGTAAGCCACTGGTAGAAATTTTGCGAATGTTTACTCACTCTCTGTTTCATCTTTAGATTTCGTTTGATCTTCTGTCGTTCTTTTCGGACCTTCATATTGACCATTTCGAGCCTGAAGAGTTTCTTTAGGTATTCTAGCTTCTATTCCTCTAATTCTAGACATACCTACCTAGTAATCATAAACATTTTCCTACAAAAATAAAGCAAAATAAAATAACCTTCACTTTACACTCTTCGTAACGTTTACGTACGTAGAAGGAACCAACCAAACCAACTTGCTTACATACAGACAGGAGACAGACAGGTGACAGGAGACAGGGCCTCAGTGTTGCCAGATGTATCGGGGCGAAATCAAAATTATTATTAGGATAGAGACCAATTTAGGATAACTCGAAAAATAAAAATAGTGATATTAGGCTACAAACCTGTAAAGTATTATGTATTCAACACTCAGAATAATAAAGCTTTAGTTATTTTTCTGAGATTCAACCATATGCCATAGCTAAAAAGTTCAAAGTCTATCAAGGTTTGGCAGGTTGTGGTAGTCTGATGGGCAGGCATGTGTACTAACTATTCTTTAGTCATTTTAGTAGTTCCCTGGACGTAATAACCTTGTATAAAAAATACTGTAACTATTTGTGACTTACTAAAAAATATGCTCAACAGCAAATAATATTTGTATTCGAAAGTTAAAATTACAACAAATCGTTCCATAAGCAGCTGAATCTTCGTCAGTGACAATTAGGTTACCTGACCCATAATTGGGCGATTTTAGGCTAGGTACCTTTCAATAAAAAACAAATCCGGGTGACTTTATGCTACTCGGTGCAAAATTTGCGACTTTTACCACGCTACATCTGGCAACACTGATTCTGTGTGTCAGTCAGATTGTCTTGTCTGTCACTCTGTTAGTCAAAAACAGAGAAATATATCTCAAAAATCAAATGTGGATTGTGTGGATCATAATTTTATCTATTTATTGACTAGGAATATTGATCTTGAAAATATTTATTACAGGCAGTAACTTAAAACTATTCTCAAGAAATATGCTTCTTAGGGGGCTAAGTTTATCTACGAAGACGGGTAGTCTTTTACAATGTTTAAGACGTGTTAGTAACTTTATATGACATTTCTAGGTTCGAAGTGTGTAGGTTTCTTATAAATTCCTACGCCTATCCTAATCCTAAAAACTTAAGCTTATTGCAAAAGTTTAAACGTGTTATCACTAATATTTTAATATTCATTTACAGGCTAACTATGTAACTAAAGGACCAAAACCTGAAATTCCAAAAAATCCTTTAAGTGATGTATATTCTGCATCAAATCAAAAGGATTGTGGTATAGTGTATGACAAGAAGCCGTTTAAGCTCACCTTGCAGGAAGGCAAGGCATATAGCTGGTGTCTCTGTGGGAGATCTAAGTCACAGCCACTCTGTGATGGCACACATAAAGATATCTATCTTAAAATAACACAGAGGTACATATATATTTAAATTAGTAGATACTACAGATAAAATGTTTTTCAAATTCACCAAATATTAGGCATTGCATTTGTTTTTATTACATAAACACTTTGATTCAATAATCTGTAACTGGGTACCTACTTTTCCTAAATTATAATTTAGTTGAAGAAAATAAGTCACTATTCTGCGATTTTCTATAATGTGAAATATTGTTGGTAATAGTGCAATACCAACAGTAAATAATACAAGGTATCTACAAATATAGCAAAATCGGAATTTTGCTGCTACAGGCAAAGATATTGGATAGTTACCTGCAAAAGCAATTGTATAACATGAATTTTAGTGATTCATCTAATGATTCAAAAAGGTCAAGTATTAATAAATATTAATTTTATTCGTTTTTCACGATCTCATGTAAACATTACAGTCAAATTACATGGTATTTTGCTTCTGTTGGTTAAGCGGTATTCCACTATCGCCCTATGATATTTTGTATAACATCCCCATATTTATAAACTTTTCTTGTTTTACACATGTAGTAGAATACTTTGTGACTTCTATTATTATATTCTATTGCCAAATATCAATATATTAATAATTAATAACATGATATGCTTTTATTCTGTTTTCAGACCAATCAGGTTTACAGTTGACAAAACGAAAGAGTATTGGTTGTGCAACTGTAAACAAACTAAAAATAGACCATTCTGTGATGGAACGCACAAGCAAAAAGATATTCAAGATGCCTCAACAGTCAGAGTGTAGTAATGCAGATAGAATCTACTTTGTGACTACATGTAGTATACCGTTGTATAGAATACATACTATGTTAGTTATATGTTATTAAGTAAAAAATTATATACAACTACCAGTTTTTTAAGCTTAACATAGAAGATGCCATAGACCAGCTATTATATGCTATGTGCTCTGTGGAAGAAGCACATGTGATAGGTTCACATCACAATTTTATAGACTAGTGGTTGCCCAGTGTCAGTGTCAGTGCCAGTTATTTGTCACATGATGATGTCATGTTATCATTCGAAAGACAACCCTTCAAATAACGCATAATACAATACTAATATCTTTGATTATTAACTTGTAACACTATAATCTGTTAAAATTTTACTACCTATATTTTTACCATTGAAAATGGTTATCAGATGCAAATCGCTTGAGACGTATTTTTGGCCATAGTTCCGAGGATTTTAGGAGAATCGAGATAGAAATAGTACCAAGAGTTGAGGAAGTTATATTATAAGTTTGAAAAATGTAAAATAAATCTGGTTTTTTGGGGGGTATTTGTATACTAAATTGTAAATATTTCAAAAAAAAAAACCGACTTAAGATAAAATGAAAAAAAGGGTCCTAGGGTGTTAGTTTAGCTACAAAATGACAAAAAAATTTGAAAATCGGTTAATAATTGTGACCTGTAGGTGGTTAACCGATTCGTTGCGGATGGCACGTTAGCCGTGCCATCACTTCTTTTTGCGTGAGGCGTAAGGCACGGGAACCGTGTCATTTTGAAATCGGTAGTAACTCCTTCAAATTAAGTTTTAGGGAGATCTACCCAGAACAAACCTACCTTCATTTTTCACGTAAATCAAGCTCGTAGACTTCGTTTCTGGATATTGTTGATTTTTTTTTAAAATAGGGGTAACCAACCTTTTGAAAGTTGCATTGATATTACCACAAAAAAATACATAAATAAGGATTTGTACTAATTTAGAAGGTTCTCCGTAACTACGTAACTAGATGCTTACCTACCTAACATTTACAGTAGTACTATTAGTTATTCTGTAACAGTAGTCACTTAGGTATTTAACATTTTTACATCAAATCTCTGTAATTTTTAGACGGAAGTTCGATGCTTTTATTTTATTATTATTTAACTGCAATGTATGTATGTAGGTATGTCTTGTTCGGGTGGAAGTTTGCAAATCAATTTTGACCCACTTCTCGTCTACCGATTGAGCTGAAATTTTGCAAACGTGTGTAAATCGCGTGACAATGCAATATTATGATGACATAGTGCTGATCTGATGATGGAGCTGGAAGGTGGCCATAGGAACTTTGCAATGAAAGAACACAACCTCATCGAGTTTGGGCTCGTTTGAATCGTCTTGATGAGTAGTTTTTCTTTCAATGGTAACCAGGGTGTGATGATGGAGCTGGAAGGTGGTCACAGGAACTCTGTAATGAAAGGACGCAACCCCATCAAGTTTCGGCTCGTTTCATTTGTCTTGACGAGTACTTTGTTTTAAGATGGTTACCAGGCTCTGATCTGATGATGGAGCTGGAATGTGGTCCTAGGAACTCAGAAAAGAAACGACGCAACCCTATCGAGTCTCGGCTCGTTTGATTCGTCTGGACGAGTACTTTAGTGCTAGATGGTAACCAGGGTTTGATGATGGAGCAGGAAGATGGCCATAGGAACTCAGTAATTAAACAACATAACCCCATCGAGTATGGGCTCGTCTGATTCGCCTTGACGAGTACTTTGGTGCTAGATGGTAAGCAGGGTCTGATGATGGAGCTGGAAGGTGGCCATAGGAATTCAGTAGGTAATTAAGCGACACAACCGCGTCGAGTTTAATTCGTCTTAATGGGTGGACCGTTTTTGATGGGAGGTGAGTGGTGGTGGTTTGGTGGACGTGAATAAATTTTGTATACATAAATATTTGTATTCAGTGAGATGAACTGATGAGAAACGTGTCTAGGGATAACTAAAAAGTAAAAAATAAATTAAAAGTAAAAAACTTTTTAAAAAAGCATGATTTTATTAAAATGCGCTCAAAAGAAATACAATAACTTTTAGTTTAAAACTTTTACTATCAACTTATAACGTCATTACACAATTTATATGATATAAAAGGTTGTCGCGAGATTTACTATACACTAATATGTGTCAATAAACAAGTGAATTAAATAACTTGATGTGATTGATTGAACTAAGTATTAAAATTTTCAATCTAAGAAAATACAAGCAAATTTCGCGACAACCTTTTATATCATATAAATTGTGTAATGACGTTATAAGTTGATAGTAAAAGTTTTAAACTAAAAGTTATTTTATTTCTTTTTAGCGCATTAATAAAAGCTTGCTTTTTTAAAAAGTTTTTTACTTTTAATTTTTTAAATCCAGCGTAAATGGAATCTTGCTTTGAAATTACCAAAAGCCATCCGCCCCAAGCGATTTGCTACCTCATTTCTAATCTAGCAAAGGAGTGGAACGTTCTACCGCTCTACCTGCTGAAGAGTTTCCCGATCCGAGCGTTTTAATTTGGGCCTATTTAAGGCTAAAGTGAATAGGCATCTTAGGCCATATTTTACTTTCTATGTAAGTTGGTGGTCAAAAGACTGTCTATTTTATCATAAAAAAAATGGGCTATACATTTTTCACCTCCTCATTCTGCGCAATTTTCAACCACAAAGAGGATTCAGATCCTTAAAATCAAAATTTAATATGTTATGAAAAATATCACGCTCGCTGTTTTCACCTGGTCAATATGGCTCATATTATCTTGCGGTTGCGTGTACTCTAGAATGCGCTAGCTCATATGAGTCATAATGCTACGGCCGAAAGCAGTATTTTTTTAATGCTTAGCGCTGTCGTTTCTTCGAATTTGGTTTTTTTAACTCTTATTTTTATACTCTATATTTTTTAACTCTTGTTTTTTTAAACTCTTATCATATAATTATTATAGTAGTGTTATATATTAGTATTTGGTATTATAATTATTCTTTGATTAAATCTAAAATTTTCTGCATCTTTTTATTTCTGTCGTATGGTTTGAAGCGCAGTAATTCATTTGAAACCAACTGGCCAAAATATTTACACCCATGGATGTCTAAGATAGTTGGGACCCGATCCACATTTTCCTTCTTTTTTTCTTTACACGTTGCACAGTCCACAATAATTTTTTCTGTGCACGTTGCACTATCCTTAAATGTTTTTTCTTTGTGTATAGATTCCCAGTCTTCTGAGTGTTCCCAGTTTTGTGAGTACGTTTGCGAATTCTGCTCAAAAATTTCATCATCGTCGTCGCATTGAGTTTCAATTTCAGTCTCGGGAATGTATTTTCTTTTTCGCAGAGATTCTTAAACAATAAAAATAGGTAAGTTCCTTAGTATTAATTTTGAATGACTAAGTATAATTTATTTATTTATTCAATAAGAATGCTTACAGATAAACATATACGTAAACAACATTACATAAGTTAGTATAATTACTCATGTATCACATGTTTTTTTATGAATATCTAATAATCAAACTTGAATCTTTTTTATTTGCATAGTTTAAATAGTACAGTATTTTTTAAGCTACCTAATTTAATACCTCATAATCAATCCAACCACAAGCCCAAGCGCCCACTGGCGGCCAGGTCGCAGCGGCCAGGCCGCGGCGGCCAGCGAAATGTATGAATTGCATAATCAGCGCGCGCACTTGGCCGCAAGCGGCGAGCGGCCAAGTGCATTATATGCTGGCCGCCGCCGCCTGGCCGCTGCGACCTGGCCGCCAGTGCGCGCTTGGGCTTAGGAAATACAAAATTAGGTCACTTAGACCGCACCTGTCCATGGGCAGACGGGGCGCTTACCATCAGGTGCACTATAGGCTCGTCCCACTACATATAGTAGCATAATAAAAAAAGTTGGTTCGATAAATTCCGAAAAGTCGTTTAATGTTGATGAATTGGAAACGGGGTTTAAGAGACATAATTGTTCAACGATACACCCTGTATATCGTTGGTCGGAGAGTTGAACATTGTCGTTTTATTGGCAAAATTTTAAAATTATTATTATAGTTTGTAAAATTGAATTGAAATGGGTTAACATTTTACTTTGCGAATTGTACCTAAATATTGGCCCTGCATTGGTAAGTATGATGATGGTATATCTATAGGTACTATAATACCCTTTACGCTGCACCAGACTTTTTCGTGAAGTGGTAGATATTTACATTACTTATTTAAAAAAATTACACTTTTAGATTCCTTTAGAACCTATAAAATATTATTGGAATCCATTTTTATGTCCTATTCCGATAAACTCACTACAAATAATTTGTTAAAATAAAAAATAAGCTGAAAAGGTTTAGCATATCTGTATTTAAAAAATCACTTACCCCCCATTTCCAAAAATACACTTATTTTGCCACTTGTAATCACTTGAAACAATGCTCCTGGTCGTTCACGTTAGATTTCGAATGTAAACTACACGTATTCAAGCTTAGAACATGTAAAAAATGGTCAATATACTGTTTTCTTTTACACATGGCTGAAGGCACAGGAGGCGTGTCATTTTATCGTATGGCGCTTGGCACGGCAGCCGTGTCACGTTATTTTTGTTTAACGCCACAGTTAGAAGTTTGCGAAATTGGACATCGCAACGAATCGGTTAAATTTGGTATTTTAGAAAAACAGGTATTTCGGTATTTCCGTATATAAAAAGTGATGTAGCTTTGATTATTGACCGATCGTCATGGTGATGGTGTTAAAAGATGCGGATGCAGGTCATGCAGGCGAGAAGTGCATTCAGTGTTTTTTTTTTTTTTTTTTCATTTTGTTGATGGCTTTGTGCGATTAGCACATTTAGCCAGTGTCAAAGTAATTTTTCTAACAAGTAATACATAAATAAACAATATTTCTTTTCTGTATGATGATGATGAATGATAATAGAAATGAGAAGTGAGAAATGATATACCACCCAACCCCTCGAGTTTCTCAGTAAAGATGTGGGGCTTTACTGAGTCCTCGGGCGGACTTCTTGAGAGAATTTGAAAAGTGACGTTGCACTGTTTTGTTTCATTTGACAACACTCATGCACACTCACGAACACTTAACGGTTAATAATCCACCATTATTTCACATTAATATTCGACATAACACAAATTTTTGAAAATAAAACAAAACCGCAGACATGACTCTTCACTTTCCCGCCAAGAAGTCCGCATTCAGTGTTTTTTTTTTTTTTTTTCATTTTGTTGATGGCTTCGTGCGATTAGCACATTTAGCCAGTGTCAAAGTAATTTTTCTAACAAGTAATACATAAATAAACAATATTTCTTTTCTGTATGATGATGATGAATGATAATAGAAATGAGAAGTGAGAAATGATATACCACCCAACCCCTCGAGTTTCTCAGTAAAGATGTGGGGCTTTACTGAGTTCTCGGGCGGACTTCTTGAGAGAATTTGAAAAGTGACGTTGCACTGTTTTGTTTCATTTGCCAACACTCATGCACACTCACGAACACTTAACGGTTAATAATCCACCATTATTTCACATTAATATTCGACATAACACAAATTTTAGAAAATAAAACAAAACCGCAGACATGACTCTTCACTTTCCCGCCAAGAAGTCCGCATTCAGTGTTATTTAAAATATAATGTTTTTTTTTTCGTAAATTGTTGTATTCGAAACTGCCTTTTCGCCAAAATATTAGAAAGAGTAGCCTATGACCAGGTCTATGGTGCTTTAAGATGTTCTTTCAGTGATGTTCAGCATGGACTTCTAAAGGGTCGTTCAACGGTTTCTAATTTCTCACTCGCGAATGATTTTATAACTGCAGGTATGGAGAAACGTGCTCAGGTGGACGTAATCTATACTGATTACAGTAAGTGCTTTGACCGAATTGACCATCTCGTACTTAGGAGCAAAATATCGTTAGCTGAGATTCATGGTGATCTGTTTAGGTGGTTCTCATCCTACATTGACAATCGTAGTCAAGCAGTCGTCTTAAGTGGCTACACATCAACTTGGGCTCCAATACCATCCGGGGTACCTCAGGGGTCTCTGCTCGGACCACTACTTTTTACAATCTTCATAATGGACATAAAAGAATGTTTTCATAAATCAAAAATCATTTTTATTTGCCGATGATATGAAGATTCTTAAAGTGGTCCGTGTGCCGAGCGATGTTGAGGATCTTCAGGCTGATCTACAAAGATTTGAAAACTATTGCTTTATTAACAAATTGGATCTTAATGTTTCTAAATGTTTTTATATGTCCTTCACACGATGTCATAAAATAATTGACTCGAAATACACATTGAAGGACCAGGTTCTGTTAAAGGTGCGCGAAATTAGGGATCTTGGCATTATTCACGATGACAAACTTATATTCGACAAGCATGTTGACTACGTTGTTAAAAAATCGTTACAGGCCCTAGGTTTCATCTTGCGAAGCTCCTCTAACTTTCGAAACATGAAGACAAGTAATGTCGATTGTCCTGATCTTATATCTCAGATCAGCTTAAGAACCAACACACTCCGACTAAGACAAAGATCAGCTCCGATTGTCTCTCCAGCAAAGACTGAATATAGAGCGAATACATTTATGATACGTGCTTGTAAATCATTTAACCTCTTACCATGCGATATTGACTTGTTCTGCTCCAGCGCCTCATCAGTTAAAGAGATTATATGTTCTAATTTTTTTATTGACAGCAAGCAATAAAATAAAAATAGTACAATAGTGAATAAGTATTAGTATTATATAATAAATATAATAAAATATATAGTTTAAGGAATATCGTAGAAATCTATAGGTATAAGTGAAATATACAACAACAACCTACTGTAAGCTGTAAATTCACTCATTCATTCAAATGTTTTCATATAAATATGTATCGCACTTTAAAATATTTGATTTTTTTTTCTATTTTTAACTAAAATTAACGTAGCTCCACAGCTGGTTAACTGAACACTATTGTTTATATAATTGTGAAGATTTGTTAATAGCATATGTCTGTAAATCTTCCTAGAAATAAAAAAATAAATTAATTTTCTATGCTTGCGGGGACTGCGAAATCTAGCTTGATAGCTCAGTTAGAAAATCCGATTGGATTGCGAAAGGTAAATGGCTTCAGGAGCCACCTAAGAGAATAGGCGTTTAACAAATAGTTATCTCTATTTCCAGTTTATTTGAAATTAGGCCAATGATATTATATAAAACAAGAAGCAGATATGTCATAAGCGCGCGCGTTGTGAAGACTCAAATACGCCCAATTGGGACTATTGTGAACTATACTTAACAGATGGTACTGACAGACTTCTGACACTTCCCAAAAACGCAATAGCTCCGGAAATCAAGATTGTTGAAAAAAGTTCGCTTCGTCTCCTTGGGTCTCCAATCTTTGAAAATTCCTTTCCCGTGTTTATCGAGGAAAAAATACAAAATTTTAATGACGTTTCGGAAAGATTGTTCGAAATTAACATGCATTCGGCTATAACCTTAATTCGTTACTGTTGTTTCGGCCCTAAATTAATATATTTCCTTCGCTCTTCCCATTTTCCAGTTTTCTGCGGCCGTAGCAGCAGCTACGGCCGCAGAAAACCTCAAGCGGCGAAAGTATAATAACCTTATCGGTAATTATATTTTCGAGCCGTTTGGGGTTGAAACCCTCGGGCCGTGGGGACCGAATGCTCATGTTTTATTTAATGACATCTCCAAACGGCTGGTTGACACTTCCCATGACCCAAAGGCTGGCTTTTTCCTTGGCCAGAGACTAAGCATTGCCATTCAACGTGGCAATGCCGCCAGTCTCTTGGGTACTTTACCAGTTGACTGCGACGCGGAGGAATTTTTTGACGCCATATTTTAGTTTTGTATTAGTTTTAGTTACTTTAGGTTATTATATAATCTCAGTTATTGTCTTTTTGTATATGAATGAATAAATAAATAAATTAGTAATACATTACTTATATGTTTTATTGACTCTTCCTTTAATTTTAAACTACATGATGAACTCCTAAAAGTACGTACCGTTTGGATTTGGCGGTGCTTGTCCTTTTGCAAAGATCGTGTTTAAAGACTCCTAATTTAATTTTTTAACTACATGACGAACTCCGTATGATGTACTTATACTTACCATTTGGACGTGGCGTTGCTTGTTCTATTGTAAAGATCCGATAACTCGACGGGCTGGCGCAGTGACTATTTCTAGTTAGGTTAATTTATAATACGAGTTTTTCTAAATTAATCAACCTAAATCTGGTCGCTCAGATCAGACCCAGATGATGCCCATGGAGAATATAGCCATTATCTGGTACCATGTAACGCTAAGATGAAAAGGCCTAATTTTGGGATCACGATAAAAAGTGTATTTTCTCCCGCATATATTTTAAAGGAGGGACTTATCCTTAAATTATTAAAATTATGGTCACCTTTACAGTCGTTTTCCATTGTAATAAAATCTTCAATGTTCTCTAAAACTATTGAAGTACTGGCGTTAATTGGTAAATGAGGCATTTGGCATGACTAAATAACTTAGAATCTCTGTTTAATTTATATTTTCATGCAAGATTCACGATGATTTTAGAAGTTTAAATCGTGGTCCCTCAGTTTACCCATTGTCAAATAAATAATTGCTTATATCTTCATCCCAATTATAATTTTTAGTTGCTTTTATGTATTTGTAGCAGTCACATATGTTGTCACATTGGTTTGGAATGGTCATCTTTTCGGTACATTCATGCGATTACGCAGAAAAGACGATTTTTGACATTTTAACCTCAAAATCCATGTAGACTGAGGGCCCACCGAAATTGATCCATCCTTCTTCCAGGAATCCGGTACAATGAATTTAAAGGCTCAAATAAGGTTTCATATCTCCGTCACAATAGCTCCAGGTAGGCAAATCAGCATTCTGTGAGGTGGGCCCTCAGTTCACATGTTCACATAGTATTGCTGGAGTAATGCGACAAAAGAAGAAATATTTTTCTGTTAAGCGTTAGCGTGTTTATAAACTTGATGGATTGTAAGTATTTGTTATTTATAATATTTGTCTTTTTATTATATAGGAAACGTTTATCTAGAAACTAAATCGTCTAACATTAATATATTTATCAAAGGTTGAGGGAGATTTCAAAACGTATAGAATTTAAAAAAAATATATTTGAAAATCGGATTATCCTATTATCAGCAATTTTATTGTCAATTGTGTTTTCGGTAAAATGAAAATATGGAAAACAAAAATGTGGCAAAACGTTTTCGGGATAATGAAATTCATACTAAAAAAATTCGGATTTAAAATAGGTAACCCATCATCATACAAGAAAGAAATATTGTTAATTTGTGTATTACTTGTAAGAAAAATTACATTGACATTGGCTAAATGTGCTAATCGCACGAAGCCATTAAATAAATAAAAAAAACCTTATACTTACTACACGTAGTGTTAAATTCTCTTTGCTTACTACCTAAGTGACTTTGCGTCTCATTTTGACAATTATGAACTTTTTAAATCCCTAATGTTAGCAAAAATTACATATAAATAAAAAATTCTCAAAGAATTAATTTGTTGGTAAGCTAAGACTTATAAAGTAATTAAATTAACAAACACCTAATATTACGGCGTAGTTTGTTAAACTAACTTTGAGTGGACGACTGCTGACTGGCTAAATAAACCTTATCGCGAGTTGAATAGATAGCAGTTAGCTAGCACGCACAGCACAGTCGCGCCTGGCTCAGTGCAGTGGTCCACCCACAGTTCGGTTGCGGCTTCAGTGGATTGTAGTCGCGTCAAATTTCGTGCTTATACAAACAAGCACAATGGGAGACGAAGGTAAACTTTTCACGCGCGAAGAGCTGAAGTGCCGCAACAAGCGTAGCGACGCTATCCTTATCATCCACAACGGAGTGTACGACGTCAGCAAGTTTTTGGAAGAGGTTAGTTCTTTTTACTGTCAATGTCATTCACGTCACTTCACAGTAATAAGTTCTAAGCAGATTTACAAGACAAAACACTAATAACCTGCCCTAAAACTAGACAATTTGTAAGATGGCTCTCGTTATGATTTAGTCTATTCATACAAGAAATTGAATTGGATCATAATTAAAATTCCTTGGTACTCTTAAATCCTACCTAGACACTTCTTTGTGCGCTTAAACTAACGATACTGAACAATTGAACTCAAGCTTACATTTTTATTGTAACTTTAAGATAACCCTTGATTAACCCTAGCCGTCTCAGAAAATCAAGACACAATAGATAAAAAACAATGTGTACTGAATACGATATCGAGTCATCTGGACGTAAGTGGTTAAGCAGCTAGTTAACTTACACCATTTTACTATAAAGGTCACAGTTTCATATATCTCCTAATATTGCCTTACACTTGTATGTGTGGGTCACAATGTCCTCGAATGTTTTAATGCATTTATTATTTTATTTTTTCATAATTAACAGGTAAGCACTTGGCCTTTGTCTTACCTGATGTTCTGATGATATGGCTGGAGGAAGCGCACTTCACTTCCCTTTTTTGTAGTAACATAGAAATTAATAATACAGTAAGACTCGTACAAGTTAATCAAATATCACACTAACGCTAAAAAAACAATTAGTAATAATTACACAAAACATTTAGGGGTACCTACTGTTTTACCAAAAGGTAATTTTTTCTTTATTAAAAATGTTCACCTATAATTTAGTGTCTAAATTAGGTATAAAGATATTTATTATCATAAAAGACAATACAGCCGCTACATACATTGGAACTTAAGTTTAATTAACATTAAACTCAAAAACTAGGCAATCTAAATTTAAAAAATCAAAAATATAGAATTTTCATACCTTTTTAGTGCATTGTGGTTCATATGTTTCTTGAAGAAACTGTGCAAGTTTAGTTTTAATTGTACTAAATAAGTTAACATATTTTATATTTGAGAGTATTTTATTAAAAACCAGTGATCTTTTTAATGTGTTATTTTAACTGTAGTTCGTTCTTATTCAAGTAAACTAGCCTGCCTAGTGTTTTGTTTCTTTCTTTGCAATGCAAAGTTAAACAAGAAGCAAAATAGTAGTATTCGCAGATGGTCATACTCAATAAAAAAGGCTATAGGAAACTAGTTTATAATATTACTGCAGCAAAATTCTATTTGTTTTTATGTTAAACTGAATTAGTTGTTTGCACAGTGGCACTCGCCTTTTCTCATCAAAGGTATCTGCAGAATACCAGTGCCATGACAACACGCATTGTCACGGCTCAAACTGAGCAGAGGCCTATTTGGTGTACCTACCAAAGTTGCTGTTTATTTTTTAGTTTTATTTTTAGTTTAATTTCATTGTTTAGATTTAATTTTTTTTTTGTATATACTGATTCCCAATAAACGTTTTTCTATTCTATTCTATTCTAAATTTGAGTAAAATTTTATAAGCTTAAGAAGTTTGGCCTATCAGCCATTTTAGACTGCGCAGTTTCCCATCAAGTTGTTTTCTCTTGGTCCATATATGTTTTTGCCATGTCAATCTTCTCTTAAATATCTTGTCTAAGTGCATACCCAAGTGTCTAGCACTGTCTTCTTGGGTAATTTCTTTATTGTTTAAGGTGACAGGTGGGTACGTTTTTTCCTTAGCGTGAACATCATATGTGTGGATTTACTCTCATTTGCTTTTATCCTCCATAACTTCAACCATGTCTTAATTTCAGCGAGGTGCTCTTGCATCATGAGAGACGCGGTTTCTGGATCACTGTGAAGGGATAGTAATGCGGTATCATCGGCATAAGTCGTAGTCATTGCTTTGCTGTTCTCAGGGATGTCGGCTGTATAAATGAGGTACAGTATTGGTCCTAGTATGCTGCCCTGTGGGACTCCTGATTTTATCTCATAGAATTCGGAGAGATCTTCGTTGCATTTCACCTGGTAGGTTCTTTTGGAAAGGTAGGATTTTAGTGTTTGATAAAAACAGTGAGGAAGCTTCTTTTTCAATTTATACAGTAGATGTGTTCATGCCACACTTTGTCAAATGCTTGACTTATATCCAAAAAGACGGCAGAGCAGTACAGTTTATTTTCTAGACATTTACTAATTATGTCTACAATTCGATGGACTTGCTCTATTGCTCCGTATTTCTCACGAAATCCAAATTGATGGTTCGGCAGTACAGTGAGCAGGTGTTCCTTAATTCTGTTGAGCCGTATTCGTTCCAACAGTATTCCAATAACTGGTAGCAAACTGATGGGTCTATATGAGATCGTCTCATGCGGTGGTTTACCTGGTTTAGGTACCATCAACACTTGCGCTATCTTCCAATATCCAGGGAAATGTTCGAGTTCAAATGTTGTTTAAGAAGGGGTGAATGTGTTGACAATTTTCATTATTCCTTTGGTTGGCAGTTGTTTTAACAATGTAGCATCGACCATATCGTATCCAGGTGCTTTACCTTCCTTCAGGTTTCTGATTTCTCTAGCGACATCCTTTGGACTAGTGCTTTTTAGAGGGAGACACATCTGGTTTGCCGAGTCTAGGTATGTGTATTAACCTCTGCAGTTTGATCAGAGTTACACTCAGGATGCGGTTGAAAAGCGGTGTTCAGGTGTTTTGCAAATGTTTCAGCTTTTTCTTTGTCCAATCTAGCCCACCCTCCTCGCTGTTGTTGAGAGGGGACATATGAGCTTTAGGGTGGTTTAAGGTTTTAGTTACTTTCCACAATGAGTAATCTGTGTCAGCGCTTGGGCTTAGACTCGAAAGACGGTTTTGGATATTTTCATTTTCTAGTTGGCTAATGTAAGTTTTCAGTACCTCTGAGCATTTATTGAAAGCTGTTTTATCACTGGAATATCCGCTACTGTGCCAGATTTTTCTAAGTCTGTGGCGTTCTTGAATTTTCTGTGATTTCTATTGGGTAAGAGTTTTGGATTTTGGGGTTGTCCTTTCCCTTTAGTAGTAGCAATATTTGCAGCTCTATGGATAGTCATATTAAGTTTCTCTATTTCATTCTCTGCTTCATCAGTAGTTTCAAGTTTACAGTTTAGATCTATTATAGTTTAGATATTATATCTCGGTATGTTTCCCAGTTAGTAGTTTTAGGGTTGTATAACTTCGATTGTGGTTGCACCAGATTTATTGTTGAACTTATACTAACGATGACAGGAGTGTGGTCTGAAGTGAGGTCGATTGGTGATTCTATTGTGACTAGGGCTTCTAAAATTACGGAATAACTAATTACGTAACTGGTTACGCACTATAATACTTAATTACGTAATTAGTTGGGATTTTTTAAGCCACTATTTTTTTAGTATTGATAAATCCAGGATTCGTCACCTGTCACAATGTCGTTAAACGCGCCGCGACGAGCAAATTTTTGAATAATATCACGGCACCACTCCACTCGGGCCTGCTTCTGAGCTTCGATGAGGTTGTGCGGCACCCAGCGCGAAACGTCCTCCTCACGCGAAGGTGCTCGTGTAGAATCCTGTGAACGCTTCCCGAACCAATCTGCATTCTGGAGTGTATGCTGAATCTTTTCGTATGTAATTCGCCTGTTTTCTTGAATTAATTTTTTTACTGCCAGCACACTTTCTTCCGTGACAGCCATCGTAGGACGACCACTCCTTTGTTAATACCCTAAAGTAAGGCGACCGCGCTTGAACTCGCTATGCCAACGATAGATGGTTGCTTTTGAAGGTTCTTCATCCATAAAAGCCATTTGAGGTCGATCAAATGACTCATCAGGTTTTAGGCCACATTTAAAATCGTAGAAAATCATCGCACGAAAATGTTCTCGATGCAGATTTCTAAATGAGACACGATAATTTAATTTGGCTCTCGAAATAATGTGGAGGGAAATTCGAAATTCGAACAATGGTATTTTTACTTTTAAATAACCAAATGTTTCTAAATAATTACAAGTGGCCAGTGCCTTATACATAAAACCTTTCTGAGTGGTGGTGAATTAAAATGAAAATTTAAACATTAACAAACTTTTTATTTATTAGAATTTTAAACAATCAATAAAATAGAAAGATTAATTCAAAAAAGGAAACAAGAGTACCGCCACATGAGTCTCTCACACTTTCTTTCGCTTTCGCAGCGCGCTATATTCGAAAGAGAAGGAAAGCGTGAGAGACTGATCGAGAAGATGTCGCGGCTGCCGTGCTAGGCCTAATGGTAATGTGATGTCATACAAATTAATTTGAATTTATATTTTATTTATGTGTATGTAAGTACTTACGTAATTACGGAATTTAACCTTTGAGTTATGTACCTACGTATTTAAGAACTAGTTAAAATCTGTCCGTAATTACGTAATTGCGAAATTGCGTATTTACGTCATGGAAGCCCTAATTGTGACGTAATTATTATCTGTGTTTTTTGTTACAAAGAAATCTAGTAAATCGGTAAATCTATTTCTACAACTTTCAAAGTAACACAGACGTAAGTTTTGTCTCATTTTTTTTTATTGTAGTGAAAAGTTTTTGATTATTGATTTATTAATAATTTTAATTTTGTACTAATAAATTATCAAAATATAAGTACATTCTTTTTTTCAAACCTAAACCTAGGTATATTTATAAATATAACATATATATTTTGTTGTGAACAAATAACACAAACCTGTTATTTTATAAACTAATTTCCCCTTTTCGATTAAGTGTGACCATCTGCAAATGTGACCAAATGCGAATAGATCATTTTTTGAGCGCATTACCAAATGCGTCTAACCCTAATATAAGTAAAGTATTATTATATTAGAAATAATAGTAATATACAAACAAGTAGCGTATATTAGTGTGGAGAGAACTACTTATTATCTTCCTGACAAGGAAATTAAGTTTGCTAGCTTGTTTAATTAGGTACTTATTGTTACCAATAAATTAATATGTGCGCCAAACATGCAACAAATTAATGGAGGAACAAATGTTAGGAAAAGTAGTAGTTGTTATGTTCAGTAACTCGCTCACGTCTTTATATTATACAGAGCCCGTGGGTGCGGGCGGGGCGGTTCTGCCGCTGCAGCCTTAGGAATTTCTCATTTCGCTCGGATCTATTCAGGGCATTGAATGAATGCGTTCGTCGCATACCGAAGCTTGAGCGAGCGTGATCATCGGGCACTGTTTATTGCTATAGGTATATTTATGTACCATTCTGGAATGTCTCTTTGTTTTCTTCTTGTACAACGCTTCTGTTTAGTTGTTTCAACTTATTATGTAGGTACTTACGCTTTATAGTCATGTCAACATGTCAAAAAAAAACTATGACAGGGCCTTCTTATTCTAATGCAAATCCCACCAGCCTTGGTGATCAAGTGTTCAGGAATTTTGAATTCTTATCAGTCACTTACTGTTACCCAGTCATCATGCCATGCATCGTCGCAAACAAACGTTTGCGTCATTGACTATTTTCATGCAAGCATTAGGAATTTGACGACAGGCATCGTCAGGTGAGAAAAGTGCACTTCAAGTTTAGTTATTAAACATTTATTTGGTAAGAAGCTATTCTTTAACTTGTCTTGAAAATTTATTTGTGACCTATGCATTATTTAGCAGGCATTGTCTCGTTATCGCGAGTAGAGGAGACTACTGCTTGTCATATTGCTAGCGAAAAGCTGTTCGCGTACGTATTTGCAGTTTTGCACACATTCGGGGTAACCTTTGCTCTCGCCTCGCCGGCCGGCCAGGCTTGTAATATTTCCAATATTTTTTTGTAACCAGTTGATATTACATAGGTAATAGGTACCTACATTTTCATTCTTTGGAAATAAATAGATACTAAAGTCAACACGATGCATTTGAAAAGATTAGTAGCGTAATCACTAATCAGAGTTAGCTACCAAGTAGTTGTACAAATGGTGTGAAATGAATGGACTAGGTAAGTAGGTAGGTATGTCTTTCTGTTACCATATCTCGAGTCATCGACTCCGTATCCTTGGTTGGGTATGCTTTGTATTCCTCGCCGTTGCCGGTCGTTATTTATACATGGATATAAAGGTTAAACAGGCCATTTCATTGGTGATAATTTCAATGTCTCCGTTATTATAAGAACTTTTTGCCGTAGTCAAAGTTGTCGGTTTGTCGGTCTTCATTATTTGCCTGGAAAACAGGTTAATCCTAGTTCAGGCACTTGTGTATTTTTGACATTATATAGTATGTTTAGTATTCTGGATATATAGTAAAATAAGTTATTCAATAAAGATTATTATTATTATCTCCTTTATTTATTTTCTTTCTTAAAACTAGATTTTTACAATATTTTAATATAAAAACAATAAAACATTATAAAAACCTAATTCTAAAGTACCACCAGCAGCGGGGCAGGGCCCAAGCTACCGGTGGTCAGGGCTGCAGAGTGAGGAACCTTCTGACAATACGTGCCGTGTCAAGGAGTACTGCTTTCTGAATCTGACCCTTGATCCAACCATCAAGCGAGAGCCTCTTAAGATGTTGGTCGAGGCTCTTCGCTATCAGACCGTTCGCTGAAACGACTATCGGAACAATGATCGTCGAATCAACATTCCACATGGCGATCACCTCGTGAGCCAAGTCAAGGTACTTCTCAGCTTTCACGAAGTTCTCGTCATGCGGGATGGTGATGTCAACAAGCACCGCCCGACGTAGAGACCGGTCTACCACCACAATATCAGGCTTATTGGCAACAATAATCCTGTCCGTGATGATTGACCGGTTCTAAGCGCGTAAAATGATTGAAGAATACAACATATTTCCAAATAAGAGTGACAAGTTCCAAGACGACACAGATATAATCTTTATTCGAATACACACACACGCACGCACGCACACGCACACACACGCAAGCACGCACGCACGATCAATTCACTGAGAAACAATTTTAACAGCAGAATCAATGCCCTGGGGGGTGATTTGAATCTCACCGGTGATCTCTACATTAAAAGTGACATGAAATTAAATAGGTACCTATGTACACTACCTTTGAATATATATGTTTTAGGTATTTCGTCAGCATATCGTTCTCCTTCTTGCGTCTAATATCTACGCAATGTTGTTAACAATATGTGTGAATTTTATCTTACTAAAATTAGTATATATTAGTAATTGAGTGCTATAAGAGTGGCTTCTTCTGGTACAGGTGTTGAGTAGGTACATTTTAGTTACCCAAATTTTTTGTTAAACATAGTTTAAAAGTAAATTAAATAAATATTTTAATTTTATTTCTCTTTATTTATTTTCTCTCATGCATAAATATACATTTTTAAATATTTTCTAAAAACAAAATAAATAAAACATTTAAAAATATAAAAAAGGGGTCCGCCGGCATCGGGACCAGGGTCCAAGCTACCGATGGTTAGGGCTCCAGGGACAGGAACCTTCTCACAATGCGTGCGTTCGGTATTTATTTTAATAATAAAATTGTAAACAATTGTTTCCATTAAGATTTTCGGCGTCAAAAATTAGTTACTAGTGACATTGAGAGTTAGAAGGAGAATCGTAATTGATATCATAGCCTGAAAATTACTCACCGCCTCCAAAATCGCCCCCCTGGGCCTTGCGATCACGACGCTTCAATCGCCATTCGATCACGTTAATGAAAACGAGAATTTGTATGGCAAAATGTTAACTCTTCTCGTAGGTATGTCGGCAGGAAGCGCTGCTTCAATGCCATACTAATTTTTGTTTTCGTAAACGTAATCGAAAGTATACGGAGAGTAAACAAAACTCACAATAGGCACCCTGAGACCCGATTCTGAAGAATTCTGAAGAAATGTTTTTATCACAGATAGTTATATTTGACGGGCTCGATAGGTATAGTGTTATTAACACTACATACGAAAAAGTTTTTAATGAAACTAAATTCACCCAGGCGGGAGCTCTGGTCTGGCACGGCACAGGTGAAATCTTCAGTATCAGTTTGGTATCGCGGGCGGCGAGCAGTCACCAAAACTGGTCGCCGCGCCGCCGCGCGCCCGCTGGCTGACCCTGACGAATGATTTAACTGGAAACTTCGTTTTACACGTGCTTAAATGCTTACCTATAGTTATTGAATACCCAACGAACTTGTAGAAAAACCGGAAGATAGGTCCATGTATTTGACTCTAGCTACGTTGAGGAGGAATGTTTGTTTAAATCGGACACTTATTCTTTACTGAATTTGCAATCGCAACGCTATGATTTCATAAGGTTCTATACTGGTTTAGTGTAGATAAGATTAAGCTCTATATTGTTTTCTAAAGTTTACGCTAACACTACACACTACTACTTGAATTTATTTTATACATTAGTTTTACCTAATGTTTCCTGACGTTTCGAACCCTGCTATATTTTTCATAGTCATTTAGGTAATCTTTATTTGTTGAATGAAACAACTTTTACGGATCTACTCGCGTTTATTTTACACATTACTTTTAGTTAATGTTTATTCTGACGTTTCGAGCCCTTTGCAGGGTCCGTGGTCACAGGGAGACTGAGGTGTTGGTCGTCTCATAATTAGTTAATAGCTTGTATACCCTCATTTGAATTTAATCAGGTGCGTTCTGTTTTATGCAGAAAGAGCTTGGAAGTACAGCAGGTTGGCGCTCGACTGTGGTTGGTTTATCGCGTTTTCTGTGACGAAGCCGTGGTACTTTCAGTTTATTATGCTGTAGTACGTGCTTGACATGCTGAAGCTCAGCAGCCAGGTGTTGGGTGTCACAGATGCCGCGTGCTCTCTGAAACAAGTTGTTTCAATCAATGTGTAGTGTTAGCGTAAACTTTAGAAAACAATCTTTATTTGGTTAAATCCAAAAGGTGCTTTAAGTTAACTCGAGCATGGCAGCATATGCATTAGGTATAACTAATGTAGAGATCAGACAACAGTCTGCATAAATGGTAATGAGCTATTTGGCAATGGCACTTGTACCTAAAAATGCCTCCTAATTGTGATTAAAGTATTACGTGATAAATATTACGATTTGATTTATCTTTCTAATAGATAATTTTATATTTAATAAACACAAGCTCTGTTTATTATATAATTCCACTGATATCAGTTTTGCGTCCTTTGCTTTAAATAGTAACCGTATAATGTGTTGATCCATAATGCACAAGCTATTCAATGTACTGAATCATACTGTGCAATGGATGTTTGAAGCGCGTGCTGCTTAGTGCGAGCCTCGTGTGACTTGCCGCCTGTTGCAGCACCCGGGCGGCGAGGAGGTGCTGCTGGAGAAGGCGGGCCAGGACGCCAGCGAGCCCTTCGAGGACGTCAGCCACAGCTCCGACGCCAGGTAACCCGCTCAGCCCGCCGCCGCCACACCGGTCACACTTACGACACTATATTTTGAAATGATCATACTATCACACAACACGACACTGAAATCCACAACAATGATTATTCTTAATTTAATTTCATCCTTTACATTAAATAACCATTTTAGATAAAGTTCTTAACGCTATAGCTACTATCTAAACGAGTACCTATAAGGTTATGAAATATTTATTTTAATATAATAATGTGCATAATGTAGGTACGTTATAGCCTTTTAAAATGGTAATGAAACTCCAATTCACTTCCAATTGATTATAATAAGACAAAGACTCTTAACAATACTTAGGCTAAGCGTATGCTGAGACGCAGGCGACGCAGCTCCGCGCAGCGCAGAGTAGAATACATTTTGTAATGAATGTGCTGAGAGCTGCGTACGCTGCGGCGGCGCGGCGCACGGGCGCAGGCACGTGCGGCGCAGACATGTGTCTGCCCTGCCCTGCGCCTCGTTGTGTGGTGCTGGCACAGATTTCTGCGCGACGCGTGCGTGTCGACGCCATGTTTTTTACCATTTTATTATAATTTTGTAACAATGACAGAATAATTAATAGAACTCTCTCGATAGTACAAATTATCCATTAGTAGGACTTTTGCGCATAATCACTTTAGTTTTTCTATGCTTTGCCAAACTGTAAAGTAGCAACAACTCACATTATCAGATTCTGACATTGACATTGACAACTCACTGTATCCGTGCTGTGTCACTTAGTTGCGTCGCAGCATGCGTTCGCGGCCTACGTCTGCTCCAACTGCCCTGCCTCGCAAAATCTGCACTGTCCTGTGCTGCGTCACCTGCCTCTCAGCATACGCTTAGCCTTAACATCGTCGCAATACTATAATTTATTCAACTGACACAGCTTGGCCTTTAGTCGATCCCGTTCGCCGGCTCGTAACCAACTGACCTCCGTTTTTTTATTTGAGAGAGAATGCTGATTGCCTCAAACGGCATTTTTAGCTTCACCGGGCTTGTTTGGGGGCGGCGAGGAACGTAAAGGGTCCCTCAAGCCGTGTGAAACGAATCACCTTCGGACGTTTTCTAGAGGGAACGGCATCGCGCACTAGTGCGCGTCCCCGTGCCCTACTAGATTCTCCGAAGGGTTCGGATCGGTTCGGGCTGACCTCCGTCCACACGCGCCGCCATTATATTCTCGTTGCCCACTCTCCCCACTACGCTCCTTTACGTGTACGAGCCCTTGCTTTACTCATACACTGACTTGATTGATTTATCTTGATTTGGACTTGATTGTAAAATAACAACACTCGGAAAGTAAACTCTTGATTTATTATAGAAATGTAAATAATGTGTGCACACAAAGAAAGGCGGATTCAATAAAAATAAAATAATTAATTACTGCTCGCGTTGTGCAATACTGTTTTGCGTATGTTACATTATTATAAAACTGTACTTTGTACTGTGCTTAGTACAACGGGATTGGCGGAATACAACAGCATGATACTCAGTCGATTACCTTACTAAATATAATTGTAACAAAGCAAAAACTATGAAATACTGTTAAAATCATGACAATATAGGGTAATATTATAATCTATAGTTATTGTTATAATTTTTATTTTATTTATTTATTTAAGACAAACAGTCAATATACAGAAGTGCATTACATGATTCTATCACGCATAGACCTTTAGTTTGTTTATGTATCTGATCTTATCTTATCATATAAGGCTAAACCTAATATTGCAATTACACTAACGTTTTAAAGGATACAAGGCTTTCAGATTCGATTCGAATTTCCCAATGAATTTTGAAATATATCTACACCCTGAAATTACGAAAAGGTCTTAGATGCTAATTATTTTATCTCTCTTGGATAGATTGAGCAATTAAGCAAACCGTCATAAAGTTAATGTCTGACGCCCCACAGGTTCACATGTGAACCTATAACAATTGTTTACAACTGTGTCTGGTTTTACGGTGCCTGACAGATTAAAGTGTGTTGCGCCTTCAGGTCTTTGATGAAGAAGTACAAAATCGGTGAGCTGGTGGAGGCGGACCGCGCGCAGAGCAAGGCGGCCTACGCGCCCGAGTGGAGCAACGACCAGCCGCGCGAGCAGGGCAAGTGCGTACTCGCCTAACACGGACGGCGGCGCCCGCCCTGACCACCCCACACCCACACCCACACCCACAACCACACCCACACCCACACCACACCCACATCCACACACCTACCTAAACTACTTGTTCGCAGTTGCCTTTTACATTGTCACTTTCTATGAATTAACACAATTTTCTGCACCTACATTTTATTACAATTAAGTATCTTTTTTTATCATTCTCACAGTTGTTACGCATTCAATAGTTGTTATTACAAATTACATTTAAGTATTTAGGCAACCCATCATGCTGTAATTGTCACAATGTAGAGATTAACTGATGTCAACTTAGCGCATCTTCTGCGCTATAACCTTTACAATCAATCCGCTTTGCCTCGGGATATGTACGAATTCCTTTTTTATCAGCCAAAATATAGCACAGCTGGACACCATATAGGTAAAGGAAGCATGTGGCACTATGCCGCCAAGCTCCTTAGTATAGACGCCGCCTGGCCGCACAAGGTTGAGTTTGCGATCTGAATTTTAAAATAGTATAGATTTAGAAGTATCGTTCATGTTAAAAATATGTGAGTACTATGAGTATTTTGGTAATATTCTAGGACAACAAAATCAACTACTATTTTAGATCTGAAATGATCTCATGTACCTAATACAAACTAGTAAATGTTATTTTAGCTAGACGTGTGCTCCATGCTCATTTGTTTTTGCACAATAAGATAAAGAAATTAATTTTAATAAAAATGTTGATACTTCAGGTGCTTTTAAACGCTTAGGTATACCTTATCTATAGCTTAGTTAATTTATTATATTTCATAGATTAAATTATAATTATGTAATTACGTAGCATTTGTGTAGTTTCATAGACGTAGTAGGTATATTTGAGACGTTTGTAACAGCAAACCGTATTGCATGTATTCATCAGCTGGCGATCTAGCAAATCACTCCAAAGTTATATATATATATATATTGGTTTATTTGGCACTGTACCTGGGTGAAATAGTGATCAGAACTCGTGTATACAATTTGAGCAACGTTGATAATGTAGCTGTACTGTAGCAAAAATGTCGCAGCCAATTGGTTAAGAGAGCCGAGCCGTTCAATCGCACGGCTATTTATTGATCCTTTATTCTTTATCGGCCCTTTTATTGATCAACGCCACTCGACTAAACGTCTATTATTGTACCTACTTGAATCATTATAGCGATGGCGTTTAAAACATTTCATTAGCGGTGGCTTAAAAAGCCGCCGTAATAACATCGAATTAGTAGATTTTTAGGCGTAAACAACCGAAACTAGCGCGGCAAAAAAAAGTTCCAAATTCGAGCGATTCAAGTATACTCATATTTAAACAAAACTTTAAAGAGAAATTGCGCGATTGCAAAATTCATTAAGGTCATTTTAGTGAATAATAGTATTACAAAATGATTATGAAGATAGTTATAATTGGCACCCGGTTAAGGGTAACCGCGTGCCTCAACGTTCAGCAGTACAGCTGGGAGAGTGCGGGGGGAGGGAGCTGTACTGCGGAACGTTGAGTAGTCAAATCAAAAGGCTACCCGTGCGATTGAACTGCTATTTGAACCGTTGGCTGTGCGACAGATGTATAATTTAAGCGAAGACTATTTATCAAAAGCCTTTTAAATGGTAACCTCAACAAAAGATCTAGAATTTAATCCCTTCTAAATCCATCGCACTAATAAGTAATATGTAATTATTTGAATTGAGCAAAAAACGAAGATACGACGGTACAGTGCTATCTAAATAGTTATAATTATGCATAATTAACGATAATTTTACTAATCAATTAAAAGATAAACGCGTAACAATTTGATTTTAAAAACTTGTGTGCTATATGGTAGCGGGTTAGACGCATTTGACACGCTATATCTGAAATTATGAATGCTCTTTTTCTCTTAATGAATGATCATGGCCTAGTCCTCTGTGGTGCTTGTTTAATAATAAAAATATCTATGCATAAGTATATCACTTAGTTACTGTGTATTGATTTATTTGTAAAGGTTTATCAATAAATATAATTGAGTGCAAACAATCGATTGCTCATTTTAATAACAGCCCTCACAATCACCCGCTTCCGAGTCTCATTGTCCGATAGGCTTTACTGGACAAGAGCATATGATATTACGTTATTGACAGCTAATATCGACGTCGAGCTCGTCAACATAACTATCGACTGTAGCAATAACCAATGTATTTACGTGGACATTTCATAAAGCCAATGCCCACATAAGTACACACTACACACGCCTGCACAAACTGCCAAGTATGGTTGAATATTTATTGAAGAAATATTTCAATTTTGGAAGATGTGCGGCGTCTGTGCAAAGGGTCCGTATGCGGCGACACGAATGCGCAG
>OY720025.1:22638404-22660908 GCA_963082485.1 Eudonia mercurella | reverse complement strand
GGGCTTGTTTGTCCGCCTGGCTGGCTACCACCATCTTATCTAAATATTTACAGCATTGTTGTGTTCCGGCAGCTAGAGATAAGATAGCCAGTGCCTCACTAGTTGAGGTTCCCCGGGTGAAATGCGCTTCCATCATTGGCCTTATCATTATTTAACAACAGGTGAGATCAAGGCACTATGTGCTTACCCGTAAAATATTAAAAAAGTCCACAAGGAAATTCAGAAGCGATAAAATAACAGCTGTAAGCTGTAAGGGAAGCCTGGGTGGTACATCACGTCGGGGTCACCACTGTATGGAAGCCTGTGGTAGATCACGTCGGGGTCACCACTGTAGAAAAGCCTGGTGGTAGGATAGAATGCCACATTGAGGAAGGCCAAAGGGAAGATCTTCCTCCGAGCTGGGTGGTTTAGCTCGGGGACCGAGGTCCAACGGATGTTAGTTGGAGATGCTATATATAGCGAAGGAGACGGTGAAACTTCGCTAACGCGATGCAGGCTTCCCATACTATTTTATCGTCGTAGTATGGCGACGTCGTTGGTATGCGTTTGTGGCGCTATCTGTTGACACAGTGGAGAAGGTGTTTGCTTCGTGTCGATGTACGGCGTATGCGGTAGGTGGCGCCGCCACACAGCGTACTGTGTGTTCCTCTTACTATTCAATAATATAGCTTAGTACAATACAATATTATATCAAGATAAATTATTGATAATAACAAAGCGCAAGCATACCTCTTGCAGGAGACCTTCTACGTCAGGTCATGAGGCCAGTATAAAAAATGGAGGGTACTCACACTTTAAAGAGCGGGTCCCCGGAGATCATGTTCATCTTGATACGCAGCCGCAGCACGGAGTTGTCCTGCCGCCGGCGCAGGTCGTAGCCCTCGAGCAGGCAGCGGCGCGTGGCCTCGCCCGCACCCGCCAGCTCCGCCAGGTTCACGTCGCAGAAACCTAGCTTCTGGTACGACCGACCGCCTGCAAACATAACAACCGCACGTTAACTCACAAACATGATTGAGACGACTGCTGTTGTCTAACTAAATGTAGAGGCACATAGACGAGTGTGCAAAAAGAGATATGACATTTTGGATGAACAAGAGACAATTTGCCGGGTGGTATTAAATGGCGTTGGCGACCACCCTAATACCATTTCTGCCGTTTGAAGAGTAATAGATCTAATAAAGCTACAGGGCATATAGGCTTAGAAACTTGGGCTTCAAGGTCAGTTACGCGCGCGTGATTGGCGTGTTCGATGATGCAAGGTCCAAGTACTCCAGAGACCGCTTTCCAACGGGTATGGACCGTACGTTCGGTTGCCAGCTCGTAACATAAAAAGGCGAGAGAACTAATTTGGTTTCTTTGCTTTTATTTCTTGTCCATGGGTAAAACGGATCGTTCGGTAAAAGTTTGTTCAACTCGTATTTCTTGTATATTACCTACGAGTTCTAAATACAGTGTCAGGCCGCGGCCGGTGCAAACAGCGCCGTAGGCGAAGGCAACGACTGAACCGAATATACTCAGTCATTAACCAGCTCGGAGCGACGGCCGCCATGCCCCGGCGCGACTTTTAACGACTTCGGCGAACAACATCGAAGGAACTAGGTAGGTAAGTTCCTTCAGCAAAACTCTCGATACTTCGCAACATGAATGAACTAAGCGTACACCATTCACGCTCTAATAAAAACACAATGGCGTGCCCGCACCGAAGTTTACTCGGCAAACAACCAAGATAGTGTACGCTGCGATAATTTATTTCTTCTTTTATTTACGAGTAATTTTATTTCTGGCAGTAAAAATCAACTAGTGGTAACTACATAAGTAAGTGGTGGCCTAGTGTGAGTTTTGTTTTCCATCCGTATTCATTCGATTACAATTATGAAAATGACTATTAGTATGGCATAAAAGCAGCTCCTCCTGGCGACATACGAGAAGAGTTAAAACTTTGCCATACAAATTGTCGTTTTCGTTAACGTGGTCGAATGGCGAATGAAACTCGCACTAGGCACCCTGGAAAATGGATAACTAATAGTTATCCGAGAATAGTAAATTTCTCACAAAGTTGGATAATATGAAGAATGCAATCAATGTTCTGTTATTTACTTACTTTGACAGAAGATTTCTTTTTCCTCTTGAATACACGTTTCTGATGTCCAGTTTGGTTTCGAGCGTTCGACGTCAAAATTGTGAAAAGAGCTTACTTTAGTTCCATGTCTTAATAACTTTGCTAGCAATTGGCAAGCACCTGTGTTCATCTGCCTCCGTTGCTAATGGGTGTAATGTAATAAATAAGGTATTCCGTGGTGGTACTGACCCTTGCACTCCTTGCGCACGGAGACGCGCATGAGCGCGGGCTCGAGCACGCCGGTGTTCGCGTTGGCGCACATTTTGCACACGAACGAGAACTGCGCGTTCCACCGCACCGCGTGGTTGCGCACCTCCTCCCTGCGGACAAACGACATCGTCAGTACTTCACTTGATAGAAACACACAACAGCACCCTTGTCTATTGATAAGAAGTGTTGATCCAAATGTCTTTTACCATTATCCTGATTTGATTTGTATTCATATCATTCACAAAAATGTAGAAGCTACTACATATTAACTAACCAATTGTACTTGACTTCATTATGGGACTATGATGTAGAGATACTAAAATGCTGAATAAGAGTTAAACATGTCGTGGTATATACATATTCATCTTTACAAACCTCTAATATGGGTACAGTAGATTGAGTAAGTTATATTACTATGAATGTTAGATGTAGGTATGTAGGGAATAGTATGTTTCCCGGAATGCAATGTTCACATGATATAGGACAATGTAAAAAATGTAGTACCGCTCGATATGAATGTCTTTATTGCACTAAAAATATAATGTTAATTCATAACGTAGGCGCGCGACAGTGATGCGCGCGGTCAGCAACTTATTTAGGTTAAATTATAATAACGTAACGTACATACTCCAACAAGTAACAAAAATAAAAAATAAATAAAAAGGTATAAAAAGCAATACAAAAAAGCATATTTCTTAAGTTCTAAGTTTACATGGGAGACGTCGCTTTGTCTTGAACATTTTTGTTAAAAATAACAGTTGGTTCCAGAGCTAACGAAACATTCGGTTGAACTGTTGTTTTAACGTGTGGTAACGACCGAAGACGACTCGACGACGGCTGTCCTCAAGGAGCAGGCTCAGGTTCTGCTTGTGGAGCTGGATATATCACCGTCATCTCACGACTCTGGCGACGCTTCTTAATATGTTTTACTTTACGCCCCAAACACATAATAGTGTCACGATAATTGTAGTCAAAAGGCTATAAGTGACACAATGTTGGGTGTCGTGACTATCAATCTGGGTGCTAACCGTTTCTTGCAGGGAGTCAATTTTCTTTTTCAAGGTGTTCAGCGTTTTCACATGATTTTCAGGGAAAAGAGTTGTGTTAAATTCATTAACGATTTTTGGTTAACCTCCGATTCTTGCGGTAGGTCCATTATTTGTTCTCCAATTTGTTTGATCTCACTTTGAAAGTTATTTTGTGAATGTTTAATTATGTTATCTCCTTTCATAATGCAGCCTTGTGATAATGTTATGACGCCTCGCCTGTACGACGTAGTGTCTGTGTCATGGTCCCAGCTGGGCAGAACATACGCGCGCTGCATGCATTCTTCGCAACAGGAATATAGCCACGCGCTACGGCTAGCGGCTGTGTAACTGGATCCACTCATGCCGACCGACACTCTGTTATCGCTATGCGGCAATTTGATATTGCTCTATTGTTTATGATTTGAGCTTCACAAACTGGTGCCGCACGGTAGGCTGAAAATCGGCTTTCATAGACTTAGGGATTTCAATTTGCAAGTGCCGGATTTTTTGCTGGATATAGCTTCTATTAGCTATTACTATATACAAAAATGATACCTGAGGTAATTCTGCTCAAAAACGAAGGAGTTATATTTTTTTTACGAAAATTTTGTATGGAGCAAGTATGAAAAATCCGATTATCTCTGAAACGGCAAGGAAAACCGTAATATCCTTGCAGGTGGTTATAGTACTAATTATTAATAATTTTTTGTGATACTCCACATAACAGTTACTGCTGCCGTTTTTTTTTAAAAAATCATAGAAATATTTTAATTTATTTTTAAATATGAAGTAGTTTCTTTTTGCGTCTAAGTTAAGAAACACAGACTTTAAACCACATGTAAGATAAAATAGCATCACGCCTACAGCCTCGAAGGAGTAGGAAGAGGTTTATAGTACACCTAAGCTACACTTCGGCAGCTATTATGTTTGAGCTAGATATTTATCAACACAAAATGTGTTTAAAAACAAGTCATTTGATGGATATGTAACCATACTTTGCATATTGTATTATACTTTTAATGAGTCTGAATAAGTGATTAAGTAATCACAGTGATCTAGTCTGCTAATGAGTCTAAATAGGGATTAAATGATTTGCAATATCGGGCAACAATGCCAACTATGGATTACTTTCACCCTTTTCTGATAAGTAAGTTAATTTGTTGATTAGTTATGCTTTGAATTCTATGAAATAATTTCGGCGATTATGAATTTTCATTAGCACATCTTTTAAAACTATCTAATGAGGGTAGTTAACTAATTATCGATGTACTGCAATAAAAAGGCAAAAATTTTGCAGTTGTATCCCGCCTAGGCGATTGCCTTTCTGCCGAAGATCGAGTAACTCTCAAAGAATTTTGTCGGAGATTCACGCGAGCTGCTTTACAGAGGTGGCAGAAATCCAACCGATTCATTGATAATTTCAGAAGACAGTACGAAAATTGGCTGCAAGCAAATATTGATTGGCCAAGTTGTGTGCGAACTTTAGTTAATCAAGAGCCAACTGTTGATAAGATACCAAGAGCACTCTCAGTCTCTCCAGAACTATCGACATCATCGTCCGTTGGAACAATGACAAAAAGGTCCCGAAAACCATTCGAAGATCTGGGAAGCAAACAGAAAAAGAGAAGATCTCATGATTTCAGAAGAAGATTCCAGGGAATTGGCAGATGCAGCTGCAGCACATTTAAAAGAAGGGCATGAGGATATCGCATCTGTGATCGAATATATGCTGAAAAATCCTGAAGCAGCCATTAAAATTAATAAAACGCTTAAGAAACCAGTGAAAACTGTCATATTTACACCAGAAAAAGCGCTTGGATTGCTTCTTAACTAAAACTGTCAAAGTGGCAATACATCACGTTGCGAGAGGCAGCCGCTCGGGATGGTGCTAGGGATATTTATCCATCCTACTATAAAGTACAACAAACCAAGCTTGATTGCTATCCTCCGAAGCAATCAGTGTCAGTGACGGATTCATCGGCTAGGATTACACTTCAAGCTTTACTCGACATCACGGTGACGAGGATCCTTCAAAGTCTTTCTGACGATGTGCAAAATAAGCAGCTAAAGCTGATATCCAAGTGGGGATTTGATGGTGCTTCCAACCAAAGCCGATACAAGCAGAGAATGGAGGGTGAGCAAGATGATTCAAGCATTTTCATGACCTCCTTGGTGCCACTAAAACTGACTGATGGAGATAATACTTTATGGACGAACCCAAAACCATGCTCAGCTTTGTATTGTCGTCCAGTTCAGTTTACTTTTGTGAAGGAGAGCGAAGCAGTCGTCATTGATCAAAAAAGAAAAATGGATGATGAAATTAAGGCTCTTATCCCCACAGAGTGCAGTAAGTGTAACAGGGTGACTCATCAACTGATGATGACAATGATCGACGCTAAAGTCTGCACGTACTTTTCTGAAGCCAGATCAAATGCATCGTGCTACCTGTGCTTAGCAAAACCAACAGAAATGAACCGATTAGTTGCTGTAACATCAAAGATTGTGTCTTCTGACGTGTACGAATTTGGCTTGTCATCTCTACATGCCCGTATAAATTGCATGGAATGTCTGTTACATATTGCATACAGGCTCGACTTCAAACAGTGGGCAGCGAGAAGAAATGAGCACAAAGAAATGTTGCAGACAAGAAAAATAAATAATAAGTATATTGTTACCTCTGGTTTATTTGATTTGATTATCAATAAAAATAATAAACAGCATTTTTTATATATTTGTTGTTTTATATAAACTTCATATTTTAGTAAATGACATTTTTCACATCAATTTTCTTAACTTAGACACAAAAAGAAACCACTTCATATTTAAAATAAATTAAAATAATTCGATGATTTTTTAAAAAAAAACGGCAGCAGTAACCGTTATGTGGAGTATCACAAAAAATCATTAATAATTAGTACTATAACCACCTGCAAGGATATTACGGTTTTCCTTGCCGTTACAGAGATAATCGGATTTTTCATACTTGCTCCATACAAAATTTTCGTAAAAAAAATATAACTCCTTCGTTTTTGAGCAGAATTACCTCAGGTATCATTTTTGTATATAGTAATAGCTAATAGAAGCTATATCCAGCAAAAAATCCGGCACTTGCAAATTGAAATCCCTAAGTCTATGAAAGCCGATTTTCAGCCTACCGTGTGCCGCCATTATATCGTAAATAGGCAGTTTAATGAGCAAATTAATTGTTGGTCATTTAGTTGTACACATGACCGCATATCGTCAGAGCTCAATGTTTATTATAAGTAAATCTTTTCTTAAGTTGACTGCTATGATTCTGAGGAAGGGATCACTGTTCTCATTGTGTTACCATCTAACTGATGTATGGGTACATTCGAGATAATCGGTAGTTTCACCTCCATCATAAGAAACTTCTCTGTAACTCTGACATTTACTCTTGATATTTTGTACATGTTTCTGATGCAGTCAGGAGTGTTTAGACATGGCAAGGATAGGTCGCGTGGGAGTTGTCCCGAGATGATGTTCAACTGTTCTTGAAACTCTCTTGGAGTTAGCAGATGGGTGTCCACTCGGCCATTTCTCACTTCTGTTACCAAGTCCAGTAATTGTTGTTGTAAGTGTGTACACAGAGGTGTATATTCGAAATAAGCACATTATAGCCAACGCTGTCACAGTAATATAATTTGCATGATTCTGATAGATTACATGTTTTTCACTTTCTCTTAGATGTTTGTTGATGACGTATAGCTGTTTGTTCATAACCTCTTCATTTCGCTTCAATAGCTTATATTCTCCTTCAATAATGGATGTGTTCTTTGTACAGGCTGAGAAGGTGGTTTTCATTGTTTTGAATGTATTTGATGCCTTTTCTGTATTTGATGTCTTTTCTGTATTTATCAGCGAATCGTTCGTCAAGGACACCAAACAACGATTTAGCCACATAGCCTACGCCATCGATGAGTCCTCTCTTCAGACGCCTATCGTGTTCCGATTGTAGAATTTCATTAAAATATTTCAGCTCCTTTACTTCATGTTAAAACTGTGCGGTTATGGCGTGAAATGCTGTTTCTCCTTGACATATGGTGTTCAGGTGAGTTACATACTTCCGATACGACCGACCGATACATTCATAGTATAGATAAACGGATAGTACCATTTTACTAGCTGGGATTACTAGTATGTGTATTCCTTATTAGTTTTATTATTGGGATAATAAATTGAATGTAGGTATATGTAAAAACAACACTGTGGTTAGGAAAAATCCAATACGAAGCTGTAAATACAATAACGAATGGCCACGTCCTCTGCAGCTGTGCAAATGTTGAACCGCGGGGCCCCGGGGGGCGGGCGGGCCGCGGCGCCGCTTATATGGAAACCCTTTAGCACGGCCACTGATCTGAGAAGCGGGAGGCTTTCAAGTGTCAATTCAAACAATACTCTCAGTAAACCCTTCCGTTATTCAGATCTGCGAACGATCTGAGTTCGGGATTAATTTCAGACGTTTCAGAACAAATTGTATGTAACAAAACTTCCACTATTCAGAACCTGAACCATAATAAGGCAATGTGTTGGAGCTGAGACGCGAGAGGAATCACTGTGCAAGGCTCAAATTCAGATCGCGTGCCGGAAAGAGAGAGCAATATTTTTCCGTAACGTGTAGATATTAAACGTATGACAAAACTGTTAGATTCCGCGCACGATGTTTATCAGAGCAAGTTCACGATTGTTGCCGACTTTTATGCAGAAGTGATGATAAAGGTGTAAAAATACAAATAAACCGCATTTCTTTCGGGAAACCTCTTAAAAATATGTTTTCTATTGCAAAAGACCTATAGGACATATGCTCGATGATTTTGTTAAAAATACCTTTTATTACATACCATTATTTTGACCAAGTAAAGTACACTTTGATTGAGTTACCACAATTTATATATTTATAATATCAATTCCGACCAATAACTAAATAATTTTAGATTTTAATAAATAGTAACGATATACCTAATCATCAGTCTTTAATTCTTTCTAAATATTCGCTTTCGTTTCACGTGTTTTATAAAGCAAAGAGTTTAATATTGTTTATAAGTATGTCTGTAGAGAGCTGAGTCACGGAAAGGTTTCATGTTTAAAATGTTTCTTAGTGCGTTGTAATCCCTCCCCGAGCTCAGAACTAAAATCAGGGTAGCATTTAAACATCGAAATACTGAAATCAACCATTGTAATCCCTCCCGCACGTCATAACTATTTGAGATCTGAATACTGGAAGGGTTTCCATATACGCCGCGGCGCCACTGCACTGTACATTATTTTATACACAAACTCAATGCTGATATTAGGAACAGACTATTCCTTAGTAATTATGTGATTACATTGTTTAAGAATGGTGCCTTGAAACCTTTAATCTCTGGAAACCTATTTAATACTATAAGCTTGGAAAAAATACTCATATTCTCCAAACCTTTCTTTGCTCACACTTTCGCCCCATTTCAATCTTTTCCAAAGTTCTCAAACATATTGTTTACCTACAAGCAACTGTCATCTGTTAACTTTAAACAATCATCAAGCCCTTATACTAGTAACTAGTACTTCATCTTATTTTAGAGATACGGTTATCTTTTACTTTTGTTTTTGTACTCTTAAGAGTAAACAATATTGTACACAAACGAAAAAAACCTAGCCCACAGTGAAATATTGCACAGCCTGGGCAATAATCTCAACCGTTTAAATAGCTGGCTAAGCGCTTCAATGCCTACACGCAGCAGGGCCGATGCTACGCGTTTCTCTTGCTTTTAATAATATATTGCAAATGTTCACATTATTAGGAAAATTATATTATTCCAAATACTTGAATACGGTTTACTTCAGGCTTCTTCTACGCGAGTAAAGCTTACAATACAATCATAACAACTGCAGTTCTGCATGGGCCACCAGCTTAACGCGTCCTCCGCGGCATAGCATCAGCATGGGAACGGGTGATGAAAGTCTTGAGACCACTACAATCGCCACATTAACAGAACAGATAATTAAGGTTGTTTATTGTTAACGATTGAACGTTACTTTTTAGGCTAATAGTTATTTTATTATTTTATTTTATTTTAATAGGTTTACCAACAGTTGTTTACATTAATACTACTATAGACTCTTACAAGTTACTTAAGCTAAATGTAACAACAAATTACAGGTAAACACTGCATGCATAGAAATAAAGACAATTAAACACTAAAAACTAATTAGACTAATTTAGACCAGAAATATAAACAAGCATACAACTAATTCATACATTAATTGAGGAAAAAGAAAACTCAGAAATCAGTTTTTAAAAAGATATCAGGGCCAGAAAGATGCTTCCAAATCGATTTGCGGTATGCATTTAAGGAGTCATTGTGTAAATTAATCATATGACTGATGCTATTAGGCAGTTTACAAATCCTGGGTACAGGAGAGCTACCACCCAGTACAGTTCTCCTAAACGGTGAACACAACTGGGTAATTGGAGTTCTAGGAATTCGGGAAGGAACGCGAAGTTTAAATAAGCTTATCAACTGTGGACAATCAATTTTTGTAAACCAACATTGCATCAATAAGATTATTATAGTTACACTATAGTGAGTAAACAGTGAGGAAACGGAACAGAAATTAACCTTCTAAAACTAAGCTAGGTATGTAAGATATATTGATTTCCTCAATATTCATTTCTGTTATTATAAAAGCTTTTTAATGCAAAATAAACGATTAATTGAAGTTTGATGTCATTCATTATTTTTCTGTAGTTGAGTGACAGTTCACATCATTTGGTTTCATATAGGCCGACCTAATCGAAGTGAATAATTTAAATAATGGGCGCTTCGCTTGTCCCATATTCTGCAGCTCCGCCGCCCCGCCGCCCCGCCGCCGCGCCGGTCGCGTGCCGGACGCGGCCCGGAGGCACGCGCTTCCGGGCCGTAACGAGCCTCGCCAACGACGCCCGCCGGCCTCCCTGGTCAACGATCTTGCGGCCTGCTTTGTCACCGCTTTGTGGAACAACCATTAATTTTCATTAGACCCATCGCTTGATGACAATCACCTTTAAAAGTAAAGTACCTATACCTTAAACCTTATACCTACCTATGCCACGATAGCATAGTTGGTAGTGCAGCTGACCCGGCATGTCATGGGGTGCGAGTTCGAATCCCGCTCATGGAATTTTTCCAACATTTTGTCTATTTTCAAATTGTAATTTGTTCGCAACAAATTTTGCGTTAACTTAATTATGTAACCATAACCTATACCTTGATATTGCTGTCGTTAATGCTATAGAACCTTATTAAGATGACTACTATTGGATAAATCCAACTAACCTAACCGCCTGTGTCTGGTAGTAATATAACATTACCGGTGGGTTTGATTGGTGATTGATAAGGCTCGGTGTACAATGTACAGGGTCCGTTGGCTGGCTTGGTTTGTAAAAACGAATGACGCCTCATTATATTTTGAGTAAATTGTTTTGTTACTTTCATTCTATCTTCATTTTTATCAAACATATTATCACCCTTAATTTATTTGTGCAAATATTTATTACATTGGAATGAAAGTCTATTCATTGTAGGTACCATGCTTAACTAAGGTCGTTGGCTAACTACATAGCTCGGTAAGGTAACTACAAACATATAGACTGTTTGCAAGCGAGTAAGCGACGGTATTAACTAGTCACAGATTAAGTTATAGTTACTACTACACATATACAGTAATTAATTAAATTAATTTAAAAAAATACTATGAATAAAGTTGATTGATCACTGGTTTTTTAACATGCCTACTTGCATTGGTTGGAAATTCTATTTAATGATTGCATAAGTTGATGTGTATAGTGTAAAAACCATTATAGATAAGCTAGCTACATGCCGTGCTGGTCACATTCCCAGTCATAGTGACAGTCATTTATTCCATAAACATTTAATATCACACAAACAAAATAGATAATAAACAATATGCGAATAGGTAGGTATACTCGTATGTATAATATACATTTATTTATACATATTTTAAGGGTTCATGATAGGACTAGAACACCGAAAGTAAGAGGAACGTATTTACACCCATTACCTGTTTATCGAAGGACAGTTTTGGATACAATCCAATTTGGTTCAAATAAGACATCAATTATGTACAAGTCCTGACAATATAAATAATAACGAATGATTGTGTCGTTCCGCCCACCTTTACCAGCACCAGTAGTAAGATGCTAGTGGCTGGCCGCCCGGCGCCGGCGTCGTCCATCTGTATCCTGAGCCGCGTAATGCGCCACGGAAGCTCTTTCTAACTTCATAACAGTCGAAGGCACAGTGTGGGATTTGGTATCATTTTCGGCCACCTTAGTTTTATGTTTTCATTTGATCCGTTATTATCAATTTAAGGATCAGGTAAAGCTCCCAGAATTTTATCTTACATAGTTTTGGAGATATTTGAGAACTCGAGAAAAATCCATAGAAACCTGAAAAACGTAATTTCTCAGTTTATATGTGTTTTAAAAGTTTCCTAAATATACGTTTTATTGAGATAATCTTTAAGCACCATTATCATTCAATTAAAGTTGAAAATTACAGTCCTATACGACAATATAATATAATAATAAATTTATGCGTTCAATGCACTATAGGTGCTGCAGGCATTATTTGTCGTATTCACAATTGCTAAGCAAATATAATATGTTGTCCTTAGAGGACAGACGCAAGTATCTGGAAGTTAATATATTGTATGGTATTGTTAATAACCAATTTGATTGTATTGATCTAACTAATGAGATACATTATACTGTTCCACGATCTGCTAACAAACGTAAGGTCCGTGATAAAAAATTATTTGCCATTAACACTTGTCGCACAAATACTGGATTGCGTTGTCCCTTGCGTAGAATGGCTGAGTCTTTTAATATTACTTTTATAACCGTCGATATTTTTTCGACCTCAAGATGGAAATTTAAATCAGATACACTCAGGATTTTGTATGCAAAGGCAGGAGAAGAAAAATAAAAGAAAAATAAAATAAAATGAAATAAAAATAAACTGATTGATAAATGTTAAAATATTACATAATACATAATTAAAAATAATCTAGTAACTCTGAAAAAACAGAAAAATGTATATATGTAATGTTGTAATGCAAAACTGTATTAGCTTTCGTGGCCTTATAGTTGCACACTTCTTTTTTGTTAACATGTGGATAATGTTGTGGGTTACAATATTGTATATGTTGATGTGGTATGATTATACCAGATTTGTAAGATTTTATGTTTTTATAATATATTGTAACTGTTTGTTGTCCCGAAATAAATAAAATAAAATAAAATATAATAATTTTTCTCAAGTATTGAACCATATTTATTTCTCGATAATCACACAATATTAGCGATTTATTTTTATGAAAATCAATTAAGTATAATTAGAACTAACACCAAAAAAAAACTGTATTAAAATAACGCATGATTGCCGATATTTATTTATTTTAATATTATAGGTAGGGTTGTCATCTAGTCTTTCAATAATGTTCAGTAAGTACTGCATACGCTTTTAGTGGATGTTGTTCGACCAAGCTCTGGGGCCAGCAATGACGGCAATACTGTTCGGACAGCATTATCAGATGGAAATCGCCAAACTTTTGCAAACATTTTAGACATTGACAAATTGCTGGAGGACGATTTTCACACAATTTTGGTTGCTCTTTCGAGTGGTTTGCCGATAGATGTTGCAAAATAAATAAATAAATAAATAAATGTTTCCCACACTCACACCAATTATCTAGCCCCAAGAAAAGCTTCCTTAAGAAACTCGTTATATGGTAAACTAGACAACGGATAAACATACTTAATATACTTAAATACATACTTATTATACATAGGAAACACCCAGACCCGAAACAATATAGAAAAACAGGTATTAATTGATTCGACCGGGGATCGAACCCGGGACCTCAGAGATAGCGACACCATGAAAATCGGTGTGCAAGCCACTCGACCAAAGAGGTCGTCAAAATTTCGAGTGTTTTGTGTTTCCGTGGCTGAAAAATATGCAGAAAAATACAACTGGTGCTATATGTCAGTCACTGTACACAAAATACTCTTACATGGATGGCAAATCATTGAAGCGAGTCCTTTACCGATAGGAATGCTGTCCGAGCAGGCAGGTGAATCCAGAAATAAATCTGGCGATATGACCGAGAGCATCACACAAGAAAATTAGATAGAAAAACCACAATCCTCGACCTCTTTCGCCGTGCTCTTGAGTCTTCGGACCCCTACCTAACGAGTTTATCCCTAGAAAACCGTGCAAGTAAAAAAAAAGCGATTACCTATTCCACATAAAGTTTTGTCACTTCTGAAAACAACAGAACCAACACCCAAGACCAGATTCAGGTTTTCCTATAATTACTAGGAGGCCTGATATCATGCTGAGCGGGAACCTGTTAGTGCCACTTATTTTTTGAATTTTTGATGTAATGATGTGTGTTGTGTCACTAATGAGTCACTTATTAACGAAGACACGGATCTAATTCTTTGCACAGATGAAGTCCTCATTAATTCTGATGATGAATGAAAATACTTTTAATAATACTTAACTTCCGTTCACACAGCTCATTTAAAATACATATTTATTATTTACTAGTTGTCGCCCGCGACTTCCTTTGCGAAGACTACACTATCCCACAGAAACCTGTTACCAGGATACCATGAAAAAGTCCTATATCCTAGTCCGAGTCATGGTCTGTCTATGTGCAAAGTTTCATCCAAATCCGTTCAGCCATTTTCACGTGATGCGCGGTCAAATAAACAGATAAACAGACAAAAAATCTAAAAACTGTTGTAACGTTATCATTTCTAAGTATCCCCCAGCCAACTTTTTTTCAAATATCTTCCATGTACAGACTTTCGACCCTCTTTAGCTTTATTATATGTATACATAGATTAATAAAACACTTGTATGGGTAAATTATGCGAAAAATTATTTGGGAAGTGTTAATTTGTCAATTTTTTTTTATAAAACAAGGGTAACCCCGAATTGTCAACCCTATTTCTATAGAAACCAGATAAAAACTTAGAAGTGCCATAAATGCTGAATCATACAAGATTAGTGTTTGAAAATTTAAATTAACATGGGTACTCTTATGCTTAATGCAATACAGATGTAATAGATCGCTAATATTGTAAAATAATCCAAAAAAATAAAAATAACTAAAAAAAAATAAAAAATACATAACTTTTTATGTAGTTAAGGTACAACGCTGAGTTTTTAATATATTATTAAAATTATTATTTAAAAGCCAAGAAAAAAAATCTACGGCTTTATCAATTTTACTTCAGGAGATATGAAAGTAAACACGATTACTAAAGGTTATTGACCTCACCTACAAAAAATTATAGCGTTAAAATTAAACATGATATTCATGTTTTAGTTTCATAGTAGGCTTTATCAAGATATAATGCAACATATAAAAACATAAAACGAAGGTGTCCAAAACTGATCAAAAATCCCACACTGTGGAAGGGCCGCCCGCCAAATATGGCTCACTGCTGGATGATGTATGACATATTTGTACTTTGATAATTGGATAGCGGTTTTACTGTAATTATCCCTTTGTGCTTAGCTAAAGCAGTAACGTGTGATCCAAAATAAGTAAGACGCCCCCCCGAAAGGCGGCGGCGGCGGCGGCGGCGGCGCTGGTTACAGCTGTGCTGTGTGTTCATTGCAGCACGCGGCACGGCCCGTCATGGTCACGCGGCTGCGCGCAATGCGGCCCTTAGCAAGCAACGCCTTAGTGATTCCACTAACAAACCAAAGCTACTATTATATTTCATCAAATAAAGGTATAGAATAATTCTAACACTTCAATTCGGTTAGTTCTACAATGGACTGGTCGAATACCTTTGTATAATGTATGCGGTTTATGTCTCGTATCGTATCATTAAATAACACACACAAGGTAGTAAAGAAATATTATGAAAGGGATCATGCATGAATAGTTTACATGACTATCATTTTATTTTGGCTATAATAAACAAATCTCGCACAAACTATAAAAAATCTTTAAGTAAATAATACTTTTATAGAACACGTCATGAGTCTTCCTATCTTTGCTTTTGGTGTGCTATGTCTCAAAGGCGCTTTGGCATGCTTCGTCGTGGGGGAATCTCTCTTTGGTGGTGGGGGCTCCCTTCTCCCTACAGCCTACAACTCGACTCGCATGCGCCCGCTCACCGGCCGTGACGGAGAAGGGTCTGCTGCATGTACCAACTTCTACCTTTTGAAACATTCAAAACACATCCGCAAATACACTGACCGTAAGATTCATTTCTCATTGTTTTAAATAAGCATCATACGATTATATCAAATATACTAATTAAATAAACAACTAATAAAGTCAAATTGACTGTACACTGTTATCATCATCGATTTTATACTAAAATAAATTACGTTCAAATATATCGAAAAGTTTACCATATATCCCTAGTTAGGAACACTTCACCGCTAATATTAATAATGGTTCATTATCGCCCTTAAAGTTTAATTAATACAGACCAAAATTGTTCATAGTAGGTAAATCATAATAATTAAAAAATATTTTACATTACTCTTCTGACAATTCTCATTCACAAATTGTGCAGAATGTATGTTTAATTCATTTGTGTTGTGATGAATGAAACCACAATAATACTGGGTGGCGCAAAAGTCACGACGGGGTGGCAATCGGTTACATTTTTTTTAATTATCTTAATTATTATGAGATAATAATTTAAAAACACTCATGGAGATATTTTTGAGTTAGGTTTTAAAAATTACATCACGTAAATGACCACCAGTTTCAGCCTCACAAAGACGGGCTCTTTCGAGAGCACTTCTCATTACTTTCCTCAGAACATGAGGAGTTAGCAACCATATTCAGCTTGGATGTTGGCCTTCAGCTGCTCGATTGTCCTGGGTTTATTAATGAACACCTTATCTTTTAAATAACCCCAGAGAAAATAATCTGGCGCTGTTCGAGCCAGTTAAATGTTGAAAATCTCGAGATTAAACGCTCGCCGAAAGTCTCTCTTAGGACGGTCATTGTGGCTCGAGCCGTGTGCGCTGTGACTTCATCTTGTTGGAACCACATCTCTGGACTGTCAACAAGAGCTGGCTATGCGCTGTGGCTCCATCTTGTTGGAACCACATCTCTGGACTGTCAACAAGAGCTGGCTATGCGCTGTGGCTCCATCTTGTTGGAACCACATCTCTGGACTGTCAACAAGAGCTGGCTATGCGCTGTGGCTCCATCTTGTTGGAACCACATCTCTGGACTGTCAACAAGAGCTGGCTATGCGCTGTGACTCCATCTTATTGGAACCACATCTCTTGACTGTCAACAAGAGCTGGCACTAAGAATTTTCAATTAAATTGCGATATCTCAAGCCATTTACAGTTACAGCGTTTTCGTTTTCGTCTTCAAAGAAATAGAGCCCAATAATCCTTTGTGATGTAACTGCGCACCACATTGTACACTTGATGGGGTGTAATTCATGCTGGTGGACTTCTCTTGGATTTTCCGTACCCCAAATTCTGCAATTTTGTTTGTTATTGTTAATGAAGCCGTTCAAATGGAAATGAGCTTCATCACTCATTATCAAACAATCAGTGAAGTCGTTATTCTCTCGAGCCAATTCTTGAATCCGAACCGCGTAATTAAGACGCTGCTGGTTATCAGTTGACTTTAATTCGTGATTAATTGCACAATAAATGGAAAGATTTTAAAATCCTGTTTCAATATTCTTTGAAGTGATCTCCTATGATTGCATAACGTTAATATAATATGACGTTGCATAACGGTAATATTATCCATGCTGAATCTCCAAAATGTATTTTATAATTAGTGAAAACAAAAGAATAGTAAATATCAGTGCAAATGTCAGATTTTAATTTTTAAACCACGTCGTAACTTTTGCGCCACCCAGTACATACAATCGTGACATATCAATTATCAAATCAAAAAACTATATTTATCGTGCAAAGTTATTAATAAAACTTAATTAAGGCATGATTAAGAGCTTCCATGTTGTATTTTAACAAAAACTTAAATGATTATATCCTCGTATTGTCAACTACACTAGACAAGTAGACTACCAGGAACTACTTTTATGTAAACATTAAAATATCTATAAATATTAAAAATTACAAAAGCAAGAGGTGGAAAGTAAGTTGAATGAGAACATTGAAATTCACCAAACGCCCATAATGCCTGCTGGAGTTTAGTCAGGTGTGGGAATGGGAACAAGGTCCAGTGGGACGCGCGGTGTCGGGTGTGCGGCGAACGGCGCCGGCGGCACGCCGCGCGCGCAACCGCCCGCAGATGGCCCGACGTCTCCCACGGGCCACACCACACACGGCATCAGTGCGAATGAAAAATATTATAATAAATTCTTTAATTTGCATCTATAGTATGAGAGGAGGAGCTCGATAACAGAGCGGCTTGCGCGTTTGTATTGCGAGCTTGCGATGCGAGTGAAGTGGCTTTTGGGAATGCCGCCGGGTCACTGGTCACCGTGACCACATTCAAATATCTAAAGCTCCTACACGCAAGGCATGTTAAGCCCGCAGTTTATCCAGCAGCCATACTAGGAGGCTGATATGTATAATCTAATATCTTTACAATTTCATTGACAATGAGATCTCCTCTTTCAATAATAAAAACTCACCTTTCAGCAATGCAATGACAAACTGTGGCATCGCTGTGTTGTATTTTAAACGTTCAGCCTCAGGATGAGAGAAGTTTGTTTATCGATTACAAGTCTTTCAGTATAAATCTTTGCGTTGGAGTCTGGGCCATAGAGTAATTACTCGTATATGTCTCCGTGACTTTGCTGGATAGAATAGTGGCGTAGTTCGTTAACAACGTGGTGAGCCGATTAGCGCACTAATACCCCGCGAAGGTCCGCGGCCTGCCGCCGGCGCCGGCTCATTATGCACGACCGAGACGCTTACACGCGTGACTAAAGTGCCTTACATTTGGTAGCAAACAATAGCCAGTGAGTACCAAAAGAATTGAGTAAAACTAAGACTATTTACCTATATATGATAATAAATAAGTGTCTCGACAAAAAATCTAAGATTAGCAGACTCTAATACGACGTAATCATAATATGTGGTTATCAGTAAATTACCAAAAGCTACTATCGGCCAAAAAATCGACTAAAAGGATTCTTTTGTAATGAGTGCAATCAAATTGACGCTTTTGTTAGACGGAGCGAACGATTCCAATGGGCTTGTGCGGTCGGCCGCGTGTTTACAAACACGGCAACATTTCCGGGGAAATGTTTAGCGGCGGCACTTCCTCGCGATTGTTGCGCGTAGGGTTGCCACCTTTACTTTATTATAAAGTATTGTACGTTATTTCGGGTACTGTACTCTATACTTTATGATAACAATAAAGTACGCAAAAATACTTTATTTCACATATTTTATTTCTCTGGGTTTTTTTTACATATAACACACAAAAAAGTTGCTGTGCACGTGCAGCTATTTAGCAGTGATAATTATTTGTTAAAAGTTGTTAAAAGCAATGAGAAGTATGTTTTTAAGCGCAATAAATAATCGTACTTTATATTGACACTATTTACTTTATTTTCTACCTTTTAATAACCAATGTACTTTATTTGCACAAAAAAGGTGGCAACCCTAGTTAACCCAACCCGGCCCGCCGCGCGATGTGATTGTGACGCACCCAGCCACCACAACATGAAGGTATACACGTACACGACCCCCCATGGATACGGAATCTCGCAACACCAGGCAGCGCTCGGACTGGTTTAAAATGGTCCGAGATTCCGTGTCCATCATCAAAATTATAACAGCAAAGATAGATAAGTAAAGTAAAATGCATTTCGACATGTTTAATGAGGTCATTGGTAGCGCGGCCGATGTTTACAACGCGAACGTCTAACTAAACAAACAGCAGTTGTGCGCGGTAAACAGCGGTCGGTTTCGCGAATCGCAAACAGCGCGGAATGGGGTCGCGGCATCGGCATGCACCGGCCTAGGAAGCGCGGCAGATGCGCTCGCACATTGTTTCATTGGCGCAACTGCAACTGCGTGGCCGACCCCAGCCTTTCCTTATTACGCAGCCATATATAGTGACACGCGCTTCCTGCACGCCCCCGAACGCGGTCACAGCACGGAAGGGAACACATAAAACAGTGGGTGGCCGAAACTGCTAGTCATGAGAAAGTCATTTTACGTAATTTTATCGTTATGCCATATCTGTGCAACCGATCGCTATGCTGAATGCTGAAATTAGTCTACGTCTTGGTCGATATCAGCCAAACGATTCAAGCGATGGTCTCACTAGACGCGAGCGATTGTGGGCGGTCGGCTCCACACGGCTAGCAATTATTATTCTAATAAATTATGCCATTTCCATTAGTGACGCACGTGTTGCCGCTCACCGTTTACAGATTGGGATCGCTTCGAGTTCAATTCACAAACCACGCCCGGGGTGCCTAGCGTGAGTTTCATTCGCCATTCGATATCGTTTACAAAAACGAAAATTAGTATGCCGTTGAAGCAGCGCCTCCTGGCGATATACGAGAAGAGTTACAATTTTGCCATACAAATTTTCGTTTTCGTAATCGAATGAATATGGATAGTATTCAAAACTCACACTAGGCACTCGTTGAGTTTGTTGTGAACGTGGACGTTCGCGTTTCATGTGCTTGAACATTTACCAGCACAAAGGCTTGCTCGAGCTATAAATTGTAGCTTTGTTAGGCTAGAGTTGCCAAATTGCTCAACATGTTATCAATACCTTCAAAGCGATGGCTACATACAGATCATCGATGTGGTACGTTATGAATTTCAACAGTTCATGACAGAATAGGTACTCAATCCATGCTTACCTAACCCTGATGATTATACCCATACAATCCAATTCTCAAACGAGCCACTAGAAACTTATAATACATAAAAAACAGGCAGAGAGGCATTTAGAAGACATTCCTTTTACTCATATCACCACTTCATATATCACTATATCGGTCTATATATATCTTCTGTTCTGGCGACACGACACGAGCCAAATCTCGTACCTACCTAAGTTCGTAACCTTTAGAATGTTGGGAAAGTTTTAACAAGTTCTCGGATCAACACCCCATCCCATACAACTTTGACGAGTTCCTTTATATTATTAACTAGTTGTCGCCCGCGACTTCGTTCGCGAAGACTACACCATCCCACAGGAACCTGTTACCGGGATAAAAAATATCCTATATCCTAGTCTGGGTCATGGTTTGTGTATGTGCAAGTTTCATCTAAATCCGTTCAGCCATTTTCACGTGATGCGCGGTCAAATAAACAGACAAAGAGATAAACAGACAAAAATTCTAAAAACTGTTAAAACGTGTTCGTTATCGATTCTAAGTGTCCCCAGCCAACATTTTTTTTAATATCTTCCATGTACAGACTTTCGACCCTCTTTAGCTTTATTATATGTATAGGTAGATGAAGTCAAGATAACTTTCAAGAATTTTGTAAATAGAGTTTGCAAACGTACCTATTATATTGAATTGCCATCTATTACGAGTATTTAGGTAGACTCTTAATGAAAAAGACAAAGTGTTGAAAAATTCCACGAGCGGGATTCGAACCCGCACCCCATGACATGCCGGGTCAGGTGCACTACCAACTATTATGCTATCGTGGCTCAATCCAACTCGCCGAAATTATCAACACTATCTACCTACTCTTACTCTGTAAGCCAAAGGAGCCCTTTTCAATGTCGACAACTATACGTCATCAACATCCGATCTTACCTAATATTTTTACAAATTTTGAAAGATTGTAATACTGTAATCGACTTTGTCTGATAGAGTAAGAGTAGATAGTGTTGATTAATTTCGGCGAGTTGGATTGAGCCACGATAGCATAGTTGGTAGTGCACCTGACCCGGCATGTCATGGGGTGCGGGTTCGAATCCCGCTCGTGGAATTTTTTCAACACTTTGTCTTTTTTCAATATGTAATTTGTTCGCAACAATATTTGCGTAAAACTATATGTAAATAATAATAAACTCTTAATGACATTATATGATGTTGTGTTATGTATGCGTTGAAAAATTACTATTTAGCACTTTATTTTAAAATGTTACAAAGACAATTAGGCAAATGGAAGAAGTGGCTGACGCAAAATACTATAATAGTGCTAGTATTTAGTTAGAGTAACGATGACTTCATCGGCTCGTTATTATGGTGATTTAGCCTGGCAATTTGAACGGTAACAAGCATTTTGGGCTGTTTCCATGCTATTCAGAATTCAGAAATGCAGTCACGTGTGCGGTGCGAGCGATTTCGCGGTGAGTTGGTGACGTCGTCATCGTCCCCGTCGTCGCCGCGCGTCGTCGGGTGGGTGACTCGCGCGAGAGCACAGATTAGTTAATAGTGGCGAGAGGTCGGCGCAACATACTGTAGCGCAATGTCATCGTCAGGCCACAGTATTCTGTGGTCAGGCGTTGCGACTGCGACTGTTCGGCGATGATCCAACAAATGCGCGTTCGAGTAATTCCTTAAACTTTCCGCCCGCTGTTTCATATTGCGATGGTCATTGTGCCGATTGTTTATGACGCGACTTGACTTGTTAATTCCGTGTGACTACTGGTAGAGCCTGAAAGCATAGGCAAATCTTCCAGACATTTAAAATTCAATAGCGTCACCTGTGTGCGATTTACCCATTACGCATAATGGTTAACGACAGTACAAGTTGAGGATAGTTTAATCTACGACGGGTACATACATCTTCTTCGACGGTTGCCATCCTTATGAATGCATCTACGCCAATTTACAGTTTTCTTAATTTCGTCCGTCCATCTCATCGGCGACCGCGCGCTCAGGTACCCTCAACTTTGCTCTCGACCACTAAATGCTCAATTGACGCACCCATCAGGGCTAGATATGTGCCCAAAAGAAGTATATGAGCTTGAACAATAGAGCTAACACGCTACTTGGTGCCGAGTAAATACATACTACGTTACGTCATGTTATAGTAGTTATAGTAGTAGGTAGCAGTGAGGGCATGCTCCCGGGAATTCCCGGTACCGATTTTTCCCGGTATTTCCCAGGAAATTGACTTTTTACGCAGACCACTGCGATTTCATTTCTCAGAAAATTCGGTACTTTCGATAC
>OY720025.1:22613743-22638204 GCA_963082485.1 Eudonia mercurella | reverse complement strand
AACACTCTCGCTTTCGATCGCTTTGAAGGCGAAGCGAGGAGGAGGCGTCATCTTGTCATTTCGAAAGCAATATGAAAGCAATATTGAAAGCTATAGGCTTATAGCTTTCGATATTATTCGATATTATATTTCGATATTATATTAGAAAGCGAGGCGAGGGCTTTGCCTACAAAGCGATCGAAAGCGAGAGTGTTACGCGGTTGGGGGGCAGTTTTAGGTCGTAGCTTCATAAGTTGAAAAACGTATTAAGCCTCAGAATATCCAAACCAATATTATGTTCTGATCAGTAAATAATTAAAGCAAATAATTATTTTTTTTAGTTGTATTTAATAATAAATTAAAATATATTTCTAAATTAAACCTAACCTAACCAAAGCCGAACGAAAACGGAATACATGCACTGCAATTTGTCTGGCGTGAATGCGATCGTATCCCCACCACTAATAGATAATATTCCCCATAATAAAGTCTCCAAATTCAAGTACCTTGGATCCGTAATAACAAGTGAAGCGAGTATCAAAGAAGACATAGAAAACAGGATTCAAGCTGGATTGCAAAAGTGGAGAGAACTGACTGGGGTACTTTGTGACTCGCAAATGCCTGTTCGAGTAAAGGGTTATATTTACAAGAGAGCAGTTCGACCTGCCCTTCTGTATGGTGCGGAATGCTGGCCGAGATGCGCAAGCAAGAGGAGCATAAGATGCATTGTACAGAAATGCGAATGCTTAGGTGGGCTGGGGGCGCAACGCTAATAGATAAGGTTCGGAACGAATATATCCGTGACACAAGAGAAGATGTGCGAGAGTCGACTGCGATGGTTCGGCCATGTGATGCGCAGAGATGTCGACCACATGACTAAGAGTGCGCTAAACAACACTGCCGAGGGTAAGAGAGGCCGGGGTCGACTCCCTACGACTTGGACAAGCACAATAATAAATAAAGATATTAGGCAATGGATATGACGCAAAATAGAGAGGAATGGCACAAAATGATACGGAGAGCCGACTCCAAATGACATGGGAAAAAGGCTAGGATGATGATGATGATGATGATGATGATGATGATGATGATGATATCTCTAAATTAAACCTAACTTTTGGCTACTACTTATTTCTCGAACAAGTTTGAGATCTCAATTGCACCTAAAATATGTATTCGGGAGCAACCCGGATCCGGGAAGATGGTCAGTCAACGTTTGCGTCTTGTTAAAAAGTGTCGAGAAGGCATTTGCCAATTTGTAAACATGCCAAAAGTAAACGCATGAGTCACTACTCACTCACGGCACTACAGATGTAGCGGGCATCTAACTCCCGCGCCCGCGTGCTGACGTCATACCATAGAATCCTGCTCATTATCAAGTAGTTTTATAAAAGCATCATGATTTCCTCTGCGTTTACCAAATCTTGAACTAACAAGGCATGCAACTCCTAAATTTATATCAGTCTGCCCTTTCCACAGCCCTTTTTGTAATATTGTTGTGATTAGATACGGACTGTTGGTATTTAATTGAATTGTAATTCTATTCTTAAAATGAAGCGGCAAAAATCTTAACCACCTCTTTTTTTTCTCTTATTTCAGACAATACGAATACGAAAATCGAGTAGCGTAACGTAAGTATACGTGCCTATTGTGTTGCACAGCGTTAAAAACTTTGAGGAAGGGTGTGGTTATGAGTATTGTGATAGCATGAACATAATCAAAAAATTCATATTTAATATTTGATGACAAGACGAAGGAAGTGAATGTGGGTCACATTTAACACTAATGTTTTACTATTACTTAAGTTTGTTAATGTGTGTATGTGTGTACTACGTAGTATGCTAGCTATTATAATATATTAATTTTAAGGCACTTTTGGTTAATCAATAAACTTACGTCAAGCTATGAACATCTTTCATTGACGCTCCTACCTACCACGACACCTAATACCACATGGCGACCCTGCAAACAACTTGAAGATCAGAAGAAAGAAGAAAAACTATGAAGAACTGAAAAAAGAAGAAGAAGAAAACCTTATGAAGATCTGAAGACTGAAGAAAAAAAAAACATGAAGAGTTTCATCGTTGTGGCCATCGCAGCAGTCATCATTATATTTACGACAGTACTCCTCTATGTGGTTCATCTTCGCAACATTTATCATTAGAGGTCAAGATCATCCAACAACAATGTGTCAAAGTTCGCAGCCAAAAGAAGTAATAATCGCACAGAACGCAGGCGGAAGCGCTCAAGTATCAGAAACGATATTATTTATTTGTTGTTGTATGAGTATAATACATATTTGAATTATGTATGCGTCATTTTGATAAAAAAAACAGTATGTCTAACACAGGCGTAGTAGGTACGAGTAGTACTATTATTTATTTCCGAGACAGGCTGAATGGAGTAGTAAGTTACGCGAGTAAAGCATGCATCAATATTCCGGTACGGGAATGCCGGGAATCGCTACCAAATCAATTCATTACATACGCAATTCTTTATAGACAAAACTTAAACGCTTTTGAGATGCGCCGGATTATTTTATCGTTATGTGATGCCTAATGAATGAAAGAACCGCAATACACATTTTAGCAAGAACTTTCGACAGCCAATAAATGGTATTAGCTAACAATTTTAGCAAAATCATCGGCCGGCATCACTAATACCAGCGGCTGTGTGCATAGTGAGCGTGCATGGGTATTGCTCATGCATCGCATCATCGATTTAAATACGGAGTCAGTGGGAAGCACTGATATTGAACAATTAGACACGATGAATCTAATGAGTTCTATGAACATCGTTTTGCATAAGTTTATAATCGCGTTTTTTTTAGCCAGTATATTATAAGTACGTATAAAGAAGTATTTTTTCTATTTCCAGTTTAAGTAGGACTCGGCTCGGCTAGCTAGCCTAGCACACACGATCCTCGAGATTTTAACATGTTGTCAATGTTGTCTTTAAGCTCTATCTAGATGTACATTCTCTCCAGGCCTTATAGTGTTGTTGAGCTTCATCATAGCCTAAAGAACGACGACTGTGTCCTGCTTGGCGAAGCGGGCGCGACGCAGAGCGCAGTGTCAGCGGGTCGCGGCAAGGTCGCGCAAGGCCGCGCGCCCGCCTGCAGCGTGCGAGCTTCGTGCAACCACGCCGCAGGTGAAAGGAGGGCTCGCAGCAGAGCACGCGACTGTGCTCTCTCAAACAAGCCAATCTCGATTATTAGACTGCTACAATTATTATCTACATTCATCTACCAAGATATAAAATTATTAAGATATTTAACATTTTATTGCGCGGTGGTATTGTAGCCGGTCTGTCCTTTTCAATCAAACAGGCGGAAACTGTTCTTGGAGGGATTTGAATAAAACTATATAGATAGATAATAGGTATCTACTTAATACTTTTATTGCAACACTATGAAACATATATATGAACACAAATATAAATAACTTACAAAGTTACAATTTGGTGGTCTTATCGCTTTAAAGCGATTTCTTCCAGATAACCAGTCGGATGAAGAGAGCTAATAAATTGTAAGATCAGAGGTGAAACTATTAAAACATAATAGAATAGTGCGTATTTTTTAAATTAAAAAATAATAACGATAAATATACCTTAATATAATAAATAAATAAACCTATATAAACATAATAGTAGTCTCAGGTAGGAAAGTACCGGATATGGCAGTTTTGTAGAAGGACAGGGTTAAATGGAAAGGTAGAAGTTTTTCTCGAGCTCCTTAAATGAGTAAAAAGATTTCGCACGCCTGATCGCAACTGAAAGTGAATTCCAGAGACGAACAGCTTGGACAGTAAAAGAATCATAAAAGGTGGTGCTGTGTGGGGGGGTTTTAATAAGGCTTAAAGACGGGTAAGTAAGTGTTTGTTTTTTAAGGTTATAATTATATAAATTATATTTAAAGTAATAGATTTAAGGACACAGCGATCATTATTTTAGCTGATAATCATGAAACGGTTCAATATATTATAAAATTTTAATCTAATTAACTAACATTGGTTTAATTATATTTGAATTTTTTTTTTATTCGTTTATAAAATGGCGACATTTTGTTATACAGCTTAGACGATATTTGGATAGTACTAAAGCTGTACTAATGATGTAGTTATTTTTTTTAGTTTTAAAGCTCTCTTGTAGACAGTAGTTATGAAACCACTGTATTCACGAGAGTGCCTAATTTCGCTTTAAGATTAATTTCTATTATGGGGGTCGCGTACACCATTGTACAGAAACAAGTATCGAGTGATACCATAATAACACTTAATGCAGTAGTAAGTAAGCGACCGCATATAAAAACCAGCCTATATACAGCTTTAACGATAAAGCTAGCTTAAATTTTCACAAAATGCTTAAAGCTGTACAGTTGAGTTTTGACTTTCTGTTTTAACACCCTAAGAATCTTTTGCCGCTCTTGTACGTCATTAAAAGGACCTTAAGTTCTAAATGAGCTGGTAAATTGATGTTGTAAACGCTTGTGTCACAAAATAGAGAGGGTTCAGAAAGCCCGCTCTGGCCGTTCTCGAAAATAACTACCTAAACTGGCTAGACTACCTAGGGTTGCTACTGTACTAACTCCGAATTTTGAAATAAGTAGGTTAGGTGCTTCATGTTTACACATGTATCTTATTATACCTACATGCCTAAATGGGTAGCAGAACATTATTTATCTAAAAGCATGTTCATAAGTTCATAAAACATATCGACTCTACTCGAGGTCACACACGACGATAAAAGTTCAAACTATGGTGGCTCGCCGCCATTTTACGTGCATTGTGCTATGGTGTTATACCTACCTACCTAGTGATCCCGCCAAAAACAGAAAAATAAAAAAAAAAGCTAACAATAGTAACGTGATAGTAACAATCGCGCGACAGCCGGACTGAAAGCCAGGCTGAGACTGCCTGAGACGGCCTGTAAACGCAACGTCAATGTGTGCGTGAGCAAAATGGCGCTTAGTTCCGAGCGGACCATCTGTCCGGGCGCGCCGCGCGGCCGTATACTTAATTTGTGCTTGTGTGCTGCTTGGGCAGGTGCTGACGGAATTACGGCCGAGTTTTTGAAAGCAGGCGGAAGACCGGTACTCGTAGCTATTCAGAAACTGTCTAATTCCGTCATAGAACGCCAGAATGCCAGAACGCCAGAGACGTGGCATGAAGGTATGGTATGCTTCAAAAAGGGCAACAAAACCCTGCTGAAGAACTACAGGCCCATCTCACTTCTGAGCCACGTCTACAAGCTGTTTTCGAGAGTCATAACGAATCGTCTTCCACGCAGGTTTGATGACTTCCAGCCTATCGAACTAGCCGGGTTTCCGAAAAGGCTTTAGCACTATAGACCACATACATACGCTGCGACAGGTTATACAGAAGACCGAAGAGTTTAACCAGCCTCTTTGCTTAGCGTTTGTGGACTATGAAAAAGCCTTCGATTCGATTGAAACATGGACCGTGCTACAGTCTCTCCAGCGGTGCCAAATTGACTACCTTTACATTGAAGTGTTGAAGTGTTTGTATGAAAGCGCCGCTATGTCAGTCCGTCTTCAGGACCAGAGCAGAATGAGGGGGTCCGCAGAAGAACAAAAGTTACCGACATAGCCCGAAGAGTTGCTAAGCTCAAGTGGCAGTGGGCAGGGACATTGCTCGCAGGACTGAAGGCCGCTGGGGCGTAACAGTCCCTGAGTGGTAACTGCGTACCGGAAAGCGCAGTGTAGGCAGACCTCCAACAAGGTGGACCGACGATCTGGTGATGGTCGCGGGAAGCCGCCGGATGGGAGCAGCACAAACACGCAGCAGCAGCAAAAACCGGTCGTTGTGGAGATCCTTAGGGGAGGCCTTTGTCCAGCAGTAGACGTCTTTTGACTGAGATGATGATGATGATACCAGTTGTTTGCATATCTTTATATATATAATTGTTCTGTGCGTGTATATGTTATTGAACTTATAGATAAGGCGTTCTACAGTTTGACTGAATATTTCGGTACAAAAACAGCATAGCGGCTGTTTCTATGTATCATGTACCTACCTACTAAAAATTGCATGCCCGACTAGGGTAAATTGTTTGTTCCCATTATTATGCTCAACACCTGCTATGTATTTTACACAATTTTAGTGAAAAATATTTCTTCCAAAAGAGAAAACTTCAAAAAATCGGAAAATATGGTGTTGTAAAATACTGTAAATATAAGTAGGTGTACGAAATTCATCCACAGCAAACCTACAGCATTGAATTGTTCATTATCAAGTTTGAACAGTGTCGCGTCAAGCTGCAGGCATTAATAATGCACTAGTGATGGAACTCGAATCAATTCGAATTCGAGTTTCATTAAAAACCTGTTCACATGTCCGGGTTCTAGGCTCCAAACTCCGGAGTTTTCACGCATCTTGTCCTGGTTGCCAAATTTAAGAGACGGCAACCCTACTTTAAGGCAGAGTTAAGTGCGTGCCCACGTCCGCGCGGGCGCACGTAGCGCGCACGTGCCGTGATGCCTCGGGCCCTCGGAGCCGCCATGACATAAACGTTACCACAATTTATTACGATTATCATTTCATATCAACATAATATATCAACAACAATAAGTATTTTATTCACGAATCTACTTAGTAAACTACATACACTCGGCGTCAAAGAAATCGCACCTTTTAAAAAACGTTCTAGCGTCTCTAAACCTTATTTAAAATCAACGTGGAGGGTAATGTTGGGTATCATTTGAAAGGTACCAAAAAAGGGTACACAAAAACAATTCAATATTCTTTTATTTTTATTAAAAACGCACAAAAAGAAAACAAAGTTTACAAAACAATAAATTTTTATTGTTAACTGAAATTTTTTTAACATTCTTGTAATTTATTTCGCACCAAAATTTGCGTTAAAATTATATAAGTACTTAAACAAAACAAAAAAAAAATTTAAATATATGAGCTCAAGGGTCGAATACCCAGACACAATAGAATTTTAATTGTTATCGGCCACCTGCTGGTCGCTCGACGCTCAAGGGGAAAAAATATATAAATAAATATATTTAGTTCCGAACTACTGATTGTGGTTGGAATTAGGGAGCCCAAACACGCAAACGCGGGATCCCGCAAGTGCGGGACCGATAATACGGGATTACACGTGCGGGATCCCGATACTGATAATGGAATACCTACGAAGAAAAATGGGCATCGAGTTGTTCTAAATATTATTATTTTTTCGATATATTTATTTTTTTTTATTATTATTTCGATGATTTCTATATTTTCAAAAATAATAGAATACATTATATATGAAAAATTAAACAATTACTTTGAAACCAATGACTTATTTTCAAAACATCAATACGGCTTTCGGAAAAATAAATCAATTAATATGGCCCTATACAAATTTTTGGAAAAGGTTGTGAAATACGTTGACAACCGAAAACCAACACTAGCGCTTTTTATGGACATGACTAAAGCATTTGACAACATTCATCATAAAACATTATTTTATAAACTAGAAAAGTATGGTGTAAGAGGTAACGCTCTAAAACTAATTGAAAGTTACTTAAGTAATAGAAGACAAATTACACAAATAACGAAAATTGACGCGAAAACTGGTGAAAACAAAACTTTTAGATCAAAAGAGAGACCAATGTGCTATGGTGTACCACAAGGAAGTGTGCTAGGTCCTCTCCTTTTTATTGTCTATATAAACGACTTCCCTGCCGTAACCGATCATCATATGACCATTTTTGCTGACGATAGTACCGTTTTATTCACTTATGACGATTCTAAAAATATTCAATTAGACATAAATAATACATTGACATCTTTGATAAAATGGCTGACATTAAATAATTTGACAATAAATTTGACGAAAACACATTTGATAAATTTTAAACAGAGAAATAATGATCCATTAAGTTTTGACATCAGCTATTTAGGAAACTTGATTAAAGAAGTAGACACAACTAAATTTCTAGGTTTGACTATAGATAATAAACTGACATGGAAACCTCATATTAACGATTTAATAAAAAAACTAAACCAATTTTCATATGCTCTTTGTAAATTAAGGAAGGTTGCCAGTGTTAAAACGCTTTTGACAGCCTATCACGGATATGTTGCATCAGCACTAAGATATGGAATAATGTTTTGGGCGAACACGACTGACAAGCAAAGTATCTTCATAGCTCAAAAGAGGTGTCTTAGATCCATGTTCGGCCTAAAGCGGGATGATTCATGTGAACCGTACTTCCGCAAATATAAAATTCTCACTCTGCCGTCTATGTATATAAGCGAAATTGCAAACTTTGTCAGAAATAATCCAACCCATTTTGAAATGAATTCTATCGGAAGTCGTCGTGAAGGCACACTGAAAGCAATTCATGGATGTAAAACCCTTCTCCGAAGAATGAGTATAAATTGCATGGCACCTAAAATCTATAATAAAATTCCTTTAAATATCAGATCGATTAAAATCAATAACAGGTTTAAAAGTACGCTCAATGGCTTTCTTGCGAAAAAAGCTTATTATGACATACAATCTTTTTTTGATGACAAATATAATTAATAACGTAGAATAGAATAGAATAGAATAGAATAGAATAGAATAGAATATAATTTATTTGCGTATGCTATGTTAAACAATGATGAAAATAGCTATTTCAATACTGACATGTACTTGCCTTTTTATTCTATTATATATATATATTTTAAGAAATGACTAATATAATTTAAATAATCCCATGAATTAGAATGACTATGTAATTGTTATTATTTAAATTTTTAATGTTCATCAAAGTTCGTATACCTTAAGGTGAATCATGGCTGTACCTCTCTTTTCTTTATATGTGACATCTTGTAATACCCATGCTTATGAACTAATAAATGATTGATTGATTGATTGATTGATTGATTGATTGATTTATTTGTCCCGGTCCCGTTGTCAATAACAGGTGATCACAAACACTTTTTCCATGGATTCATGATTGGATTCTTTTCAGAAGTATTAACGGTGCGCATGGGACAAATTAAGATGATTTTTAATGTTTAAACGAATTAATGGGAAGGTACTATTGCGTTTTCAATTCTATTCATGCATATGAGCATGTAATATACATTCCATACATCTGTTCTTTCTTTTGTACTTTTGTACATTGTGCAAACTCTGGTGAACAACGAAACTCTGGGACAACGGATTGTTTCGGCAAAAGGCATATCTTGCGCACGTCCCGCAAAACAATTCAGAACTATTCAGCCCGGTCCATGTTTTACAAACCGTAAGGCATGGTCGTTATTTACAAACAATGCTCACACTCGTGGTTGTCAACCAACCAGACGGCGAACGTATTTGTTATCTGTAAATTATTTATTGCATTTCAAAGTATTTGGAAACGACAACGAAGTACCAAGTACAAGATTTTGTAATACTATAAAAACTTAATAAACGATACGCAATATAATGTATTATTTTTTTCTATTTCAGAACTGTTTCTGCAAAGTAATAACAAAAATACATCTGGGGGCACGGCCGTGCCCCCACCAAGTCGAGCAAAAAAGCGTCACGGCCGTACCATCCTTTTCTCGAAGCAATTCAGACCATTTTCGACCCCCTGTAACTTCGTTGTGGATAAAACTAGAAGACTGAAATTTTCAGTAACCATGCAGGCATTGTAAAGACACGTATATTTCAAATTTCATTCATTTTGAACCAATATTTTAAGAATTATAACGGGTCAAATTTCTTAATTTTGTCACTCACTGACTGACTCACCGATCATCAAAATTCTAAGGCACTTCTAGCAGACCTAGAAGCTTCAAATTTGGAATATAAGTAGTGTTTGGTGTATGAATCAAGGGAAAACTAAAATATTTTGCAATTTCGGTCCAGTTTTCTAGATACACCAACTGCATAAATAGCTTTGTAATCCCATATAAATGTATAGGATTACAAAGTTACATGTGCAGTTAATGAATCCACTGATTCATGTATAATATAATGGAATAATAGGTTCAGTTAAATTTTTCAATATTGGCTTTATTCGTAACGATGTTTTATTTTATTTATTTTACGGCAATTATTATTATTGCGTGCGAAGCCGCGGGTTTAAGCTAGTCCCATATAAATATAGGCGCATGGTAGTGCCCCTGCCAAATCGAAAGGAAAAAAGGTGAACTGTCTCTACAAAATACAAAAAGAAATGAGATCCCATCAAAAACAATACTTGTCAAAAAAAACCAAGTCTCGCAACTCAGTTGTTCTGCGGTAAAAAGTTGTGAGATCCATGTAATATCAAGTCGGTTATTAATTTATTCAGTCTCTACTTAAGCGACTTTCTGTCTTAATACGTCCAGTCTCTAAGACCACGATCGTGGTCCATAACATTCTTTAATGTTTTATATAAATATATTGAGACTTGGCCATCGCCTGAAAACACGTGTAAATTCAATCGCCTGAAAACACATGTAAATTCAATTATTTAGTGCGATGGCCAAGTCTCAATATATTTATATAAAACATTAAAGAATGTTATGGACCACGATCGTGGTCTTAGAGACTGGACGTATTAAGACAGAAAGTCGCTTAAGTAGAGACTGAATAAATTAATAACCGACTTGATATTACATGGATCTCACAACTTTTTACCGCAGAACAACTGAGTTGCGAGACTTGGTTTTTTTTGACAAGTATTGTTTTTGATGGGATATTATTATCATAAACCTCCTCCACGTTGCAACAATGATGCGTGCGGAGGATCAAAGAGGCCAATTCTGTGAAACAACATAATTTAGATAGGCGATATTCCAAAAGAATGCTTAAAAATAACCGACATCGGCAGTAGTACAGCGGATGTTTACTAAAATAAGAGTGCGCAAGAGTCGGGTGAGGGTTCGCTATACCTTTTGATCTGCGGAGCGCGACGCGGCCGCTCCGTCGGACCCGACACGTCCCATTATAAAACACCCATTTATTTCAGATGAAATAAAACTGCCTCATTACGGCGATCACTTTAGCAGGAAGTCACCGATTATTTTTACTGTGACACGTTTTGACGAAGGCGACCTTAATTTTTGTTTCTTTTAATTATAATAGGTAGGTACCTAAGTAAATTACACTTTTTTATTTTTGTTTGTATTGTAACTTTTATAGACATTGAGGTTAAGCCAGGACGTAGTGGCACAAATAAATGGCCTGACTTGACACAGTAGCCCGAAATATCAATTACCCCCGACCCCCGAGTTCCGCCACCGCGGCACCGCGCCCACTTTGATTTACTTACGGCCAATGGCCTGTTTACATTATATCCAATACCATACAACTGGTGTACTTTCGTTCTGAGCTAGTTACTAAGCGTTCAATTACGTAAAGTACATTTGCATAATGGTACTAAAATATTCAGTCTAGACACGTGCCTCAACCAATTGGCATTTTTTTTTATTTACTAGGTATAAAGAAATTATAATTTCCTTAATTCAGCTATTATGTTAATTGTTATAATCGTGAACCAATTAATGTAAAAGAAAAAAAACACAGGAAACTCTGCCATCCCATCCGAGTCATCATGTCGTACTGGTATTGCCAGTAATGCTTATTTCGGGAGAAAACCATCAATAGCAATAAAACACATCACTAAAATGGCAATTTCAGAGATGGTTTTTCATTGCTATCGGAGTTTTTTTCCTTTAATGTCAGTTTTATACACAGATAACAAAAATAAAAAAAAATATACTGATAAAGATAAAATTATTAATTCATGACAATCATCAATATAAATAAATAATTTTAAATCTAAGTATAGAATCACAATATATATAAAATAAGCAATTAACATTTACCTAATTAAGAAAAAAATAACGATCCATTTAATCATACTAGCGGCTCGCTCGCGACTTCGTCCTCTAGAGTGAACACCTGTATCCTATAGAACCCTATAGCAGCGGCACCTACCGGATCCAATTATATGCATGAATTATACATATAAACCTTCCTCTTGAATCTATCTATTGCTGAAAACTGCATTAAAATCCGTTGCGTAAAAAGATCTGAGCGTACAGGCAGCGCAAGCTACTTTGTGCTATACTATGTAAAGATACCTATATGAACATAATATGGCATGATAGTAATTGACTTATTATCCTCAACTCAAAACTAATTAGCATTTATTTTAACGTATGATGTATAATTAAGTTAGTGCAATTAAAATCTAATTTCAGTTGTGTGCAGTATCCTCAGATCGTAGGTATCTAACACTATCTCTATTCACATTTATTATTGAAAAAGTATATTGGTGATTATTTACATATAATTTTACGCAAATATTGTTGGGAACAAATTGCAATTTGAAAAAAGACAAAGTGTTGAAAAAATTTCCACGAGCGGGATTTCAACCCGCACTTCTATCTACTACTACTACTTTTACTTTATAAGCCAAAGGAGCCCTATTCAATGTCGACAACTACGTCATCAACATCCGATCTTAATATTTTACAAATATTGAAAGATCAGTTAAGAATTAGGCAAGCTACATATATTTATGATTATTGACTAAATGACGACAGTGTTGTAAAAAATTCCACGAGCGGGATTCGAACCCGCACCCCATGACATGCCGGTTCAGGTGCACCGCCAACTATGCTATCGTGGCTCAATCCAACTCGCCGAAATTACTCGTGGATTTTTTTTTATTACGATACAGAAATCCTTACTGTTGGTTAGGTTAAGTTAAATTTTTTTTCCCGAGCGAAGCGCAGCGTAGCGAGGGCCAGTCACGGAACGGAAGGGAGGAGCGACATAACATCAGCCGCATTGATATCTTATTTGCGTATGTTTATCGTTTGGAAATGCTAACTCAGTTCGCCTCAGCCGGGGGAGGCGGGGACGTATTGAAGTAGCATTTCTATATACGCTACCGGGGACGCGCAAACGTGCCAGAGGCCAGGCTCAACGGCTATTAGCATGAATGGCATACGCGCGCGCGCATAATTCACAACAAATACCATGTATTGGAGTGTTAATGGCCGTCCAAATAAGTAGTAGTATAGTTAACTCCATGTATATCTCTTCTGTGATTCCATTAGTAGTAGACAATAATAACATTCATATAATGAACATTTGAAAGCAAAGTGTATTCATATGTAGACAACGTTCAGAACATCGTTCAATGCAGGTCATAAGTCTTGGCAGTTGCAAACATTCCAGGACGGGGGACCAGACTAGGTACCTACCTACCTACATAATATAATACATCGCTACGCAAGCCTCGTGAGTTGTGCGGCTAGACATAAGCTGCCATGGGCTGAGATGGGTCACCCATCAGTGAAAATTGTGGTGTAGTGTGAGATCAGAACCCGACCCAGAGGCAAGACTTGACAACTTACGATAATAATTACTTACTCTACATTATGAAATAACTTGAGACACAAAATAAAAAATAAAATGTACTTTTTGAGGCGTATTGCGGCAACATCAGATCTTTTAACATAGTACCTACCGACCGGTTCGATAGAAAAACGTCCACCAACTCGTCCGACCGGTGCGCGGCCGCGGCTTCCGCGCGTGTGTGCGCTGCGCTTGCGCATAACGCCATCTCTGCAACTCCAACAGACGTAAAAATGTCGTACGGTGCATGCTTTGAGGTCAAGTCAGGTAGCTAAATATTCGACCAGCTTTTAAGTATTATGTTGATCAAGGGCACGCGCCAGTTGTAAACATTAATAAAGTATGGTTAATCAATTAGCTAGCTCTTGCTGGTATAACCGATTCTTGACACTAATATAATGTTAAGAAACGTTGCTAAGAACAAGCTTACAATTGAAATCGAATATTAAATTATTATTTTTTTATATGACGTTACGACTCTCTCTTCATGGCCATGGTGTAGGCAGGTGGTAGTCGTGATTCGTGAATCAGAAGTTTCGAGAGTTTTGTTTCGATACCATGTTTTAACGCATGTTCGTGCCCAACCGTGTGCTTTAATAGGTACCTATAGAACTGAGGAAGTCGATATAAATGCATGTAAATTGTAAAGTACACTGCGACCTATACCAATGAAACTCGAGGACGGATCAAATCCTGTTTTAACCTATTCAGTGCCGCGGGCGCACATAAGCGTCCAGCGCGTACTACTTACTCCACATGGTCCGAGGTCGCAACATCGCATCGTCGGCATCTCAACTTCCATTTTAATTATAGGGGCCATATGTAAATTGAATGGAATTTTTATACATATTCTGTTATTATTGATTGTTAAAAGCATAAATAGTCTAAGGATATCTTATAATAAGTTACATCGTTTTTGAGAAAACCTCCCGTTCCGGTGCTCATGGTTTTGTGAAAATGTAAGGTCTACCTAACGCCTAGGACGCAGAGATTTACAATATTGTATAAGTATATGTAAAGTAAATAGCCTATAAATGTCCCACGACTGGGCAAAGGCCTCCATCATTGGAATCAAGTCATCACTCAATTGATGGGTATTGGCTTAATTACCATGCTTGCCAAATGCGGGTTGTTGTTCACAAACCCGGGGTATGCAACGAATAAATCCGAAACCCACTTTGCCCGCCCTGGGAGTTAAACCGACCTTCGGGTATCGGGCCAGCGCTATGCCTGCCACTCGGCCACCGAGGCGATTGTATATAAATGTAAATTGTAAAATATGTCAAATAACGAATACGCCGATGTGCGGTCCCATATAAATGTTGGGGCAACAATTAACGGGTTAATTCACATTTCCCTTCTAATGAATCTTATTGATTCGTAGTCACGTAAAGCCACTTAATTTAGCCACATGCTTTTTCGTTACTTCTTACCTCGCTAGTGATCAACGATGACTAAATTCAACAACAATCTCTTTCGATATTCCTCTTTGAACTTCTTGTGTGCAATAAAATGTGTGTGAAGACTTCTATAAGTATTTCCAGTATTATTTAACTTTAACTAATTAATTAATGGAATCAGGCGTTATTTCGCAGAAATCCATGGTACAAAAAATGTAATTGAAAATATGTGGAATTAACACATTACATTTACATATTATTTCAATTATTTTTTTAACTAATTAAATAAAAGCTTAATATTTATATACTTTATATGCAAAATATACAAAAGAACTATAAAATATATAGAAAAGAAATATCGGATACTCATATATAATAAACATGGTAATAATTCCTCTAATGCAAGTGACCATGAAAGTTTAAATAGCTAGCTATACAAAAGAAATTATAAATATTGTATGGTTAACCAGTAAATACAGCAAAAACTTGATAAAATAATCGTTAAAGTGGCATAACCATTTGAACTTGAACGGAATTTAATAAATATTATAGCATACAACATCTACATAGTACATATACTACTGGACTATATCAAATACCCATTAGTTAGTTAATGATGTTACTCTTGCTTTATGACATTAGTCGAATTAATTAATATTTTTAAGGAGGTTTGTCATGACAATATACCTAGTTTGTGACTGGTCCCTCAGCGAAACCAAAACTTGCAGGATACTCTGTCCTAGTTTTAAGCTAGGTTTGGTAGAAATTACTTTTTATTTTCAGACATGATATTGAGTTTTTAATAATACTTTTAAAGATAAGTTTTAAAGGGAGTAGAATTTCGTCACAATTACAGTGTGCTGGTATGATGAGTTAGTTAGGTCTTGGCCCTTTGGGTGTAGTGGTAAAGACATAATGTTGTGTGCACTAATAATTGGAATATATATTAGAATCTAAGAATCTAGATAATTAAGGAATTAATATAATAATATGTATTCAGTATATACATATAATAATATGTTGTGTGTATGAGTTGCTGACTGCTGTGCATAACATAGAAAATAATTTGACATTCGGCAAGAATTAATATTATCTAAGTGTCAAAACTTATTTTGTTACGAAAATTTATTTTAAGATCATAGTTCTTGTTCAATATTAAATGGAATGGCCAGTGAGTAGTGCACTGTCGTAACACAACGAATGGCCCAACAGACGTGCAAGAAAACTCAATAATGATGTGTGGAGTTGTAACAAGCTTCTATTATTAGGTGGTGCAACTAACGCCTATTACGAAAATCGAAACAGTTGGCTTCAAAGAACTTCGATAGCTGTCTTCGTTCGTTGCAACATGCTGTGTCGCTACTTTGTGATGACAACCGGCGTCGCCAGCTATCGTGGATTTTCTAATTTTCGTAATAAGTACAGCCGGTGGTTTGATAGAAATTCGTTTACTGGCGTCTATAACTGGCCTGTCTGCTCGAGACGTGAAATACATTATTAAAGCTATTGAACTCATGACAAGAAGTAATGATTTTAGAAATACTAAATGTCACTAACTCCAGTAAGTCTTGTGAAACAACAGCGCTTAATATGTGTAGAATGTAGATATAGTATAATCAAGTCTCAAAGTAAGACCAGCGCGCGCCTCGACAATGTCAAATTCCTCAGATGTTCGTTCACGTTAAATTATGACCCCGTTGCGCTGGCAAAAGGGACGAGAAGTTTGAGGGGAACGCCGAAATGCGGCCGTCTACGCCACGTACCGAACGTACCTACGTACACTCATGTTAACATTAAATATGTAAACGCTTTTTGATACTAGACGAGACTCTACAATTTTGGAAATGCCTTTCAAGTTAGCGGTGACACAATTTTTTACGAACGACCGAGTTATAAGTTAAAACCATAAAACATATTTATTTGCTGTCCCATGTTTTTGAAGCTTATGTGAATATATTTTTCATCAACATGTTATTAAGCCCGGTCGGCATTCACTCCAATTTAGAATGACCTAATGTAGAATTTAAATTATAGGCCTTTCCAAAATATCCAAACACAAACAATAGTGACTTTGACGTACATGGCTCGACTGCCATACATGTACCCAGCAGAAGCCAGACTCAGCTACAGAAAGCCAAGCAGTGGGCAATGAACACCGTGCTGCGGTTTGGTTTCGTAGCGTGGTGGAACTAGTGGAGCGCGGCGCAGATGGCTGTGACGCGGGCGCAGGGCACGCCCGCCGGCTCTTTGGCAAATATATGCTAACGCGACAGGTCACAGACAACCTTTAATAAACTCCTGGTTTCCTTGTCTCTAATGCAGTAGAAGTGTAATTTTTTGAAGATTCAGGGAAACCATTTTTCAATCCACCGATGAGTTTTCACGTTTGTAATAGAAATATTTTCACACGGTAATTTCATTTAAAATATTTACATTTTCCTGATAGGGTTGCCAACTGAGACAGAAATATTTTTTATTAATTTCACAAGCCTTGTCATTCGGGAAATAATTACCGGTAGGATCTATGCAACTTTCTCTCACTCGTGTTAAAATACATCAATATAAACTTCGAAAGTAAGGGTTTCAAAGTTGATTACGGTTTAAGATTTTTGTATGCGTATGACATACAATAAACAAGCGCTAATGTCGTCATTCATATTATAAAAAGTTTCTTTGTCTGTCTCCGGATGCAGAGCAGTAGGCATCGACACAATCAGATTGCAGAGTTCTATTGCGGTTTGTCATAAAATACAGAGTGCAAAGTGCGAGTTTTATTTAATTTACGTTTACGTGATTTGATGGTGAATAAAACTCGCAATCAGCTTCGCATTAAGCGGTCTGTTCTGCCTTTGGTGTAGCGATGACTTAATAACGATACTTTTGTTACTGACAAAAAGCGAGAAATACATCGTGACGCATTTCTATCGGGTGAAATCGCCATTTCCTAGTCGCGGCGCACTCACTCGTCGGCATTGCAAGTCTACGCGACATAGAATATGCGCTGAGATAAGCGGCCGGCAAACGACTTGCCGCGGGAACACTCGCCGGCGAGCGCCGTAAACCAATTAATCACATTAGACGAGTTTATCTCGAGTAAACAGACGGACAGTGACTCGAGCGTGCCGCCATGAGTTAGCTTAACATACGGTATTTGTACAAGTCCATTAAACAAATCACTATAATTGTAGTGCGATAAATAAACTGATCAGATAGTAGAAACAAACATGCAGTAATTTATAAAATGCCTTTTATATAACAAATTATAAAAATAATTTACTTGTATGACGTGTTGTTGAAATACAAGCAGTTGTCTCTGTTTAGAAAATAAGTAAAAAGCTTTATTGCGACTATGATTTCTTTGACTCCGGTACGAGTCTATTACGAAAATAGATTTTTGTGCACATACTCGTATATTCTTACAAGATCAGCCATTGAAAAATGCCTAATAACCATTCAACTGTTGCATACCGGACTCAGGACATCTCACGTGAACAAGCTCAAGATTTAGCCACACCAACACCACATTACGCTGGCTCCGCACTATTGGTGAGAGCTACAGTACTATAGCATAGTACATTAGCACTATATTACAAAACCGGCCAAGTGCGAGTCGAACTCGCGCACGAAGGGTTCCGTACAATTATCTATAAAAATATTTCAAGTTTCTACCTGTTATCGTTATTAAGACCGAGAAAAAAAATTGGAAATAAATCACGTTTGTTGTATGGAAGTCCCCCTTAAATATTAATTTTTATTTAATTTAATTATTTATTTTTAAAGTGAATTATATACCTAACTCTACTCTGTGAATATTTCAAGCGTCTACCTGTTGCCGTTATCAACATCGACCAAAAACAAGCAAAAAAAAAAATCAAGTTTATTGTATGGGAGCCCCCTTAATTATTTATTTTATTCTGTTTTTTATTATTAGCAGCAACAGAAATATATCATCCGTGAAAATTTCAACTGTCTAACTATCACGGTTCATGAGATACAGTCTGGTGACAGACAGACGGACGGACGGACGGACGGACGGATGGACGGATGCCGGAGTCTTAGTAATAGGGTCCCATTTTACCCTTTGAGTACAGAACCCTAAGAAAGGCCGCGGCCACGCCTGTGGACACCTCACGCGGGCGGGCGGGGCGTGGAATGCCGCTGGACCGGTGCTACTCCGATGCGCGCCGCCGCCGCTGACTTATATACCAACAACAAACTGGTGGGTTTTAAATAAACACGCTCATAAAATACAGTACTTACTACCTCATTTGCAAAGGTAACGCTGCCCTAAGTATATCCACGAGGCAGGGCGCGGGTACTATGCGCCAACTTTACGCAAGACATATTACAATACCCTGACCGATACTGCGCTACTGATGCATAAAGAAGCAAGCAAGCACGTTTAAGTTTGCGGTGCGTAAAGTATTGGCAGGTTGTGCGAGAAACAACTAATATTGCAAACAATTGTTGGGAGAAACTTATAGGACAAAAAAATTATATAAAAAACATAATGCATAGCATCAAACAAATAAGGATTTGCTATTCAGATGTGATTCCACATACGGCATTAGCGCGACGGACGGTCGCTTGCTCTGCTCGCCGGGCAGCGCGTGCATCTCGGACACTTGTCGCCGACTCGCATGAGGAAGTAGGAAGCGCACGCGCCGACCAAACGCACGCAGCTTGTTTATTTACACTGCACCGTGTTCGTACTGGAACAGCGATCTGTGTTTATGTTGCGTTTCTGGCAAAATCTGACAGCCTCCATCAACAATCTATAAATATGACTGTTTATTGTTTCCGTGTTTGGCTAATGAAATTCCAATGCCATATCCAAAGCAGTTCAACATTTAGGAAATTTATTTGAACGTCAAGCCACATACAGTGAAATAAAATGTACTTATTGGGCTTGCAGTTAAGTCTGTGTTCACTATCCGGAGTACGTGGTGCTCGTTTTGAATCAAATACTGTAAAGTCTGTTGTACAGGACATCCTTAAATAAATAAATAGAAGTTCTGGTAAGTCTTTGTAGCGTTCTTCCGGGGCTGGGTTAAAAGGAGACTATAACCCTCTTGGACTCTTCACATATCTCACGGGCGATCCGATGATACGTTTCAAAGATATAAAGAAAAGCTAAATCAAATTAACTTTCACATTTTTATCATTAGTTAATTTTGTTTTCACGTAAGACGTTGCGCAACGGCACATCAGCCTGAAAGGTTAACTCTGGTAACACTATAACAATCGCGCCGCCGCGCTGCTGTGGGCAGACGGTGGTTGTGAGCCGCTGTCATAACAAGAATAAAGGCTAATAAAAGCGCTAACGGCCGCTGAACAATTTCACTTTCGTCAAGACGCGGCGCGCGTGCGCGTACTCTTACTCAATCGTTAATTAATTCTTTCATTAACTACGTCGATTTAGTGCGAACTACTGTTGGTATGGCAACGCTCTGTGGCGTTCTAAAAACCATTCATCAATTATAATAAATTGACTTTGTCAACGACATTATATTCCACAATAGAACATTACTATTTAATGTATTGGTGGAATGGAAAGATGTCTGTGCTTGGTTCACTCGATGATGTATTGGTATAGACATGCGTAATGACTATTGGCAGTAATTAATTTAGATAATCCAGCTCTCTTATAATGTAGAATCTCTGTATACATATATGTGTTCAAACGTCACCATAGTATTGTTATACTTTCATTACCAACTAATATCAAGAGATGGCGTAGCGCTGTCTGTCATCTGAATCGCGCTATCGTTTTGTTTATGTAGCTATATAGGCTGCAGCGACCTATGTAAGGTATCCTTCGCTACTATATTATTGTTCTAGGTAATTATATTATATATGAAATCTTCATTGGTTTTATTTGTCGGCCCACGACCTTACGGTTGTTCAATATGTATTAATATTTCTTTATTAAATATATTTAATATAGTTAGACGATTCGAACGTTTCATTTTAAATTCTGTACATTATTTGTCCTTAATTAGAGTACGTACGAACAGAGCCAAGGGAACCAACAGTATCGTAATTGATAAAACGCTTGCAGCGGTCCGCGGCGATGGATGGCGTAGCGTGTCGCAGCTCGCAGCCTGTAAAAGCCATCACGCGGAGTCGCAGCCGCGCCAGACACTTCCTACGTGCCAGCTTGCCACAGCTCTGATCAAGTCAACACCACCACCAAGTAGCTACGAAATTCGTTGACAGCTTAATGACTATTATCATCATAACATTCATCGCATGTTAATAATTTGTTGTTTATAGTGGATTATATGTAATGTGATACGTACATTGGAACGTATAATTTCACCTAGTATCAATGCATATACTCGTAGGTTGGTTTATTGAATGAGTTGAGTATTTTTTCTGTGGATTGCCGGACCCGGTTATAGGCAAACTTTGAAATTTTTTTCCACAAAAACTACAAGCCATATCGTTTTCGGAGTTTTACTTTGATGTGTGTAATGGTAATAACTATTGTATTCCTCAATAAAACTAAGGTGAGACAAAATGAGGTTCTTTAACACACTGTGAGTCGTTGATATTATAAGATACAATGTTAATCATGCAGATACAGTCTCAGATTAAACAGAAGCGAATGACAACTAATTAACTAATGAGGCCCAACAAAGGCTAAATTAGAAACTGAAGCGCGCGCGAGCACGCACCAATGGGCGCGATCTGATTACAGGACTGGGAAAGTCGCGAGAAATCAATCCGCAGACAAGCGGCGCGGTCACAGCGGCAATAGGTCGTCACGCAAAACTTTACACGACAGATAGCGATGACTTCTAATTAGAGGAAACATGTCTTATGATAACTCAATAGTTTGCCGGAGAAGGGAAAGATAGATAACGGTATTTAAACATAATTAAACTGCGCACCAGCGGCAGTGGTCTCGTCTGCAGACGGAAGGCGGCTAGCTGCCACCGAAGGTTTCGGCCAGATTGCACTCACCAGTGAAAGTGACGAGTTACATGACACCCGCGGCGTTCTCCGCGCAGCGCCCGCCCGGCCGCGTCGGCGAACGATGCACTTTCAAAATGCATCCTCTACTTAATTAATTACCCACTGCTTAACTGAGAAACCCTTTCATTGCCTTTCCAGTGCATATCACCTACCACTACCAGTAAGCGAGAAAGTCATTGCCATTTAGGTTAATAATGTTGGTAAAACTTTCCGAAACCATGATTTCGTCGAATTGACATTTCCTACCTTCTGCTTCGTAACAGCAACAGATAAATATCAGTTTTTCAAAATCATGAATTTGTAAGCGCATCCATGGTACTGGCGAGGCGCCATGGGGTGGACCTTGAGACCTGGTGCAATGCGACGCTGCAAATGCCAAGAACGTGTCGCAACTTTGTGGGGTTAATCATTCCATGTAAAAATGGATCGCTAATTAACTAATTGATATGTCATGGCCATTTCGGATGGATGGGCACTAAAGGGTAGTGTACAATTTTAAGGTACATATGTTGTTTGTTTTTTTATTTGTTTGTTGTTGTTGTTTTTTTTGTTGCCTTTTTCAAAATTCTAGCGCACGAGTGAGACTTTTTTTTATGAATAGAGATCCTCTAACCAAACAATAAATACTATGACAAGTTAGCTCGAAACCGTAACCTTTCAGAGATATGATATGAGCGGGTCTATACTGGATTGATTTTACGATTTTTGCGGTGGTTGGGGATTTACCTCCTAGCGTTCCACCCCGGGCAACGTCTCCACTGTCAAGTAGAGGCGGCTGAAAATCCCCCATAGCGGTGGTAGGGCTTGAAAGGGTCCGCCTGGCTCGCTACCACCTTCCTATTTAAGTCTGACGTCAAGGACTCTGATCAAAACTGTGCTGAAAAGCTCATCGTGGTGGGTAGCGGGATCCGTGGCACGGTTTTTAGCCGTTGGCCGACCGCAGGCAGTAGAGGGCCCAAGTAGTGCGCCAGCCACGTACGAAAGGCTACCCCGCCACCTCGCGAAAAATCCTGGAATGGCTTCACCGTGCCAGTTGGCGACTGGTAGGACCTGGTGGCAATTTCCAGAGGGGCACGGGCGTCCCCGCGGTCTCCACATGAGTATTTTCATTAGTACATTGAAGATCACGAGTGCCGTGTTTGGTAACCAAACTGCGCCTGGCTGGCTTTTGATACCCTAGCAAAACCACCTCACCTCAATATGAAGCAGAAAGTTTTAAAAAGTAAGTGTCTACAACGGCTGCACTTCCTCCCAATTAAAGTGCACCTCACAAACATCCGAGATCTGCACTCAAACCTCCAACCGGTCCACTACCATCTCGAGACCGAAAAGCCTCACTTACTCTTTCTTACTGAGACGAAGATAGCGAAACCGTCGGACGTAGCCTACCTACGTACGGCTACTAGCTTGAGCGTAAGTTCAAGAAGCAAGCCGGGGTCTGTGCGTATGTCCGCGATGACGTGTGCTGTCGACGTCTCACCAGCTACGAGGTTTTAGGTTTATCTACACTATGGTTGCTGGTAGACACCGGCATAGAGAAAACTCTCTTTGTCGGTATCTATCGGTCGTACAGCGGATATCAGGAGACGACCCGGTTGTTTGACCACCTCACTGAGGCAGCTGATCTGGCCCAACGAAGGTATCCAACTGCGGAGCTTGTTTTTCTGGGAGACTTCAACGCTCACCATAGCGATTGGCAATTCCCGTTCCAGAAAACGGATCATGCTGGAAGAGAGGCACGCAAGTTTGCGTTATCGCAAAATCTTTCCCAGCTAGTGAACCAAGCAACCCGCATACCTGATGTTGATAGCCACACACCCAATTGCCCAGATCTTCTGCTTACAAATAATACAGACAGACACTCAGTATCGGTCTCGACTCCGCTGGGATCTTCTGACCACTGTCTGGTGAAATCCGTATCTTTATGCTCTCCTCCGGGCACTACCCTTCGAGGATCAAGGCGAGTATGGGTCGGCAGATTAGGATGAGATGTGGCACTTCTTCGCGTCTTATCCTTGGCGGCAACTGTGCTTCTCTTCGAGCGAACCTTCTGTCTGTGCCGGCGCAATCGCAGACGTGATACGCCAGGGAATGGAATATTTTATCCCATTCTCTGATGTCCCCATAGGCATTAGGACCCGTCCATGGTTCAATGCTGACTGCGGTCACGCTGAAGCTGCGCTCACACCGGGTTAGAGAAGGTGAACTTGTTTGCATAGGGATGCAAAAGGGATGGGAGTTACTTGCGAAGAGGGCTTCGCAAGTAACTCGCGTCTTGATTCGGGCTCTAAATCATCACCTAGCATACCTTACCATGACTCTTACATGTCGGAGATCAATATTCACAGCGTAGAGTACTCCGAAATCTCCACGTCAATAAGGCCAGTGGTCCAGATGGAATACCAGGTAGAGTTTTGAGGAATTGTGCACCTGATTTATCTCCTATTTTGACACGCTTGTATCGCCTCTCTCTTAAGTAGGGAGTGGTGCCGAAATCGTGGAAGCTGGCTAATATACAGCCTGTTCCCAAGAAGGGTAGTCGTGCCGACCCTGCAAACTACAGACCAATCGCCATAATCTCCATAATCTGTAAAGTTATGGAAAAGGTCCTAAACCACAAACTGCTGACGTACCTAGAGCACAACGATCTCCTCAGCGATCGTCAGTACGGCTTCCGCCAGGGACGGTCTACTGGGGTCTACGCACACTAGGAGGGTGTCACACACTGTTGAAAATGCCAGTAGCAAA
>OY720025.1:22350862-22613543 GCA_963082485.1 Eudonia mercurella | reverse complement strand
TCTGAAATCGTTCACTAAAATAGTTAAAGACGGAAGCAGTTTATTATTACAAGTAACCATTAGAAGAGTTCAGGACGATTGCTAGACTGCGATCGAGGCTTACGTAAACAGCGCGGGTTGGAGGCGACTGCGAGTCCTCATTAAATCGACTAATGTCTTCAGTATGATTTATTACGTCATCTTTATAAACACCGTCTCATTCACAGCCAACACATTGTTTATTACATTAACGGTATGTTAATTTATTCTTTGTAATCTGCATTAATAATATAGAAAACGTTGTTAATGTAACTGTGTGACTATTAGATTAATTCTATGTTCGAGGCTCTTCACTTCTATCCACTTGAAACTAGGAGGTTGTAGATGACAACTGTCGTTTCATTAAGTCGGCCCACGCGAACGCGCAAAAACAACGCCTAGGGCTTATTTATTAGCGACGTGCGTCGTCGGCTTAAGAATCGGCAGCTTATCTGCAAGAAACCCTTTGCAACCAAGCCGAGGTCCTTGACTTGAAAATATTATAATACTGGAAATTCAAAAACGTTGATCTTCATAAGACGAATTAACTACATTGTTTAGTTTCTGAATATGAAGTTTTTGTCAAAGAACAGAAAGGCGTGGAAAAAGAAATCTATGAAAAGAAAATATTACAATTTTACCTACTATGTACTTCACTCAAACAACAACACAATATACAATCTTTGTAGAAATGTAAAAGGTGATTTAAACGATTTAGGTTTCCATAGCCATGGTTAGGTTCGTTATGTCTCATTTGAACTGACCTGCTAGAGTGTTCCTGGAAGTTGCCGCCGTGCAGCAGGCGCACCTTCGCAAACAGCAGGCCGGACACGAAGGGTACCTCGGTGAGCTCTTCCAGGCAGCACTGCACCCCGAACTTGTAGCGCTTCTTCTTGGTCATGAACGCCATGACGCCGCCACCATCTGGCTCCGGGGCCAGCGCCACCGGCCCGCGCCGCGCACACCGCACTGCCACTGGCACTCACTTCACTTCACATGTGTGTCGCTACAACGCACGTGTAAATGAACTCGCGATACTCAACTAACTGGACAGCTGGATCCGACGACGATTGTTATTTCAGCATCAGCGCTGCACCGTTTGTGCTTTGGCAGCTGGGCACTTGCATAGCGGCCGTTCTTCACGTTAGTCTGGAAATAAACAAAACACAATATTGATTTGTACATGCACCTTACGCTCTCACCCGTCGTTCTTAAACACAAACATTAAGATTTCTAATCCTAATATTACGATAAGCCATTTATGAATAATCGTTCAAACCACCATATGTTTAAGGGAATTATGGAATGAGTTGATACTTCGTATTTTAGAAACACAAGTATAATATTATGTTACAACATCAACAGAAACTGGGCAGTCAACGGTTACTAAGTTTATAATTCGATAATTCGTATGTTTTACAAAACATGGGGATGCCCCAAAAGTGTAAATATTGGCTACAATACAACTACATCTGAGGATTAGCGATCTATAGGAAACCCGCCGCGTGCAGCAGCGAGCAGCGGCCGGCCGGCACGACGGTGTTGGCTACACAGACCATAATAACATGACACAAAAGTGTCGTATCTGTCTGTAGTAATCGTTATTCAGGTTTTCTAGCTTTGTATGTCAAGAATCATGTTTTCTAAAGTGCATGTGTATCAGTTAGCTAGCACGTGCCATAATTCAATGTCAATTGATGGAAATCTACAAATGGTACTAACATTGCATTGCCAGTGTGGGAGCGCGCCCGGGCACATACGGCTCATAGCCGGCTACCACGAACCACCAGGGTTCTCTCTCCACTATGCCCTGCAACAATAACCAACAGGACCTGAATACAACATTCCTAAGCAATCAAAAAGCCTCTCCCGATCATTGAAGTTTTTTACGTTTCAGAGTTCAGCTAACATCAAACACTGACAACGTTCCTAAGTTTTAAATTACAAAAATATGTTGATATTTATTTATTTTCAGAAATGTTCTCGGGTACTTCAAAGGTGTGTAATGTAAAATCTATGAACAAGGCTTACGAGATTCTGTGCAAATATTCCATTGAAGCTAATTATCTCCATATTATATGCTATAACCCAATTACCTTACATGTTTAACCTTTGAGACTTAGCGTTTATTAAACACTTCATGAATATTCACAGGAAGAAGCTAATGATGATACTGGTGCGTACGTGTTTAGATAATTTGGAGAGGTAAAATCTTGCAATAACAACGCCAATTATTACAGGTATTAAGTCATAGAGATCGGCCTTCGCGTGTAATCGCCAAACAGCGTTAACTAAGAGGAACTCTTGGCTAGATTACCACCCATTACGATAGAGGTTGCTCGCGTGTAGACATCTTCACGAGTCGATACCTATATTCCATTATATCAGCCTACGTCACAATCCTAGTCACGTTATGACTGTTACGAAATACCTACGAGCAGATCACTTTACATAGCCCATTGCTTCCAGTGGCTCCATTCCATAGACGTTGATCGACACCACCAAAGGTACCATCACTTTACATAGCCCATTGCTTCCAGTGGCTCCATTCCATAGACGTTGATCGACACTACCAAAGGTACCATCACTTTACATAGCCCATTGCTTCCAGTGGCTCCATTCCATAGACGCTGATCGACACCACCAAAGGCACCACCTTTAATTTGAGTTATCGCAGTGCGATTTTTCCGAGACGAAGGTGACGACTTCAATCAGTGGCAATTTGCATCAGTTCAGAGGTTAAATCGACGAGGGCTATTTTTAAGTCTCAGTTTTGAGACCTGGGGTCAATTGAGTTACCCTAATAACATTACTCAAAATTTGACTCGTTAGTTACTGCTAATAATAGAACAGGAAAATAACAATTGTTTTAGTTTTCTTGCCAATCAGGAAACAGCACTAAACATCTGACTTGTTTAACTGATTTCGTATTCGCATCGTGTCTGGTGTTCATTGTTTTGTATTAACATTATCTTTCTTAAACCTGTTTCTTTTCATATTTGTTTCATTGATATACGTATAAAAAAGTGATCTGACTTAACGTGACCTTTCCCGCTTATTTATTACAATTCTACCTTTAACGAGAAATAACAATTTCTTCAAGGCTCTCTTTACACGAAATATGAGCGAAAAATGTGTAAACATTTTACAAGACTTAATGCTATCATCCATTGGTATAACGTCAATAATCCTGTTTACGCATACCATACCTGGCGGCGCGGAATGGGCCGAAAACACGGTTGGACAAGAAACAGGCCTGCGTGCGCGCTGGCCCGGCGCCAGCGGCCGGGGACGCGATGGAGCGCCCATGGGAGGCCCCATGGATTTATACTGCGTTGGCATAGCAACATTCTAATAAGAACCGGAAGTATCAGGTAAAGGTAAGTACAATACAACAAAGGGTAAGGCGGGTGATGACACTGATGACTATGACTAATTCTTGACCAGTAAGGAAGCTAAATACACCTGTGTACTACCTACACTAATATTTACTTTCGCTTCGGCCCGCGGCTTGGCTCGGGTCACGTGAGATTCAGTCTGTCACATGTGTTCACACCGGCATAAAAGTAGTATATGGCACACTCGGGTTTCTTCCACCTTCACGTGAAGAAAGGACAAACAAATTAACGCACTTTCGAATTCAGTACCTATGTATATTTATAAGAATAAGAATAAGAATAAGAAACATTTATTGACCTGCACAAAAACAAATACAAACAGATGAGAAAAATAAAAATAAAATAAAACAGAAGAACATCTTAAAACAATTAACACAATCACAAAAAGAAAAAATAGAAATAAAATAAAAGAGAAAGAACACTATAAATAACTATGATATGTGCAAGGCCAACGGGTAGCTGTCTCAGCAATGCTTTTGTGGCAATACACATAGTGCCACAGAAGCGCTGGTTTTCAGACAGCTCCCTGAAAGTGAAGTGGCGACGACTTGTGGTGTGACAAAAATAATATACTACATAAATACTAATAGGAAAATTATATACTTAAAAACACTTACACATACATTAAGAAAAAAATAAATAAAAATAAAATATACATATATATATATAGAATGGCTGCATGTTCACTATGCCCTTGCCTTTGCCTTCACCGAACAAAAGAAACAAGAAAAGAGAAAGAAAAAATATATAAACCTACTTTAAAATCAACCAGCAAAGAGAAGAAGAATATAACTCTACTCTTTGAAGAAGAAGAAAAATTAAAATTAATAATTTAACCATGCATGTCAAAGTCAAATCAAAAAGAAAGTTATCTATTGGTTTAATTAACCCTATGTCTTTGCCACGTATGTTGGTCGTCGACGTGGCAATGGAAAAATAACTTATATTATGAAGTGCACAATGTTCACTCATGCGCAAATTCCACAACATGGCGAGAGACAAAAAAAAAAAAAAATAATCCCTACAGCCGCATCAACCCTTGTCGTGAAGAAACCGTAAGTAAGTGTCCAGTCAACGAAGTTCTTTTTCTTTTTGTAATTTAAGAAAATGCATTTTAGTTTTAAGTTTGAATGTGTACTTTGTTTTTAGGTCACGTATCGGTGGTGGAAGGTCATTCCAGCACTGAGAGGCGGCATATCTAAAGGACCCTCTAAAAGCCATTGTTCGGTGTTTGGCAGTCACAAAGACGTGAGTACATGCTCTTTTCTGATATCTGATGCGATCTTGAACCCATACCAGTTTGTTGTAAAGATACTGTGGCCTCCCCGTGCTGATGACACCAAACAATAAGGTTGAAAGGTGGAGCCTTCTGCGTGCTTCCATTTTAAGGGAGTCGGCTGCATTAAGAAAGGGCGTGATGTGCGACCGAGGTGGGATGTGGTAGCAAAACCGAGCACAAGCATTTTGCACACGTTGGACAAGCCCAGCAGACCTGGACAGGAGGCATGGACCATAAACAACATCACAATAGTTGAGTTTGGAGAGAATAAGGGACTCACATAATTTAATTCTAAGTTCTATGCTAATATAAGGTCTTATTTTGTATAGTAATTTAAGTCTGTAAAAACAGTTTCGGGCGCAGTCCATGACATGACTTTCAAAGTTAAGGTGGCTGTCGAGGGTGATTCCCAGGTTTCGGGCTGTGTGTACACGTTCAATGGGTTCCCCTTGTATATAAATATTAAAAAGTGTGGCAGTATCATCAAATTTTAGTAAGTTACTTTTTGTACCTAGTAACATAAGCTTGGATTTAATAGGATTCAGAACAAGGCAGTTTGATTTGCACCAGTGGGCCAAGTTTTTCAGGTCATCATTAATACTAGCAGCAGCAACGGCATGATCTGTTGGTCTGAAGGACAAATACAACTGCAGATCATCTGCATATAAGTGGTGATGGCAATGGGTAATGCTCTGTATTATGTCTGCGCTGTAAAGTATGTACAGGATTGGACCAAGAATGGAACCTTGCGGGACACCCCGTGTGACCATTTGGGGGGGAGACCTCAGCCTTGATCCATCAGCCAATGTTAGCTCCACATACTGCTGTCTGCACGAGAGATAACTATCAAACCACCTTACCGCCCTGGCATCAGCTCCATAATAAGCTAACTTAGATAGTAATAAATTTATATTTATAGAATCGAATGCGCGTGAAAAATCAAGTAGCAGCATTGCCGTCACCTTGCCCTGGTCCTGGGCAGCGAGGAGATTATCAACAACATCAGAAAGAGCAGTAGCAGTACTGCAGCCCTTGCGAAACCCAGACTGGTAGTTAGGAAGGATGTTGTGACATTCAAGGTATTTAGTGAACTGATTGCAAACTATCTTCTCCAAAACCTTGGAGATACATGGAAGTAAGCTAATAGGTCGAAGGTCCATCTCAGAAGAGGGCTGGCTATTCTTTGGAAGCGGCTTAACGACAGCAGTCTTCCAAATCCGTGGAAAAGTGCATTCCTCCATAGACCGGTTGATCATGCTAGTGATGATGCCCAGCGACTGAGGCAAAGTAAGCAGCAACATATCCAAAGACACACCGTCATCACCCTGTGCATTGGATCTGAGCCCTCTAATAGTTTTCAAGACCAAATCTTCACCCACTGGCTGAAGTGTGAAAGTAGCTGAGCAGCCCCTATGGTATTCCAAGTAGGTCAGCTGAGATATGGACACTTTATTTTCACCAGGGACGTTCAAGAAATGCTCGTTTATTACCCTGGGCTCGTCGAAGCAAGGTGGCAGTTCAGAAACAGCCTTTGTGTCGGGTAGCACACTGTTTTTGAGATTCCGCCATAGTTGCTTAGAATTTTTTAACTGCGCGTTTATATGTTTATCAAAGTAACATGCCTTTTCCCTTTCAATAGCTGCAACCACAAGGTGCTTCATTGTTTTATAACTTTCTTTATGAGCTATGGTACTACTTAACTTGGATTTTTTATGGTAATCATCTCTGATACGCATCATACATCTGACGGTGTCTGTAATCCATGGGTGAGGAGGGTGTCTAAAAATACGCTTTCTAACTGGAGCATGTAAGTCAAATAATGTGCATACACAGATGGTAAAAGCCTCAGCCAGGGAGTCGACATTATCGATTTTGCAGAGATTACTCCAATCTATAGCGTCAAGGTCGCCATTAAACCGCTCCAAAACAATGTCCCTCAAAGGCCTATAGGTAACCCAGCGGGGACATGGCTTGGGTCCCTTAATTTTGAATTCGGCTGTTACCATAGCATGCTTACCAAGGTCTGGAGAATACTTGACCTGAACATGAAGAGCTCGAATATCAGCACAAATCACATCTATAAGAGTGCTACTGTGATCCGTGAAATGAGTAGGCTCTGTTACTATTTGGGTCAAGCCGGTACTGTGCAATAGTTCTATTAGTAGTTTGAATTTTCTGCTGCCACAATCTAAACAGTCGATGTTAAAGTCACCCACTAAGATTACACCGTCGCGGTCATTAAAAGAGGTAATGGTATCCATAAGTGCATCAAAAAATAAGTTTACATCAAGCCACGGTGGCCTATAGGCTGTCCCTATCATGATGACCCGATTCTGCAGGCGAACACTTAACCACATTTGTTCCACTGCCGCTGTGCAGGGATGCCGATATATCCGCGCGTTGACACCCTTCCGTATATAGAAGCCAACCCCACCCCCCCTCCCGTCCCGAACGTGACCAGGTCTTGGGTTATGACGTAGGATATTTGGAAAAAGAAGTAATGATACAAGATTTTAACATGACCGTGTAGCAGTTAAAATACGTATGCTGACTAAGATGTTTCATACAAAAAAAACACCGACGCGACGTGGTCGTCGGTTGATGTTCAGAGTTACGGGCGAGCGCATTATGGCAAGCAGGCGTCTGCCGCACAGTCATTAGCTGGCAATTTGGCGTTGGCTGGCACATTTGCGTTATCTCCGCCGTCGGCGCCGGCGTCCTCCGCTCGCTAGATAACGGCACCGCCTGTCATACGCATGCCGCATCTGGCTTTAAAACTGTAACACCGATAACCAAACGTGGGTGGAACCCTCAATTATAACCATTGAACTAATAAACCGGTGACAAAACCAATCACTGCACAAAATTGTACATACTGTATTGCAGAACCGTTATGCACAGGCTATGTACTTGCGGCCTACGAAGTTGTGGTCGCAAATCAAGTTACTCGAAGAGACCGCAAATAATTCAAAATGGCAACATTAGCTAGTTCCTCAAACACTCATGATATCATTTGGATCGCGCTCGTCGGGTTGCAAGTGACGTAATCCACGATAGTTGGCCGCCCGCCTTGCCCAATACATTGGGTCGGATCGATCTCGATCGCCGCGTCAGCCGGCGCGGCGGCCGCGCTCACGTCACGCCCGATTTTCCTTAAGTTTCATTTTCCCGTAGCCGTGGGATTCCCAAAGCTCGAAGCGATATTGTCACTGAGGAAATAAACGATTCCTTCACAAATAATTAGTCTTGATTTGATTTCTGATCTGTTTAACCAACAACACCCAATACCTATTGATTTGATCCTTTATAACTAACTGTTGCTACACCGGAAAATTTACACTAGTTCTTAGACATACATAGTACCTATTCGTACACGAGAGAAGCGTCAGCTACGTACAATAGTCACTTAGTATATCATACTAGCCAATTAGTTATACTCCACGATGAAAGCCAATGCTCCGTCTTTTCAAAATTGAAACTAGCGTGAAGTAAGCGCAGGAACCATCACAAGCCGTTGTTATCAGTGTGAACCAGCCGTCGCGCGTGACGCAACGCCGGCGAAGCGTGCAGACCCGAGGCCAATCGGTCTTCTACGCAGATGTAGCGAAATCATTACAATGCTCCACAAAAAGAGCAGGCATTACGAGCAGAAAAAAACTTGAAATCTACGTACCGGGCGGCTCAAGGACTCGGACTCAAAAGTGTCTAGTGCTCGATGGGTATGACCACTTAGTGGCGCGCGGTTGAGGGCAAATAGCGGCGCTTAGCCTTTAGCAGTTTCTGCATTAGACTTAAATGATGCGCGAGTTAAAATACTACGAACATTACCGTGTGAAAGACATCAAAACATCCTGTAATCTCAAAGAACATTATTTTGTCGCTTTTTAGGGTTCCGTACCCAAAGGGTAAAACGGGACCCTATTACTAAGACTCCGTCATCCATCCGTCTGTCTGTCTGTCTGCCCGTCTGTCACCAGGCTGTATCTCATGAACCGTGATAGTTAGACAGTTGCAATTTTCATAGATGATGTATTTCTGTTGCCGCTATAATAACAAATAAAAATCAGAATAAAATAAATATTTAAGGGGGTTTTTGATCGATATTGATAACGGCAACAGGAAGACGCTTGAAATATTCACAGAATATTGAGTTATATATATTCATGATTATTTACATATAATTTTACGCAAATATTGTCGCGAACAAATTACAATTTGAAAAAAGAAAGACATGCCATGAATATAATTATTCACTTTAAAAATAAATAATTAAATTAAAACAAAATTAATATTTAACGTTGGGCTCCCATACAACAAACGTGTTTTTTTTTTCAATTTTTTTCTCGGTCTTAATAACGATAACTGGTAGAAACTTGAAATATTTTTATAGATAACTAGCGGCCGCCCGCAGTTTCACCCGCGTAGTTACCGTTCCCGTAGAAATATCGGAATAAAAGTATCCTATGGTTATAAACTATCTGTATGCCGAATTTCATCCAAATCCATCCATCCGTTGCAGCGTGAAGAAGCAACAAATATACACACATACACACAAACTTTAGCATTTATAATATTAGTGTGATGGTACGGAACGCATAAGAAACGCATACTTTACTACTTTTTATAATAAAAAAATATACTGATATGATAGCCTTTATAAACAGTGTCCTACAGATAACAAATAGCGTTGCGTTAAACATTTCAATTAGTTTTGATTTAGAGCAGCTTGGGTGTGTCATGCTCTCTTTATTGTCTCTGCGGTGGTGGCATGTGCGTCGGGTCGTTACATTCCCTAAAATATGGTTGAGCGAAGCGATGGCTGATTCATTATGTCATACTCGTGAACGGGTGCCGCCTGTGGAGGCTGGTCTGCTCTTGCATACTTGTCTTATTTTTATTATTTTAACTATACTTTAACTTTGTTTTTTCTTAGACAGGTTTTGACTTTTACTAGTACTGTTGTAAAAATTCAACTGGTAAATGATGTTTTTGCAAAATTAAATATTTTGTTTATTTATTTTTTCTTTTTTGTGTTTTTTTTACATGTGATTGTCCTTTATATTATGTGTTTTTTATTTGTGATGGAAAATGTCCTTTTATGATAGGGCATTTTCCAATATTTTTGACGATGTAAGGGAGAAAAGATCTGGACACTTGCTGAGTTTCTTGCCGGGTCTTCTCAGTACAAGATCTCCCGCCCAGAGTAGACTTACGAACCGATGGCATAATGACGTTCTGAACTGAACAAATGATTTTGAATTCTTTTTTTGAATTTTGAACCCTTCGTGCGAGAATCCGACTCGCACTTGGCCGGTTTTAACAATAAACGTAGGTATGTGAGAGAAGACAGATAAAGAAAATATTGACAGCAGCCATCGATATATCAGCACAAAACAATTCGAACAGCGTTTCGTTAATTAACATGAATAAACTCTATATCGCCTTTAAACTTTAAGGCAGTTGTTTTGATTAGTCACGAGCACAATGAGTGTTTTCTACGAGGCTAAAACAGCTAATTTAAGGCAGCCTCTTTAGTTGAGTTGCATCAATGCCCAGCAAAAACAAAAACAGGCAAACGACTGTGACCAAATGACAGTCACGCCACACCACACCACCACACCGGCCGCGGCTGCGCGGGCTGAGCACTGAAATTGGGTTCAGAGCAAAAAATTGCGATAGCTGCACCGACCACGCGACTGACATGCTTCGGGCAGCTCCCTCATTATCAATCAGTTTTCTTATTTGCTTTTTCAATATTGTGGAAAAAGATATACGTCCGAATTAAGAGCAAAGAGTTGTACGGGCGGTTCTATCGGGCCTTAACAGGAACTGATGTAGACCTGCCCGCGACGGTGAACTGGCTACGCTTCGGTGAACTCTTTGGTGAAACCGAAGGTTTTGTTTATGCAATTGCTGATGAAGTTATCAAGACGAACAACTACCGGAAGTATATCCTGAAGGACGGTACGGTCGACATGTCGGGCATGCCGCCGTCCCGGAGAATCTCTCAGGGCTATTATTCAGAAAGCAGTACTGCTTGACACGGCACGTATTGTCAGGAGGTTCACTCTCTCGCACTCTGCAGCCCTGACCACCGGTAGCTTGAGCCCTGCCCCGCTGCTGGTGGTACTCTACGATTAGGTTTTTATAATGTTTTATTGTTTTTATATTAAAATATTGTAAAAATCTAGTTTTAAGAAAGAAAATAAATAAAGGAGATCATTAAATCATATAATAGGTTTCTTTCTCTGCAGCCTTAATCGCCGGTAGCTTGAGTCCTGCTCCGCTGCTGGCGGCGTTCTAGGTTTAGGTTTTTATAAAAGTTGTATTTTTATATGATATTTTGTTATATTTTACTTTTTACAGTATCGCGGCAACCCCATCAGCGCATACGCCATGAAAGCTTTATTATACTGGATACGCAGGACGCTGTAAGCCTTTTTGGTATATTCGATCTACAGGCTGCATGTGTAAAATGACTGGCAAAACGCCCCCCCTAAATAACGTCACTTTGACGTCTTTAGTACACTTTGCAAACCTGCGGATCAGCATATTGCTTCTACCTGCCAGCGCCCTAGGCTCCCTCTCCACGTCCATGTCGTCGTGCTGGTTTGCAGTGACCCAGTATCCTAAGTATTTAAATTCTGATACTACCTTAAGTGGAGTACCGTATAACGTGACTAGCGGTAATGTGGGATAGTTTTTGGTACCCGCCTTAAACACCAGCAGCTCGCTCTTACTGGCGTTAATGCCGGAGACCATGAACCTTTGCATACCTCTCACATATACTGATTAGTTTTCTAAGGGCGCTATTTGACGGACTCAGCAGCACCATGTCGTCGGCAAAGCTAATGTTGTTTCCAAATGTGCCATCTTTAGAACAGCTTACCATAGATAGCATATTAATTAAGCATAACGCATTTGATACATTCTATTGTTTCTAATACAAATAGTAATTTCCCTTATTTCGGAAAGGTTTAAAAACTAATAATGGGCACTTAATTAGTATAAAACACTACGCAGATTTATTTATTTATTTATTTACCAATCTGTTTCTCAGGCTCGCACCGTACCAGACGCAGGCTTCGTGCTAATTAATGTTGAACGTCAGATAATAATGTGTGTATGTGTCATCATCAAGAGAGGATCGTAAATTGGATCGTCTTTACGATGTCTCTCAATTTCAGTTTAGTTATTAATAACGTGGTCAAAGTTGGCTATTAGGTCGCCAGATAAGCAACGAGTGCAAGATGGACGCCCACTCGTTAGTAACGGTGGTGGGTTGCAGAAAAACGAGTGCGGGTTTGACCCAGGCAGCGGTTACCAAATCGAAATCGGCTACTGATGCGATCGGTTGCGATAGCATCTCATTTAATAACGGCTTGCCGTTGCCAGTCTAATCGCTCTTTGGCATTGTTATGTTGTCAGTTAATTTATCATTTTTATTTAATTACTATAAAACTAGACTACGCAATATTTTAAAGACCTAATCTAATTAAACGAGTGGTGGTTTCACTGCGTGTGTTCATACGGTCCAGGGGATCAAGGATTAAATTATCATCGGTGGTTATATCTCCATGGTAATAACTATAGTATAGTCTATAACTATAGTCAGGTTAAACTACGAATACAAAGTAATAACGTTCAGTAACAAACTCTACTCAGTCTCAAAATTGGGAGCATATAAAGCGACGAAACTGAATGACGTAGTTGTCCTCGGCTATAGTAATGAAAATGTTATTACGACAGAGAGACAAATATATAAATAAATAGAACAACAACATGTCTTGTAGTGAGTATCGATTATTGGCTGTAGTAATAAAATAACACCGACCACAAAGGAACGCTATAAAGATATAACAGCAACGTTCACAACGTAGGAGTGCGATAACGCAGCTCCACGTCACACGCGGCGCGGCGCGGCGCGGCGGCGGGCGAGTATTCTGCTTCGACGGTGTTAATAGCGAGTTTACAATACTAGATGTTATGGCAGATAAGGCCGGAGCACACGAGCTGCTTCTGCTGATGTAAACAACATATTCTCTCGTAAATTTGCTACAAGAAGGAGTCGAGTCAGCGAGAAATTCAAGGTTCTACTGGAGAGTTACACAATAGTGTCGCAGCTATAACACCTTTAGCTAAAGACTTAGGGGCGAGTTAGGGTTTGCAACTAAAATCATAATCATGAGAACTTAACTCTCATTTATTCTAAAAACCAGATGAACAACGAGCCTTGCTAGAAGCACTGGTGAAAAGAGAGGATAAAAGAAAGCAGCTGCTCTCTTTTATCTGCGTCCATCTGGCGCCGTGCACTGAGCACGGCTGCACCGCATCACGCAATGTGATGCCCACCGCCGAAACCAGTTCACTACCAATCTGACAATTAAAATGTAATTACTCCATATAAGTCTCTTATCATCACTACTCAAACTATGAATAAATCTAATACCTTTAAACGAGCAGTTCTTGTATATATGTATATACTTTATCTGAATCTCGAAAACGGCTCCAACGATTTTCATGAAATTTAATATGCAGGGGGTTTCGGGGGCGATAAATCGATCTAGGTTTCATTTTTAGAAAACGTCGTTTTATCCGTAAAAAATAGCGAGCAAAGCTCGGTCATCCAGGTACTTAATAATTAATCGTGTCTCGTGACCGAGTAGGTAACTAAATAAGATAACGAAAATAATAAAAACCGACATTAGAAAAACAGTGACTTTACACTTGACAATAAGAACAACGAAAATCAGATTGCCCAAAGACCACCTGTTCGTGCACAATGTGCAGAAGGTTGTTGAGGATGAGCATCCTACACTTTATGAAGTGCTAGACTAGCACATTTTTAAAAACTGTCTGAAATAATAAATCTCGAATCACAATAAAACTAAACCTCAAGCACAGAAAAAAATATAGTTTTTTGGTTATCTACCGTGGTGTAATAATGATATGGTTGAGTGACACGTCACTATATATCATATCATTATTGCAAAGACGTACGTTATCACTTATCACTCAGCCATAATTGTTTCAAACTATCAATTACTTCCAACAAAGTTCCTTCTTTAAAGGGGTTTGAGTAATTTTGTATGGAGGGGTGAGGTTTTTTTAATTAATTCATTACCGACATAAAATATACTTACTTCAACATAAAAATAAACGCAAAGTCGGAAACCTCATAGTTTGTGAAAAATTGTTCATATAAAATATGAAAATGCCTCAATTTTTTTTTTGAAAGAACTTGTGAATGAACAAGACAAAAAAAATACTATGACAACATTTCTCAGTATTGGCCAGTTTTTGATATATCGACTCTTGTTTGCTTTCCGTAAACCTGTTTATGTGTAAATGTGGAATTGGAATTTAAGTATATTTTCATTCAGTTTTTTAGGAAATCAAGATAGTTAGAAAAGAGCAAAGGAGCAAATTATGTTACAAGAGCAACATACATACTGAATATTTTTTTTAAAATAAGAAATAGCTCAAAATCTGCCCATGATAGACTTACTCAGTTTGTAATTTTTTACTTATTGGGATAAGATCTTTAAACATGAAACAATTTTTTGGAAGCGACATCGCCAAAAAAAAAAACCCCCAAATTACTCATACCCCTTTAGAACATAATTATCTATAATCTCGTCAGTGATGACGAGTGGTTTCATTCATCACGTGCTATCGAGACTTACGCTGAATGTCGCAATCAAGTGCGCTGTGCGCAGACGTCAGTAAACAATAGTTTATCAGCATATGCTAACTAGGCATTAGTGTTACGAATCTCAATGGCTGCGCAGGTACTTGTGGTTTGTACACGGGTAAAAAGGATTTCTTAAACCAAGTAATGTCATTTTCTTAGCAATATTAGCTTAGCTCAAGCATATTTGCATCATATCAAAAATCTGAATATTTTGAACCAAAAACCCATATTTTCTTGTTTGATTTGCTAAATTTAAAACCAATATATTTAATTTGAGTTCAGGCTTGTTTGATTGAAGTGTGATCGATTTTATTTAAACCAAAACCAGAAATTTCGTCAAAGTAAAAAATACTTTTTAAAACCAAGAAATAATTTACTTGCATTCAGAACTATTATACTGAAATCAAATAAAAATATTTAATTCAATCTGAAAGAACTCTTTTCTTGACTCTAAACACTAATTTTATTGGATCAACTAAATATTGCTTTCGCTCAAGTTTTCTGGACCGCAAGAATATTTTTTGTTAGCTCAAGTAACGACAATATCTCATATCCACAAAAATGGTTTTTTTAATTCGAATTAACCTGTTATTTCAATTCAACATTTTATTTGTGATTACAAGAAGATCAGACTATTGAAATTAACATATATTTATTTAAACCTAGAGGATATCAATTCGATCTGATACAATAGAAATGTAAAACTAACAAAACCATTATTTCTCTTGATATAATAAAGCATGTTTTTGACTTAAATTATACAAATACTAGAATGAAATAATATTAGTCTGTAGTTAAGATTATAACGCTTTGAGCTGGCTACACTAGTCATTTTCTGCCTTGAGCTGTCTGGGTTTGGTTGGTCACTGTTGCGCTGTGTTGCGCTTTTACCTTTAGTTATTATTGAAGAGGATTTTACATTCAGTCTGGCCACTTTTTAACGCGCGCGCTGCTCACCGAGTGTAAAGTGTGTGTCATTACATTACCTACTAGGTACATAGTACTACATAGGTATTTTGTACAGTACCTACTTAAGGACGTTAGAATGGAAGAACTTACAGAGCTGCAACGATCGTGCGTGGCTAGTTCCCTACGAAATTGTTAAAATTTTCATAGGTAAGTACCTAATTTGTTTTCCAAAATCTAGGATTTAAGAAGAAAATACTTACTGATATTACAGTTCGTATCTATCCATCAGATTATGCGCTGTTTGTGTGCCTTTATTGTTGTGTGTTGTAAACCTATGCCAAGGTTTAGCCATTGTTAATTTTTTAATGATGAAATTAATTTATTAATGAGAAAGACTGTTTAAATTATTGTCCTTCCGTCATGTAAAGGATCGACGTAATTTTAAATTAATATAGATGTAAGACAACATCAAATACAATGCTCTGATCTAAAGTAAGTAGCTAAAGCGCTTGTGCTATCAAAATTCGAATTCGAAACCCGTCACCGTTGCATAAAATTCGGATTCCTAGCTGCTACTTCATCTATTTACTCTTTATTTCTTATAGTAAAAATAATTATGTACTTATTTTGCAGAAAGCAATCAAGCAGGTTTGATGTGGTTGCAAACAACACAGATCCATGGGAGGAAGTGGAAAAAACATGATAGTCTTTACAATGTCCTGGAAGAATAGAAGATTCTTTGACCAAATAAGTGATGTTCGTAAGTATATTTTATTATTTTCATATCATAGCGATCCTATTGGTGGATATCATACACATGCCTTGCTACATAGCTTAGCACATCTTTGGTCGAAAAGCAGTATGATACAACCGCTATTTAATATTAAATATTAAATACACAAACTTTTCAGATAAAATACAATAAATTATGGTAAAACCCCAATATAATCCATTATGTAGCTTAGAAGATCTAAGCAATTAAGTGAAGGGGCTGAAGGCAACATTGTATGTACTAAATATAGAGAATAATTGAAAAAACAAGAAAAATATTGTGTGCTGTTATGGTGACTTGACTGAGCCCTAATTTATTTAATGTTTAATTTTCAGATTTTAATCCATTTCGATATGATATATACTAACAAGGGACTAAACTTTTATATAAACTGGAAAAACTGAAAATATTTTTATTTAAAAACCAACTTAGTGTTATAAACTTTATACACAATCTGGATGATGTGATAAGTTTTTTCATCGCTTGAATTGAATTTTGGAAATTCCCTTTACTAGTGGTAAGAGTCAGAAAAGCTCTTATATATTTTAAAACATTATTTTAAAGAATCAACTCTTTAGTAATATTACCGTAGTTAATTTGGTATAATGCAAGGTCATCTTTTTATTTCAGTAAAAAATCCTCACAGATGCCATCCACACCTCATGTATTGGAACATCAAGTAGGTACCTACCAAAAGAAAGGCTTACGAAGAAATTTAAATTATCGACGCAGGAGCTATAGATAGCATATTTGTCAGTGCTAAGGTGTGTATTGTATTATTTTCTTTTACATTATCATAATTATCTACTGTGTTAATAGGCCAAATAATATAATTTGCCAACAAATTCCTGCATACCCATATTAGTCAAATGGGAAACTAGTGAATAATATATTTAAATATTTACAGATTGCTGGTGACGACAACATAATTGCCACACAGAAAGAAAAGGCTTCATTGAAAAGCTTGTAAAATATATACATAATTTTTATTAATTATGTTAGTTATGTACCTGACATGAAACATTAAAAACGCAATTAATTTAAGTATAAGTAGAATTATAAATAAACAGTAAATTTGTAATAATGACTTTCAATTTTTATATTTGTAGGAGTTCCATTCAAAATGTTTTATAGTTTTGTATAAAGAGGTATTAAGTTTTTATGGAAATGTAGGATGTTCCTGCACCTTCTAGTCTTTTTTACATAGCATCCTAGCCATGCTATGCAAAAAATAGCATGGCTAGGATGCTATGTAAAGAAGACTAGAAGGTGCAGGAACACCCTAAACTTCCAAAAATAAAACATTTTGAATGAACAACATCCTCTATTTGACCCAAGAAAATATCATATTATTTCAAAACATTAACGTCTTCAGAGAAAAAAGTTGTAGTTTTAATTTGAAATAATAATAACTACATGATACTTGTTTTTCTTGATTCAAAATAATAATTCTGTAGATCAATTTTTTTATTCTTAAAACAAGAAAAAGAGTTGGTTTGATATAAATTATAACAGTTATTGAGTGAAGGCGTTATTGTAGTTAAAAGAAAAAAAACTATTTTCTTTAATAAAAACAACAATCATTTAGTTTGAGAATTTATAGAATTAAATAAAGAAAAGCATTTTTTTTTCTCAACAATACATTTTTTTATTCTAAGAATACATTTACTTATTCTAATATATTATTTATTTATTTTTAATTGCATATAATCTAAGAATAACGCTTCCATGTATTGGTTCAAGAAAAAAAAATTTTCAATTAAAAAAATATTTACTTGGTATTCAAGAAAATAATGATTTGAATGGAAAAAAATATATTTTTTCAAAACAAACAAAACTAATCTTATTGTAAAGAAATAAAACCAAGATTATTGTGATATTAAATTTAAGAAAATATTATTTTCAGTATATATGAGTGGATCATTTTGTTGAATTTAAGAAATATGCTTTGACTGAAGTAATTTTGCTTTGTTTTAAGAAAACTGTTTTTACCGTGTAAGTGTTTATTCCCAGCAACCTTGGAATCGCCAGCTTCCATCTCATTGAGCGCAACTAGGAGGTTAGACCGCAGAGAACATCTGGCTACTTGCTCTACTGCTACACTAAAACATAGGCGTCATCATCACTCATCACATCAATTATACTATATAAATATAAATAAAAGTTGGCAACCATTTCACATGAATTATATTAGGTTAGAAAAATGCATAAGATCCAAGGATGTTCTTTTAACCTTCCAAACATAAATAATGCATGAAATGGCTTAGTTAGAGCTTTAATCCACACGTCACGTTGATCCTGATGTTGAGGGAAAAACGGTAAGTGTACTGCCAATACCAAAATCGAATGGTGGGATTGAGCAGTCAAGTTAGTAATTTTGATTCATCGTATATCGATATAAATAATAGCAATAGTAGATTAGGTAATTACCATTACCTAGGTATGTGTTTTTTAACGTGAATGACAACTGGCATGATGCATTTTAAATGTAAATGAAACAAAACACAGAACGTCACTTTCTGCGGACTTCTTGCTGAGACATTTTGAATTAACTAACGATCGGAGGGGAATATCATCATATTCAACATATTATAAAAAATATTTTAACTAACGTTTATCGCTCAAATTCAATATGACAACAACAGCATTCACCAAATGTTGTTGTGAGTGAGCCACATTTATGTTTAACGTCATGTGGATCAAGTAACTAAATACACAGAAAATTATTTTTTCTTGAGATCCTTGTCATTTGGGTCGTATTTTGTATTTCCACTAACATTGACCTTTCACATATCGACCTATGTGGATTGATTAAGAGCATCATTGGGGATCGCCGCATGTGACTACACTGTGAAATATCTATCTAGCATCTAGCTCTACCGCTAGACATAGGCGTCAGTGAGCGCGGGGCCCGTCGCCAAGTTCATTGACACCGCGATTGGCCTGCACTGCAAGTGCTTTACACCTACGGTTATCTAGGAATTAAGGTTATTTTTAAATTCTAGCCAGATTGGTTCAAGCCAAGTGTAGCCATAGTTTATCAAAATAATCTAACATTGGCAAATTTCCCAATCTAGTTAATTAAATTATTGAAATAGCTTTACATTAAACTGTACAGGTACATATGTCAAAACCCTCGTGAGTAAAGGTGAGGTACACAACTACACACGCCAGCACATTCAGACTACAACCAACTATCAAATGTCATCAATACACTTTGATGTATAGCATATGGTTAGGTGTATAGCATATGGTTCAACATTTATTGAAGAAATATGACAGTTTTGGATAGGTCGATGTGCGTGATGAACGTTAATGGTAAACAAACATGTATCCATGGACAGCATTCCATATCCTTAAATAGTGCATATGAAATTACTTGATGATACTTTATGAGAAAATAAACAGACATGACATTATTTATTTATTATTCATTTTCTATTCTGCTTCTTCAAATCGTTTATCAGCGGTATGGTTTTGATATTTGGACTATGAGGAAAATGTCAGGTCTATACTGGCCGCTGCACACGGTTTGTAGACTTTTCTAAATAGCTTATTCGACGCCAGGACACTGGACTAGGCGCTGGGGCCGTTTTGAGCGAGTGTTCCAGAGCGTCGGTCTCGGTGGGAGCGCGACGGGCGCCGTGATTGGTGTCAACCACTGGGGTCAGCCTGGCCGAAAGCACTCGCGCCGCGCCGGGCGATCGGTCTTATGTCAGCTAACGGTCGTCGCGGGCGATCGCGATCTTGATTCGCGGCCGGCACGCATCACACTATTAACAAGCGCTACTTTATTACTGCCGTTTGGATAGATGGCAACTACCTACGAATTCAATTGATTTTGATGACTATCCGGACTTAACATGAAATCATTTTGAGAAAACAATAGACTGTAGGTATTACAATCCCCCTTCCCCATCGATGTTACAGTCAGCCTATAATTTTAAAATATAAATTATACTACGATACTGACATTTTTATCTGTTTGACCTATATTGGCAAAAGCCAGTCTCTAAACATCTAATCAAAGAAACATTCATACAGTCGGTGATATGCTTATTAAAATAAATTCTTTCTTTTCTTTATTTCAAATGCAAAATGATCACTGTCTGTTCAGCATGAATAATCTCCCGAGGGCTGCATAAAATAGTGTAGTCTGTATCGATATAGCAACGCAACGGTGAAGTGCAGAGATACCGGCGCGGGCGGCGACAAAACGAGATAATGTGTGTAGGCCACCAGGCGGAGTGGACGGAGGAATGCGTGTCAATCGCACGCATGTCGCATCCAGATCAAGGGCGGCCCTCGCCTCGAACTTAGCAAGTAGGACAGCTATGGGTGTTACTATATTTGCTATAAAGCTATTCAAAATAGTTAAATAACATTTTTGTCTGCTACCAATTTATATAGCAAAAAGGAAACTAAAATTAGTGCAAAACTTAATTATGTTGATGTAATAATATCCAATTTACAGCGTAGAAAGAATTGGCAGTGACTTTGACCGGCGGGCGGCCGGCGGCGGCGGTAGCGCGCCCCATCTCAGCACACTATGGCAAGGTCGCATTTATTCGTTATATGCACAATCACAACAAATATTTATTTACTACGTTTCAAAACAAAACGCTTGCACAAAATTGGGATATGATCTACTATCACATCCTTTGAAAGGAGTTGGTTTCCTTATCAGCAGTGCCACCTGGCAGTTCTCAAGTCCAGCATGCTGCATGTCACAACTTTGTAAGCTAATCGCTGTTAAAATACAAGTAACATAAAAGCGAAAGCAGCTGTGCATCCGAGACGAGACGTCGACGTCCCCATGACAACCGATCATGTTCTCTACCGCACTTACTTTGAAGTCGTTCACAGGGGCCAGCCACAAAGGTCTCATAACCAACACCGAGTTTGTTTGGCGAACGAATGTGAGTCAATTAATTTCAAACATCGCAGCTATTGTTCAAATGATAATGGTTACTACAGTGCGCAGTTTTTAAACACGCATATTTACATGTCAAGCTGCGGTGGGCGGCAATCCGACGGTTGTGTGGAAAAGTCGCGGCGGCGGCGATGGCCGCCCGCGTCACAGCGCACAATGGATGTTATGCGCAGTTTGCTCAAGTGTCCGGTGAACAATGCCAGCCAGCAGCCGGGGACTGCGGCGGGGCTGCGGCGGCAGCGGCGGCTGGCGGCTCGGCGACGACGCCCATGACATGCTCGCCGTATGCGAGTTCGCGCAGATGCCTCACCAAATCCGGCAATTAACTTATAATCATCTATCTATACGTAAAGTAACAACGATTATTATATCATATATTTATTCATGTTTACTCGTTGATTTTATAATAAAGATATTCACATTCACAATAAACTGCTTTCTTCAACACTTCCGCATTGACCGACGCGGTTGATAGCATAACCTCGGCAACGTGACGACGCTATTTTAGTTAATTATTTTAAAAAGCATATTCTAAAACTTGCAAAGATGATTCATATGTGTCATTATCATTTGAATTGTACTAAACCGAGATTCTCGAATTTCGAGTATTGTAGATCAAATAACTATTGCAATTACTCTTAACAAATTCTGCAACGCTAAATTTATTTGGTGCATAGTTAGTAATTAGCGGTTGCACAGTGCGTTAAATAACTTTTGTAAGTGCGCGTTTAATATGATATTCGTGTCGTGTGATTCAGCAAGCGGCTGGCGCAATTCGCGGCACTGACGATCATAATATGAATTTATTTGTAACCAAATGTTTGCCCAACTATATAACCGTGGTGCAGTATGCAACGCCCGATGCACCGTCTAATCACTACACGCCTGTGAAACTATAGTCGATGCTACTAATGAACTGCGCATTAGCGATGCGGTTGACGATTCATCACACTTGATTTCGACTTTCTAATTACACAATTGAATTTAAAAATAGTATAGTAGCTTAGCCCCCAAAACATAAAAAAATATCTCTTGGAAGCGCTAAATTGAAAGTGTATAGAATTTAAACCGTCACAGCCGTAATCAATTTCAAGTGTTGACGGCAACCGTAGTTACTGCCGTGATGGATAAGGAAGTCCACCTTTTGGATGATAACACAATTGTAGAGGCCGGTGCTTTGAGTGCACATCATTTCTGCGAGTCAACCGAGCACTAACTAACATTTATCGTCAATCTCGGCGACAAAAGATTCGCTTCACTGTGTACCTACTTCCGAAATTTCATTTTTAATTTAGATCCATAAAGAGCAACCTGTCACAAGTAAACAAGCCGTGTGAAACGAATCACCTTCCGAGGTTTTCTAGAGGAACGGCATCACGCGCTAGTGCGTGCTCCAGTGCTCTCGGATCGACCAATAATTGCAACTAGATCTCAATAGAATAGATTTTTTGGTAGTTGTAATTTTTTTGTATAAGATTCTAATGAATCAGTGACTACCTTTGTTAGCGAGACTACGTAATGACTTCCATTAGCAGCTATTATGAAGATGATGCCAACGTCTAAGAATTCATACTGATTTTACCATTACCTATGCTAAACAAAAGCTTGGTTTCGTTCGTTACAACGCAATTTTCAGAATACATAGTTTAGCAGAATTTTGAGCAGTAGGTATAATGTGAGTTTTATACTTACTCGATGGTTAGAACGTTAACTACAATTTGTACATGACGTTCTCGTAGAAGACTAAGTGTATGTACATCTTCTACGAAAAAGAAAATTAAGTTTACGTTCTCACCGATCACGATCGAGTCTGTAAGGAAACTCGCACTAACCACACTGTACAAAGCAATAAGCCTTATTGAATAAGGTAAGATGGAGCACCTACGAGCGGTGTTGATCACTTGATCAGTATGGCAAACATGTCAAGTATGAATCTGAGGGCACGGTCGCGCGACTTTGAGCGTCGGGCGGTTGGGCCGTTGGGCCACAGGCGTGACAGTCCTCCGCAGCTGGGCCCGACCTCGGCTTGCTCCCGCGACCGTTGGTGACCTTGGCGATCGTTATTCTGAACGAAGCATTTCGATACAACCGTATGTGTATGACATACGGAAGAGAATTTATTTACAATCGACACCACACAGAATAGCAATCAGACGCCAGAGAAGGCATAATTGGTATTACAAGAAGGTAGGTGGTTACAGAAATGATTTGTGTTGTGTTAATCGCAAATTCAGATAGCTGCAAAAACAAAAGACTTGTTGTACCGCTTCCGGTTATCATTTAAATGTTGCTATTAAATGTAATGAAGACGTTAGACGAGACAAGGCTGTGTTATATATATTGCTGTTTTGTAGTAACTATTCGGTTAAGGCAAATTGTAACAAAATTACGACAAAAGTACGCGCAAATGTAATCCAATTATATAACATATAATATGTATGTAGTTCAATAAGAATGATGAAAGTTATACCTAAGCAGCTTTAACGTTGGATCAGCGCGCCCTGCGCCGCCGCGCCGCGCCGCTGCTGGAAACCTACTTAAGGTCAACAGCGTTCTTTGCGCGCCCTACTTGCCAAATGGGCGTATAATTAAATGAAATGCTCAACTGATGATAGTACACCAATCAATTTTAATAATTTAAAAGAATTATAACAGCATTAGTTTTACGCAAGGGGCATTCATAATAAACAATGTTTTTTTTATAGGATGGATGGATAGTTAGTGAAGCTGGATTTAGTTTAGTAACAGGAGTATAATGCATTTTATTATTGTATGTAATGCGAAAGCTGCTGTCTGCAAATACCTACCTAGTTCCCTGCGCAAGTCACGTCAGGCCACCATGCGCCAGCTGAGATTTGGTGAGGCCACAGATGGTGGGGAATCAATCAGATACCTAGTACAGTTTCTTAATTTATAAGCGACTGTTAAAAATGCAATTCACTGTTTGTAGTCTTATTGACTGAACTCGACGTACTTACATAATGCTGAGTGGAGACCGATTCAACACCACGTCTAGTTCTAAGTCTTTTGTCCATGTTGCTGTTACTAATTTAAGTGGTTATGAATAAAAATTTTCTATTTCTATTTTCTATATTTACTTAGATACAATTTTACTAAAAAAATCAACCAGTCTCAGGAAGCTTTCCTTTGGATAACTGGTCCAATGCTGACCACTGAGCTATTTGACGTACTTAACTTAAATTGAGTGCGAGAGGATTGCGTTATGAGTAGCGACTCAGCTTAATTATAAAACAATTTTCAACAATCCTTTAGCAAGTCCTAAGGGAAGCGACCTGCTTCCCGGTAAGCCTCCGTAATAAGACGGGGCTAAGCGAGCTTTGAAACAAACCGTCCCTCGGGTAAGCCGCGCTCGCGTTCGCACCCAATAAACCTCTTTCGGGATTGATAACGAATGTTCTCGTTTTACATGCCTTGCCTATAGACCACACTCCGCTCGTGAATTCAATCGAACACAAGTTTAGAGACGCAATCCGATAGATACGTTTAGGTTAACTTAAAGTTCCATTTGAGTTTTTTATTGGATAATGCTGGGAATTATGCCCATTGATTGTGCAAAAGCTAAAGGTAATAAACTAATAACTAACAGACTCGCTGTGTAAAAGTTTAAACGTTAGATGACGCCACGCGCCACTTGGTCAAACTAACTACGAATTTTAAACTAATAACAATAGAATTATAAAATCAGCGAGTAATTAATATACATGTGTGCTAGGTACGTTAGGAGTGTAACGCAGAGCTCTACACGACCTTAGCAGGTGCGCATTGAGCCATTGACATTGGCGGTATCTGTGTGAAGAAGCGTTTTCCTCGCAACTCGCACGAAGCGTGACCGGCCACAGTACTGCGGCTTTCAATAATTGAATTTTAATCACATAAAATGGGAGGTGTGAAGGTTTAAAGAAGAATCAGGCGGTCACTCCGCCACATTGAAGGGTCCTAACAACATTCATGCGAAAGTATCTTTTGTTGTACATTATGCAGGTTTGGTTCCTACTATATGGTCGTTGTTCAATCCCACTCATTCGCACTGGGCCAGTGTGGTGGGTAACAGCTCAATTAAGTGGGGAGGGCTGAGCCCAGCAGTGGAACGTTTATAAGCTGATGATGATGTTTGTCTAAAATTAGTAGAACATATAGGTTTTGAAAATCTTACTTTGACAAAATGTGACACTAAATTGGCTTATTCAATGGTTACGTTACAAAGGACATGAAATTTGCAGCTTGCAGCAGCTTTCAGGACTGAAATTTATAATGTATTTGTTAGTTTTTTACTATGTGTATATTGTATTTAGTTACATAAATGTTGTATTGTGTTATTCTTCACATTCAAGTACTAGGCCTTCATCTCGCCTGATGTTAAGTAAGTGATGATAACACTGAAGTTGGAAATGCACTCTATCCAGAATCCTCAACTACTGAGGCACGGGCTATCTAATCTCCAGCTGCCGTAACACAGCAATGATGAAACAAACATTGATAATATACATTTAGATAAGAAAGATGGTGGTAGCTAGCCAGGCGGGAAACCAAGCCCTACCACTAACCAAATGGAATCAAGAAACATGTATCACTCACTGGGAATCAACCTGGGACGCCTGCTTCTGGGACCAGTGTGGTATTTACCACTAGATCACAAAAGCGGTTAATTCAATTTTAACATTTTGTTTAATTTGAATATTAGGTCTGTACCTATGAAATTGACGTTTTGTATGAAGAAATTTTTATAACAAAGTTTTTCATACTAACGTTTTTTAAATTAGCTTTGCATCTATTTATGTTAAAACTATAAAAATTATAGGGCAGTTAAAAAAACTGGGCGATATTGACACAAAATGAATAATCAAAGCTATTACTGAAGCCTAAGTAACATAGTCTTAATTAAAGGTGTATAATAATATTAACAACACACCTATTAATAAGTGAGAAAAAAACATCAATTTCATAGGTAAGGACCCAATATTTGAATAAATTTTATATAACGATATATATTTTTAAACTTTAATTTATAAATAAAATATATTTTTTATAAATTTGATTAAAGAAAATCAAAAAGTCACAGCAGTTATGACCCAAGACTTTATAAATCAAATTGTAATAGAGATATGGTGTGGTTTAAAAAAACGAAATTATTCACTTGGTCTTCTAAATTGTGCAGTAGAGGTACCCTAAAAAGTCGAAAGACCAGACAAATAGGGATTTCGACGTTAGGCGAGCTCTAGCGCGCCTCGCCCCGAAGCGTTCAGCCGGACCAGCCTTCATCTTTAGGGATTGTCGCGCTGTGCTGGTGAATCTGTTGTTGCACGTTTTCAGTAAATGTATTAAAAGCGTAACGTTCCCTAATCGATGGAAACTCATCAGAGTTGTGCCAGTACCGAAAGGTAGCGGGGTTCAATGCCCAGCGACTTTAGACCTGTTGCAGTCTTATTCACTCCAGGTAAAGTGTTCGAGGCGGCTATACACAGTTGCCTGTAGGCAACTGTGTATGGCTACCTCGACAACCTCGTACACCCTCAGATAAGCTCTCATTTGTCCAACGCGCAGCATGGCTTCCGCCCTAGGCGGGGGACAACTGGGAACTTACTGGATCTGATGACACATCTAGTACCAGCAGTGGACGCTGGACGGCGGGTGGACGTAGCTTACTTCGACTTCAGGAAGGCGTTCGATATATGTAGTCGATAACGATGTCCTAAGCTGGCGTGTATGGGCTGCAACCTTCATACATTGTCGTTTTTTGCCAGTTATCTGCGGGACCGTCGTCGTCGTCAGTTCGTCGACTGCAACGGGCACTACTCTCAACTCTACCCTACTAGATCTGTGGTCAGTCAGGGCAGTAATCTAGGACTCTCTATTCTAATGATAAATGATTTATTTAATGTAGTTAATAGTTGTACACCATTATTGTTTGCAGATGACTTAAAACTAGTTTGTGAAATTAGAGACTAGTCCGATTGCGACTCCTTGCAGCATGACATTGATATGGTCATAGAATAACTAACTAATAAACTTTATTTTAATTTTTTATTTATTTATTTAACAAAAATGTATGTCTCTAAATGCTTAATGTTGTCCTTTAGCCGATCACGCGCTCCGATCCATCATCAATATCAGATGAATGGGGAGCCGCTGCAACCGGTGTTACCGATGTTGGGGACTTGGGTGTACGTTTCACAGCAGACTTGAATTTTAGAGTGCATATCGCTAATGTCTGTAAGAAGGCATACCGCAATCTTGGATTGATATTGCGGCTGGGAAATGGTTTCACGAATGTCGGGGCTTTGAGAGCGCTTTACGATGCGCTCGTTAGGAGCCATTTAGAATGTAATGCCGTAATTTGGTCTCCTCATGAGGTCAAATGTAAATTTATGCTAGAACATATCCAGAATAAATTTGTAAGATTTATTTACTGGAAACAATATGGAGTATACCCAGGTTATCCATTGTTGTATTCTACTCTGTTTTTGCTCGGAATGGTGGGGTACTACAAGCTGGAAGCTAGAAGAGAAGTCGCTCTCACAGTGTACTTGCTTAAGGCGATAAGAGGTATCATACACAACCCAAAGGTGTTGGAGATGGTGCTATTGAGTGTCTGGGACAGGAGTGCAGGCTGCCCGCTGCTGGTGGTGCCGAGCGCGCGCACCGACCTGCTGCACCGGGCGCCGCTCGCGCGCGCGCTACGTGTTCAACGATATGACTGAGCAAAATGATTTATTTTCTTGTACGCTGAGTGTGCTCACGGAATTAGCTTATAGTATAGTAACTATATTGTGAATAACTGCACCATCGCATTACGTATAGCCTGTAAGGATTGTGTATGTTTTTTAAATAAATAAATAAAATAAATAAAAATTATTTAGAGTTAAGTTTGTATTTTCGATTTAAGGAATCTACCATCTAATAAGTGAATACCAAAACTTAAAAAAGATTTAGTTTTATCAACCAACCTGCTTATGCCGTCATAGTCGTAATTATTTATTAATGTTTTTATTTTTGTGGTTTGTTGTTTATTTATTTTTTTGCCATAGGTCTAAAAATACAGGTTAGAAGCTGAACTTATAATTTAAGATTAAAAGCCTAACATAGCATGCATCAGCTGCAACCTATTACATTTAGACACAGCATAAACTAAAACTAAAAATAAGTTTGGAAGTTTGGCCTAACATTTAAATGATTTGTGGTAATTGTGATAACCTGACAAGCTGCAATCAAACAATACAACATTTTTAAGTGTTCAGCGCCTTAAACATATTATCATTACAATTTTTTTATAAATTGTGACTAGTTTATCCATTAGTACATGCAAATTTATATCTTAAAACAAACATACCATATCATGTATGTCTTATTCATAATATAAAATAAATTCTTTTTATCTTATCAATGAAATAAAGAGCAACGCATGGTGAGAAATTTCCAAAGTTCGCTGTTCTGTCCGTTAACATCAAATGTCAAGATGTTATGGCTAACAATTCAATAATTTACGGTATTTATAAAATGCACATTTAAAAGACAAACAACATTGTACTTAAGGTACTGAAACTGTTACCAAAATTTTAATAACTGAGTAGTGTTATGTACAAACCTATATAGCGTCTCGCCATATATCACAGCAGCAACACGGCTTCTTCCGAAGCCGTGGTGTTGACACTAATTTAGTGTTGTATACAGACTTTCTTCTGAACTCTCTTGACGCGGGCTATCAGGTTGATGCCGTGTATACCGACTTTTCTAAAGCTTTTGACAAAATAAACCATTCCATACTTGTCACGAAATTGTCAAAGTTCGGTATACACGGTGACCTACTTCGTTGGCTATGTTCCTATATCTCTAATCGAAGCCAGGCTGTAGCTTTGAAAGGTTACACTTCAAGATTTCTCCAAATTCCCTCGGGCATTCCGCAGGGTTCACATTTAGGCCCTTTTCTGTTTACAATCTACATTAACGATGTTGGTTCTTGTTTTTATGATACAAACTACCTGCTTTATGCAGATGACACTAAGATTTTTAGAACAATTTCTACCTCTGACGACTGCCTGAAATTGCAGTCTGATTTGTATAGATTTGAACTCTACTGTGACAAAGACCAACTTTTCCTAAATTCTGATAAATGTTATACAATATCTTTCACTCGTAAACTTAACCCTACAACCTTCAATTATGTGATCTCTGGTAAAAAAATAAAACGTGTATATGAAATCAGGGACCTAGGAGTAATACTTGATGCCAAGCTACATTTCAACTTGCACGTTGATAACATTGTATCTAGAGCTTACAAGCAGCTTGGAATGATTCTTCGCCTAGCTAGACCATTTAAACAGCCGTTTACTTATAAGGTTCTATACTACTCTTTCGTTCGATCTTTGTTAGAATTTTCATGCGTCGTCTGGAATCCTCAATACTCCGTTCATATTGCTCGCATAGAAAAAATTCAAAACAAATTTCTAAAAGCCTTAGACTATCGGACAGGTCATTCTTTTGTTGACTATGAGACGGCCTCTAAAAGACATAAACTATACTCTTTAGAAAATAGACGTGTTTATCTGGATGAAGCATTTCTTTACAGAATAATCAACGGTAAAATTGATTCTTCTTCATTACTAGAACTCATTAATTTCAAAATCCCAAGAGTCTCCTCGCGTTCTAAAAGTACCTTTTATAATACTCCTTATTCTACTAATTATGCTAGAAACACTTTTATTAGGCGTTCTTGTAGATATTATGACGATAACTTAACAGATGTTGACATTTTTTCTTCATCGTTATCAACTTTTAAACAAAAAATTGGTGATGTAATATTTAATAGACAACAGGTTTAAATGAACTGATATTTACTAATTTTCATTATTTTTTATGTCTTTGATTTTATTTTGGATAGGCGTTAAGGTCCATTGTGCAAACTCAAATATTCTATATTTGTATAATTTAATGGAACTATCTGGTCTGTTTGTAAATTGTTTTGTAAATTTTATTATTGTGTATGACTGTTTGTTTTCCTGAATAAATAAATAAAAATAAATAAAAACCTAGGCACCACTTGCGTCACAATGCTGAGTCCACATTGTGATTGCATTGTTCTAATTATAAATATGCCTATGTAAGAGTGAAGTTTTTCACAATGTTGAATTAGGCGCATTTGCTGACTGATAACATGCGGATGCCGATAACATTGCCTCCTTAACATGAAGGTGTATGAGATATCAAAAATAATAATTAGTAGTAAATATTATGCATCAATTTGTAATTATCATAGCAATCAATGTTTACAATTTCTTTTAAAGTTAATAATATAAAGTTTGAATAATAATCATGTAGATAATGCAATGATGTAATTTGACAGAATACTATGTCAACTTGATAAAGCACATGCCTTGTGCACTTGAAATATAAAATGTTACAAGGTTGTTTGTACAGAATTACAAAATGTGTCATTTTATTAGTGAAATACTTAAATAATACCTAGCTTAAATATTTTTACCTTTGGCAGTATACACATAACTGAAAACGGACAGCTAAAGGATCTTTTAAAAAAAACATAAAGGAAAAAGAATTAATTAATGCTGTTATTTGAGTATGATAACTCTTCCCTGTGTGGTGCCGGGGATAAAGAATAGCACTACTCTATCTCTTCCCGTGGGTGTCATAAAAGCCGACTAAGGGACCATTCCAGAGGATGGGCAGCAGCATCTCTCTGAGGTTACCCTCAACCTACTGCGATCGCCAACCCGCCTGCCGAGCGTGGCGATTACGGCAAATACCCCCCATGATGATCCTTGGGGAAGGCCTTTGTCCAGCAGTGGACGTCTTTTGGCTGAGATATGATGATCAATGGTATCCACAAATACTTTAATATATTAATAATAAGTTATTCACAAAGTAAATAAAGGTATGTTTACAATATTTTTTAATTATGTTTTGGAAAGGCAGCATTTATCTGAGCCAAAAGGCAAAAAAAGGCCGCTGCTGGAAAAAGTCCTCCCCCAAGGATTTCCATAACAACCGGTTTTGATGAAAATAATATGAACATTTATTTTTATAATAAATTAAATAAAGAAAAAACTGAAAATCAGGTAAACAAACACAAGATGGGTTGTATGGATATCCACTGTTTGAGCTTAAATTTTATATCATATGTATGTTAAAATAAGCAGACCAAGCTATACAATTCTAAATTCAATATTATTTATTCAGTTTCGGATACAAACAGCTCTTGTGAACGTTATTATGCCATTGTTGGTTCGTAATAATAAACAAATAAATAAATAATAAACTTGTTTACAAAGAAAGTTTTGCTGTTTTACATTTCTTTTGTGAGTTCAAGGAATCTTGGGTCAGTCTTGTATTCTCTTTGACAATATTCTTGAAAATTTTTATATATTATTTTGTAAGTCTTACTAGAATTCTATAAGGATTAATGATTTGTTGAAAAATAATGTACAAAAATCAACATTGGGTTGCTGTTTAAGTCTTGAATAATGGATAGCACTATAATTTGTGATTTGGGCTCATCAACAAGTAATGGCTCAGTATTCCAAAGAGGACCGCTGAATTATGAGGTGATTTTTTTTTTGCGTAAAGAACTCATAATTAGGAATACGTACACGAATTTTTACTGCTCGGAATTGATTAGGACTCTCACAATAAATTATTGAAAATAATAAATTTTATGGTTAACATTTATTCGGATAGTGAAGTGACAGCTCTGCTGCCAACTTTTCAATGTAAAAACGCTTTGAAAGCAACCAAAAGAATGTTGGCAGCACTGCTAAATTGCCCAAAAAAGCTAAAATACAATGCCATAAAAAAAAAATTTTTTTTTTATTTACATAAAAAAAAAGTCCAATGCCATAGCCATTTCTCCAGTTGGTGCAACTGTGTCCTCAGGTTACTATAATTTGTTTATTATTAATTAACAGTAGTAGTATTATATTATAGTAAAAAAAAGTATCATACCCGATAAGGTAACATTAGGTCAAAGTTAGTCACAGACCCGAATTAGTCTACCCCGACTCCACGTGGTACTAGTCTGCCCTACACTAGAGTGTTTTTATAAGCCCGGAGGCGCGGAGGGAGAGCAGCCCTCACCCGCTGTAGCGAAACACAGGCACCAAGCTCGCCGCTGCGGCTGAGGCTGGTCGCCGCAGGCGACCAAAAAGCCGAAGCTGCGGAGGCGAGCTTGTAATGCCTGCGTTTCGCTACGCAAGGGTGGAGGGGCTGCTCTTCCCGCAGCGCCGGAGACGTTTAAAACCTACAGTTGTCACATATCTGAGCGGTTTGGTTAAGCTCTGATGTAATTTTGACATTTTATAATTATTTTTTATTTTTTTTTTCGAAAAAATTAAAAAGTTAATTTAAAAAAAAGTATTAAGTTCCGAGTTTTGAGCTTTGGGGGAGGGGTAGGGGTATACCCCCCCTACCTCCCCCCACCCTCCCCCCCCCCAAATTCGACGGTCCTCTTTGGAATTTAGAACCCAAGTAATTTCTGCCGTAACAAGTACACAGTCGAAGTGCTTCCAGTAAGTAGGTACTTACTTGATTTGAAACTAAAATAAATTGAAATGGAAATTCAGGCATAATATTGCTATGAAGTTAAATTACAACGCCATTTAAATTGGTTCGTAATATCTGAATGATCCCATCCCAATAGTAAAATAGAAACTGGTTAACTAGCTGTGAATCGTGGAGCAGATTTTTGTTAGCAAGGACATACTTAGCGACTACACTCATTACGTATTAAACCAAACGGTATAGCCTAGGTACAAGAAAACATATATTGGTGTTTACTTACCAACAAGATATTTAAAGAAGTACCTATCTCTCAGCAAAATTCTTCGTTCACACCTACACAATTTCACCGTCTCGGCTGTTTATGAAAACACAAGAGATAATTCACAATAATTCGCACTAGAGCTTACAGCACTTCCTATAATGTCTATTTATCAGTATTTCTTTATACATACAATAAGGATGTCGTGATACTAAGACAACCGAAGCTATAAACACGATCACATTCCTTTAAACGCCATTCGATTACTTCGATTGACAGACAGACACAAGCACCACCTTGTCTTTTCTCTATCGCGGCCGCTAAGAGAATATGATACTATAAAAGAAGAGACTACGAACGACGAGACGAGACGTGTCATGTCAACAAATAAATTTTATGTTGCCAGTTCAAAAATGATTTGTATATTAAAAAAAAGAAATGTAATAAGCGAAGTGTAATTGTGTGTTCTAAATAGGTAGATTATTTTCAATTCATTTTAATGAAGTGATTAAAGGAAGAAATATCTGATGTCTGCATAGATGACATAGAAAAGTAGCAATGAATCTCATTTATTTTAGAAGACTTTTTACTTTTATTGTAGTAAATTATGTGCCAATCTCATTCTTTTAAATTACCCATAAAAATTGTGACTTCTAAATGGTAACATCTAGCTAGAGAGGGACTTCTTGGCGGGAAAGTGAAGAGTCATGTCTGCGGTTAGAATAGAATAGAATAGAATAGAAATTATTTATTGTATAACTGTGTACAATATAGTTCTTAAATAATAAATAGTGGTTTTTTTTTTATTTTCTAAAATTTGTGTTATGTCGAATATTAATGTGATTGATGGATGGTTATTAACCGTTAAGTGTTTGTGAGTGTGAATGAGTGTTTTCAAATTCTCTCAAGATGTCCGCCCGAGGACTTAGTAAAGCCCCACATCTTTACTGAGATACTCGAGGGTTTGGGGGGTATGTCATTTCTCACTTCTCATTTCTATTATCATTCATCATCATAATACAGGAAAGAAATATTGTTTATTTATGTGTAACTTACTTTTAAGAAAAATTACTTTGACACTGGCTAAATGTGCTAAACGCAGGAAGCCATCAACTAAAGGAAAAAAAAAGTATATTTACTCATTATTGGCAAAATACATCTCAACCACAGATGTGAAAGCCACTTTAAAAAAAAAAAGAATTAGATAGATATGAGATAGACTGTAATGTTTGTCTAATAAAAACGCGAAATATTTCCAGCAGTCCAGTACCATGGTGAAGTTTCGAAATGCTGCAATCGCTTATAAAACCCTTAACGGACTTTTATGCGTTTATAAACCATCCTGCGTTTCGATTCAACAGGTGCAACACACAATCAAAACCAATTTGTGTAGAGGTTAGTTGACCATACTCTACCTAATTTCTCACAAAATAAAAGGGATGATTTTCGAACGCTGTCCTTTATCGCTTATTTATTTACCAAAATTAGATGTATTTTATTTCAACTTTTATTTAACTCTAAATATATTATTTATCTCAAAATTATTTCAAATTACAGATTTAAATGCTTTACCAGATCGCCCTCGTGAACGACGAGTTGAAATTGTTGGGCCAACTAATACTCCAATGACTGTAAAGATGGTTCCTAACTATGCTGATGACCCTCTGGTTTGCGGACCTAGATATGTCCAAGAAGACATTCGCTGTAGTTGGGCAACACATTTAGGGTTGTTCAGTAGTGGAGTTCTGTGTGAGTTATGATTAGAACTAATGTTGAAATGCTAAATTTAAAACTCATCAGTCCTTTACTTTTATTTTACTGATGCCTATTATGTTTTGAGTTGTTGTCAGACATAAATAGACAATAGAATTTAAATATGTTGACAGAGCTGTTCTGCGCTCACACATATCAAAGGTTAATAAAGAGCAATAAATGATTGAATTGAATTGAATTGAATACTATTGCAGGTATAATTAAATTTCAGTGTTAGGAATAAATGAAGGCACTAAACTTACATACCTCATTAATACTGCAAGATTAACTAGGGGATATAAAATACATGGACAGCTTGGAAAGGCTACTGACACCTATTTTTGGAATGGAAAAACTGTTGAAAGGTCAACTTATGGGCATGTCACAAGAGAAAAAATGGATGGTGTAGTGGCACATATGCAAGCAGCTCATCAGAAAACTATGTTTGAGTAAGATACTCATAACATGATCTTAATTAATTATTGACAATAATATTAGTTATTATAAATTTTAAAACTTATTTCAGAATGTCTGGTTTACATATGGAATCACAAAGTATGTTTGAATTGGCATCCCAAGGTTTAATCAGACCAGCAAGCAGTAAATTGCCTGTTATCTACGGCATCAAGTGTGTCCATTTTGACTCCCCAAACTTTACATTAGGTTGGTCAAACTTTTTTAACCCGTCCCTGCTGTAGGTATAATTAGCGGGCCACCTTACATACGACCGTGCATACATATGGCGCTTGTGAAAACAGATAATAATCAAATACAGAAATAAACACAAAATTATAATATACTGTAAAAATTCTTACTTACAATAATACACATACAAAGTTGTTGAACTTTACAACAAAATGTTACTTATTTTCAGAAATACAAGGTACAAATGAGTATGATAATTATTTGTGGACACTAATCCACGATCTAGGAGTACAATTAAAGACTTCGGCTCATTGTACGGCGGTTCAATGTATTCGTCAAGGGAAATTTGATCTCAACTTAGCATTGTTAAGAAAACACTGGCAGCTTGAACATATCATCAACAATATGGACAGATGTAGAATATTACTTGAAGAACATAAAACATTGTTAAAACCAAAATCTGCAACTTTGTCTATTTAGTGTATACATATTTGTAAATAATAAAAATCATTCTAAATAAAACTAAGACCATTATTTTTTATGTTTTAATATGTTAACTGCTAATTGACACATTATAAAGCAGAGTTGTCTCTGGTATGCAGGAAGGGTTGTGAACTTGTACCCCTATCATAGGAGCTTGAGCATGCGAATACTAGACAATAGATATTTAATTGTTATTGGCCATCTGGTGGTCGATCAATGCTCAAGGGGATAGGTTGTCTTATTATTCATCAAGGCTTTGTCACGAAGATGATGTTGATGTGTTGGCTTGCTTCTCCATCTGTTCTATTCTTTTATGTCTGATCATGTTAGACAAAATTCCATCAAAAGATGTGGTTTTCTTTTTGGCAGACCCTCTTAGAGTGTCCTCGCCTTCTCTCCGCACGCGAAGACGTAAAGAACTCACCTCATCCATGAAGTCAAAGTCTGATTTTTCTTCTCTTATAGGAGACACTGGCATTTCTGGCTGGTTGTCTTTATTAGATGCCACTGGCGATGGTGCTCGTCTTCCAGGACATTTCCATTCGAGGTTTATAATTGTATTTTTATCAATGCTTTTGTATAAATCTTCCAATTCAGCCGGTTCTGGCATCCAACTTTTACCAATGAAAATTCCTGATTTTGAAATTTCATCATCTGAGCACGACAGATTCCAGTCATCTCCTAATAACTCTGTGGATCCCATTACAGATTACACTTTATTGCCTTTTCAACGAGACTATATTTATTTACAGTACAGAGATTTTTAGTAAAATGAGGTAGGTATCAGGCAATTTATTAGTATTCTGTTGGTATTCTGAGTACAATACCCAAAGAGAATTTAACATGACAATACCTACCTACCTATTCAGATTCAGTCAGTGTTTCAGAAACTTCATAACTTCATTTTTGTTTACATTTTTTATTTATTTTTTTATTTTGTTGATGGCTTCGTGCGATTAGCACATTTAGCCAGTGTCAAAGTAATTGTCTAACAAGTAATACATAAATAAACAATATTTCTTTACTGTATGATGATGATGAATGATAATAGAAATGAGAAGTAAGATATGATATACCCTCCAACCCCTTGGTATCTCAGTAAAGATGGTGTCCGTTAAGGTAGCGTACACATGGTCGACTTCACGTTTCTTGTTTTGCCATCTTTTAGTGCGTAATTAGTGCAAATACAAAATAATTAGTGCCTCTTTAGTTTAACAAATAAAGACCTTTTTTTAGTGTGTAAGCTGGCATCACGAGCAAGCTGGCGTACCCATGACCGTTCTCGAAAACTACTTATTTTATAGCAACGAAATTTACACACATATTTAGTGCCTAATTAGTGCCCACGCTATGCAAAATTTCATAAGAATTGCTTATAAAGGAACGGAGATATCAAACAAGACTTGTGATAGGGTTGCCAGCCTTAGTATATAATATAGTATCCTACTATTTTAGGTGTCTAACTACCAAAAAAATAAAAATGGTAGAATACTATATTATATAAAACAACCTAAAGCGTGTCGCCGTACACTGTTATCATGATTCGGAACGGATATTAGTTCCGTAAGTTTCCGTACGTGCATCAAGCACCAGTTCGCTGAGAGACCGCGAAGAACAAGGCAGGCGTGTCCCGAGCTCCCGCGCCCGCGCAGAATATACTTGTAGTTTTACCAAAGTGTTTTACCAAACCCGAGTTACAATAAACCTTTTTGTCAGCCACCGTCGTTTCCCTGTTAGAACCCCCATAGTGAGCGTTCCCCCGCTTATACTGGCGCCCCACGTTGGGCGGTTTTGTAAAACAAACACACATACAAACACTTTGGTAAAACTACAAGTATATTCTGCGCGGGCGCGGGAGCTCGGGCCACGCCTGCCTTGTTCTTCGCGATCTCTCAGCGAACTGGCGCTTGATGCGCGTACGGAAACTTACGGAACTAATATCCGTTCCGAATCATGATAACAGTGTGCGGTGACACGCTATAGAATTGATTTAATCGATTCCATCGATTAAAAATAGATTACATATTATAGTTATTTTGGGACCCATTTGCACTATCGATTAATAATCGATACACTATCGATTGTTCGGCAACACTAGTTCGTACACACCGTGTGTGTGTGTGTCATCATTCATCAATCATCATTGTTCTTGGCGGGAAAGTGAAGAGTCATGTCTGCGGTTTTGTTTTATTTTCTAAAATTTGTGTTAAGTCGAATATTAATGTGAAATAATGGTGGATTATTAACCGTTAAGTGTTCGTGAGTGTGCATGAGTGTTGGCAAATGAAACAAAACAGTGCAACGTCACTAATCAAATTCTCTCAAGAAGTCCGCTTGAGGACTTAGTAAAGCCCCACATCTTTACTGAGATACTCGAGGGGTTGGGGGTATATCATTTCTCACTTCTCATTTCCATTATCATTCATCATCATCATTTCCATTATCATTCATCATCATCTTTAGGATTATAATACTAATGAAATTAAGAAACTAATGACATGGCAGCATGGTCTATGACCTTAGCCGGTTCCTCAGAGAACAAACTATTAAAAAAAAAAAAAAAAAAAAATCAATCATCATTGACATCTGCGCTGCGTCAAAGTTGAAACAAGTTGAATGCAGTGATTCTGAAATTGGTAACACTTATTACTTTATAGTTTTTCCTATCAATAATTCGCCCGAATTGAATAAATATTTTTTTCTACTAAAATGAGTTCGTCAGACGAAGAGTCTAACGGCAAAATAAAAGTTACACGGTAAGCTAACATAACTGCAGAGGTAGTAAATAAAGCAGTAGTACTTATTATAACCTATGACCCAAGGATTTCTACTATGATTGGATTTGTGGTACTTGCATTTTTACAAATCTATCCTAATTATATTAAATTACAGTCTTGGTGATTGCGAAGTATGCGGTTCAAACAATGCCGTATACACGTGCCCTAAATGTGAAGTGAAGACTTGTTGTCTTTCCTGTGTGAGGATACACAAGAAAGAACTAGAATGCGATGGAGTCAGAGATCGAACTAAATTCATCAGAGTCAAAGACTTTACTGATACAGATCTACTAAGCGATTATCGGTTACTAGAAGAGTGTGCCAGATTTGTGTATGGTGTAAAGAAGAATGAGAACAAAAAATTTACTAGAATTGAAAAGGATTTACCTATTGTATGTTTTACTTTTTTGTTTTTATTTACAACAATAACAGTAGATATTTCTATTGTACTTTTTTTTACAGCATCTTTACAAATTAAAAGGTGCTGCAAGGCAAAGAGGGACAGCATTGCAATTTCTTGCTCAAAACTTCACACAACACAAAGTAAACACAACTCGATATAACTTTAAAACAAATATAATAAACTGGAGAGTGGAGTGGGTATTTCCAAATGTGGAATCTAATCCCTTAAAATTCATAGATGAGAAGTGTTCAGAACAGAAGAGACTTTCAGAACTGCTGGACAAGTATCTGAGCCCTGTTGCTATACCTTTTGAGGGTTCTAAAGCTCTGGAGTATTATAAATCTGTTGGTTTCAGTGGAATAAGGATATTGCTAAGAGGTAGAACCCAAAAATATATGAATGCATTTTAAAAATGTTATTATTATATAAACACATTTTCAATTATTATTTTTCAGCTGAAAAAGTAAAAGGATCATCCCACAAGTTTTTTGAACTGGATCCATCTGAAACTCTAGCAGAGAACTTATCTGGGAAATGTATTGTGGAATTCCCTATCATTTTCATTGTTCTCAAAGATCATGCTTATAGTTTTGATGTAATTAGTCCAGGTAAGGATTTTTAAAATTCATTTTACTCTAAACATTTTATAAAACCTGTGTATCAAAAAATAATGTTTTCAGAAGATGAGTTTGAATATGAGTCTGAGAATCATATTGGAGAAAAAAGCAGTGTCAAACAGATTGATAATAAACAAGAAATTAATACAACTACAGATGAAAGATATGTTATGCAAGCTAGAAAAAGGCCGAGGCAGCTTTTAACCCATAAAATTGCAGAAAAAAAGAAAATAGAAATCGAAAAAGAAATAAAAGCAGAAAGAAAAAAAAGACCTAAAAATCTATTATTTACTACAGGCTACTCTTCAGAAGAAAGTCTAAGTGAAAATGACAATGAAGAAAATCAAACATGAATAAAAGGAATTTAATGCAATATTATTTACAATGTTACAAACTTTATAGAATCTGTACTGCAATTAAAGAATTTTCTGTTAATAGAAAGAGGTACTCATTTGTTGCATTAATCCCAATAACCTCTCCATACTTATCAATATTAAAAAGGTGTTGCTGACCAACTTTGATGTTTTTCATTACCCCACCAGTTTTCTTTCTCAACTGACAGTCTTGGTTGGTTGTACTTTGATAAATAAAAATATGTCTAGATGCTTCACAGACCACACTGTATGAAAAATTTGGTGGGCATGTAACAAATTTGCGATTCTGCTTCGAGGATTGAACATATCCAAAAGCCATTAATGTGCCTTGGTGTTTCAAAGGCCATGTTGCAGAATTTATCAGCTGTGCATATGGCTGCCAAACGCATGCATCTACGTCGTGACGTAATGCAAGAGCTGGCACTTCCCGAGTATCCAACTTGACACTGAACAAGTATTGGTGTACACTCAAAGGAGCTCTGTGTGTGATCTGGTGGCTTGTAGTATCCATTCTCACTGAAAAAATAAATAAATATAGCTATAGACTATGAAAATAGTTGCTTTTGTTAAGCTAACTAAAAAATTGCTAAGTGACAGTTACGAATATTATTATTAATGTTAACAGTATTTTACCTAGCACTGTGTCTTCTTCAGATGCTGCATCACAGTCTTCTAATTCTTGTGTAGAAAAGCCTGGTACAGACTGGTCTGGCGCCACCTCTGTCTCAGAGCACAAATGTGCCAGTCTCTGATGAGCTTCTTCCACTAAACTGGCGTCCATTATTTGCTCTCCATTTTTGTCACCACCCTCTAGAAAGTCATCCCAAAGCATGCTCTCAGTTTTTGTGAGCAATATATCTAGTTGTCCATTGTCCTGTATATTCCAGGTTGTGAGTTCACTATCGACTTTGTGTCGAAATTTGCCATCAATGAAAGTATTTCCTGCGTAACTTACCTTCATGAGCAATGGTGTAACACTCACATGCATAAGACTTTTGTCACAACCACCATCTAGCTTTAGTGTGACAGATATGTCTTCAGATGTCTGCAGCCAAGTATAAATACTTTTTCTTGGTTCTTTTGGTGCTTCTGTGATCTCCTTTTCAGAATCAAATGTGAATTTAAAAACATTGTCAGATGCAATATATAATCCTTCACAGTTTGTTTCAATCGCTGTGTAGTGCACTATTCCTTTACCTTCGATTTGCTTGAAACTAGTCTGTTTCCATGTTTGATTATCATTTTCAAAGGTAACTAAAGTGAGAACTGTGTTGAAATGCTTTTCGTTTTGTTCTACCGACTGTAATAAGCAATGCAATATTTCTTTACTATTTTTCTCTTGCATTATTGAATCCATTACAATAAAAAATTTACCTTCAGCTAACACTGAAGTTGAATGTTGTGTTTGCCAAGTTCGAAATTTGCATATGGACCCATTCCTCACCCCAGTGTCAATGATGTGCAAGTACCCGGTACCGTCACTCACTACTGCCGTGCTCCGTGAGGGAAATGAAAGACAAAGATTGAAATGGCCAGATTTTCTGTCGACATGAGCTGGGACGTCATATACAATATTGTTTTCGAAGGAACTTGTGGTGTTTTCGAATGTAATCTGTCGTACTTGTTGCTTATTATCAAAGTAATAGAAGCTGTGAGAGTAGTCCCAGTAGTCCAGAATCAAGTGGTTGTGCAGAGCAAAAAGTTTCGCGTGTATAAATGAATACTGTACTTCATCTGGATATACTCGATCAACTGGTGAAATGAGATCACAAGTAAAATGGGGAAGAGCTTGAAGATTTAACTTATACCCTTCAAATTCATGATCTAAAAGACGCCGATTAGGACGTAAGTCGACTAAGTTCGAAGGCATTTGGTGTAGTTTACTAACAAATTAACAATAGATTTTAGAAAACAATATTCACCGAAATAAGTATTAGGTACCTACCTAGTGTTTATAAAATTGACATTGACAGTTCATTCATTTTTTTTTTTTTTTTAATAGTTTGTTCTCTGAGGAACCGGCTAAGGTCATAGACCATGCTGCCATGTCATTAGTTTCTTAATTTCATTAGTATTATAATCCTAAAGATGATGATGAATGATAATGGAAATGATGATGATGAATGATAATGGAAATGAGAAGTGAGAAATGATATACCCCCAACCCCTCGAGTATCTCAGTAAAGATGTGGGGCTTTACTAAGTCCTCAAGCGGACTTCTTGAGAGAATTTGATTAGTGACGTTGCACTGTTTTGTTTCATTTGCCAACACTCATGCACACTCACGAACACTTAACGGTTAATAATCCACCATTATTTCACATTAATATTCGACTTAACACAAATTTTAGAAAATAAAACAAAACCGCAGACATGACTCTTCACTTTCCCGCCAAGAAGTCCAGTTCATTCATTTTAACTTGACGTAGATTTTTTTTTTGTGTATTGTTTTACGGCTCCGGATGAAATCAATCAAGCCTATTCGTAAGTAATTTTTCTTAATATTACATAAATAAACAATATTTCTTTTCTGTATGATGATGATGAATGATAATAGACCAGAGAAGTAGGAAATGGTATACCCCCAACCCCTCGAGTATCTCAGGAAAGATGTGGGGCTTTACCAAGTCCTCGGGCGGACTTCTTGAGAGAATTTGAAAAGTGATGTTGGACTGTTTTGTTTCATTTGCCAACACTCATGCACACTCACGAACACTTAACGGTTAATAATCCACCACTATTTCACATTTTTATTCAACATAACACAAATTTTAGAAAATAAAACAAAACGCAGACATGACTCTTCATTTTCCCGCCAAGAAGTCAGAAAATAGATTAGAGAATTAACAATTACGTATATTTTTTTACAAATCATAAAAAGAATGCAGTAAACATTTGACATATCAAAATGATGACATAATTTGTCACTTTAAATAATAGTAAGTCTTGTTTTTATTATCGATTTTAAACGCGTGCTTCTTACAAGTAGTTGCTAACTTGTAAATAAAACACTTACTTATAAATTTGTAAAGTTTAATAACACAAAAAATTAAAATTCAACAAATCTCGTAACAAAAACAATCTCGGTATTTAATTTAACTATGCTATCGTGGCTCAATCCAACTCGCCGAAATTAATCTACTCTTATGGCTGATTTACACGTATTAAGTTGTTAAGTAGGTAACTAAATTTTAACTTAACTTTAAGTGATTAATAGCATGTAAACACAAAATTTAGTAGCAAATTGCCTCAGACCAAATAAAAAGTTTTTATTTGGTCTGAGCAAATTGCAAGTTAAAATTTTGCTAACAACTAAACAAGATATTTAGAATTTTTTCTATTTTTCGGTTAAGTTGGTGGGCGGGGCTTGTCACTTGACACATTTGGACAAGCACAATATTAGTTAAATGCATAAGTGTAGTGAGTGACGCGCTCGGGTTCAATTTTATTGTTCGTATTAAATTATTGATTATAGTATTAAACATATTTACTCGATTTAGAAACTCTAAAAAATGAGATAGAGTGCGAAAACTATTGCCAGTATTGAGAAAATATGTAATATGTATTGTAATATGTAATTTTAATTTCGCATCTAATGCACATCGCATTACAGTATCTTTTTTCTGTATTTCGTTTTCCACTTTAGATAACAAGTAGTTAAAGGAGTCTTCTGCCATCCGTAGCGCAATTAAATATACTTGTTTAAATCTTCATTTGCTAGCTCCTCGAACAAAGTGGCACTTGATCCTTGGCCATACTGATCTCTTCTATTTATTCAATTTCTCACCCAGTTTTTTGGGTATGGTTATTTCCCTAATTATTTCATCTTTGACTTCATAACAAATTATCGAGGAGATTAGCACAGAATTTACGACTTCATTACGTGGTTGATCGTCCATCTTGAGTGAGCTAAAGTGCTTAATTACTTAAATACGTATGGGACATATACGTCTACATATACATATAAGTCACTTAAAATTAAGTTAAAATTTAGTTACCTACTTAACAACTTAATACGTGTAAATCAGCCATTACTCTGTAAGCCAAAGGATATTCAATGTACCTCCTCTCTTTCTCTCTCACATAAATAAACGCTCGCATAAACACATACATGGACTCGCAAACACACACGCAAGGGATTCACACACACACACACACACACACACACACACACACACACCAACACACACACACACACACACACACACACACACACACACACACACACACACACACATGCACACTCACACACAAACTCACTAACTCACACAAACACACACACAACACATTATTGCTATTCGTTTTAAGGTTAAATGTACTAAACTTTATTTACCTATAAAATCTGTCTCTTGTTTTAAATTTGTAAGATACCTAAATAATACTTATAATTTAAGTAAAAATAGTGGCTATGGAAGAGTGAGGTCTTTTGTTACAGGTATTTCCATACCAAAAAGAAGACCTCCAAAACAACTTAATGTAAAAACATGTATTTTACTGCAATAAAGATTTTTATTATTATTATTATTATTATTCAATGTCAACAACTACGTCATCAACATCCGATCTAAATATTTTTACAAATGTCGAAAGATCAATTAAGAATTAGACAAGCTATATTTATGGTTACATATACATATAATTTTACGCAATTAGTGTGGTAGTGCACCTGACCTGGCATGTCATGGGGTGCGAATTACACTCGTGGAACTTTTTTCAGCACAGTTTTTTTTCACTATCTATTAGTTTCAATATGTAGTACTATGTAATATTGAAGTTTCATTTTTAAAAACAGCAACTACCTGAAATAAAATATTATATTGTATGATGTATTTTTAAAGTTTTTAAAGTACTAGGAGGCAGAACGCCAGAAACGTGGCACGAAGGTATGGTGGTACTGTTCTTCAAAAAGGGTGACAAAACCCTGCTGAAGAACTACAGGCCCATCTCACTTCTAAGCCACGTCTACAAGCTGTTTTCGAGAGTCGTAACGAATCGTCTTGCACGCAGGTTTGATGACTTCCAGCCTATCGAACAAGCCGGTTTCCGAAAAGGCTTCAGCACCATAGACCACATACATACGCTGCGGCAGGTTATACAGAAGACCGAAGAGTATAACCAGCGTCTTTGCTTAGCGTTTGTGGACTATGAAAAAGCCTTCGATTCGATTGAAACATGGGCCGTGCTACAGTCTCTCCAGCGGTGCTAAATTGACTACCGGTACATCGAAGTGTTGAAGTACATACATACATACCATCACGCCTTTTTCCCAACGGGGTAGGCAGAGACCACATCCTTCCACTTGCTACGGCCCTGACACACCTCTTGCGCCTCCTCCACTCTCATTACTCCTTTCATACATGCTCGTCGGTTATGGGTACTCCTGACCTGACCTTTTCTTAGTACGTCTTGGACTTGTCCTAAGTACGTCCGTCTAGGCCTACCCTTTCCAACAGCTCCATCCACCCTCGCCTTGTAAATTTGTTTCGTTAATCGCCTTTCATCCATCCTTTCCATATGCCCAAACCATCTTAGCATTCCCATCTCAATTTTAGTGACAACATCCTCTTTCACACCACAACGCTCTCTAATTTTGCTATTCCTCATTCTATCACTCAATGTCACTCCTGCCATACTTCGCAATGCTCTCATTTCCACTGCATTTATCCTACTTTCATCCTTCTTTTGCCATACCCAACTCTCACTTCCGTACATAAGCGTCGGCACCAACACCCCCGCATGAACAGACAGTCGCGCCTTCTCTGACACTTTCTGACTGTTCATAAAGGCATGCAGCGCTCCATTCACCATATTCCCTGCATTCACTCTTCTATCAATATCACCCTCATGCCTTCCATCCCTCGTGAACCTAGTCCCCAGATACACAAATTCTTTCACTTGTTCTACTTTTTCACCTCCAATTAAAACATCACATTCTGTCATATCCTCCTCTCTTTCAAAAACCATGGTTTTTGTCTTACTTACGTTCACTTTCATACCTCTCGCTTCTAACGACGCATTCATTAATGTTACCATTTCCTGCAACTCGTCGGCTGACGACGCAAGTATGACTTGATCATCAGCGTAGAGAAGGCATTTAACAAGCAACCCATCCATTCTCAGTCCATAATCACTATTTTTCAGATCTGTCAAACAGTCATCCATGAATAGGTTGAACAGCCATGGGGACGCTACACAACCCTGTCTAACCCCTTTATGGATGTCAAACCAGTCAGTGTACGCCCCGTTTATTCTGACGCCAGCACTGGAACACTTATAGAGAGATTTCAGCGCTCGTATCAGACAGCTGCTCACCCCATGCGCGGATAAAGACAACCATAACTCATTCCTTTTCACCCGATCATAGGCTTTTTCCAGGTCTACGAAAATGCAATAGACTTTTTGGTTTTTGGCCAAAAATTTTTCCGCTATGCAACGCAAGGCAAAAACCTGATCCGTACATCCAATTCCCTTTCTGAATCCCGCTTGTGCATCCCAAATCTTTTCTTCCGTCTCTTTCACAACCCTATTAATCAACACCTTAGCATACAGTTTGCCGACAACACTGAGAAGGCTGATTCCTGCTGATGAGAAGTATTGAAGTGTTTGTATGAAAACGCCACAATGTCAGTCCATCTTCAGGACCAGAGCTCGAAACCTATCCAGTTGCAGCGAGGAGTGAGACAGGGAGATGTGATATCTCCGAAACTGTTCACTGCTGCACTGGAAGATGTTTTCAAGTTTCTGGACTGGAAAGGACTCGGCATCAAAGTCAACGGCGTATACATCACTCACCTTCGATTTGCTGACGATATAGTGGTCATGGCTGAGACCCTGGAAAACCTCGGCACAATGCTCGGTGACCTCAACAGAGTCTCTCAACAAGTGGGTCTTAAAATGAACATGGAGAAGATGAAAGTTATGTCGAACTAACGTGTCGTACCCACTCCTCTGAAGGTTCGGGACTCTGCCCTTGAAGTTGTGGACGATTATGTTTACCTGGGACAAACGGTCCAACTAGGTAGGTCCAAGTTCAGCAAAGAGGTCAATCGTCGAATCCAATTAGGCTGGGCAGCGTTCGGTAAGCTACGAAATATATATTTTCGTCCGATATACCGCAGTGTCTCAAGACGAAAGTCTTTGACCAGTGTGTGATGCCAGTGATGACATACGGGACTGAGACGTGGTCGCTCACTATGAACCTTATCAGAAGGCTCAAGTTCACTCAAAGAGCAATGGAGAGGGCTATGCTCGGGATTTCTCTGCGAGATCGAATCAGAAATGAGGAGATTCGCAGAACAACAAAGGTAACCGATATAGCCCGAAGAGTTGCTAAGCTCAAGTGGCAGTGGGCAGGGCACATTGCTCGCAGGACTGATGGCCGCTGGGGCGGAACAGTCCTCGAGTGGCGACCGCGTACCGGAAAGCGCATTGTGGGCAGGCCTCCAAGGACCGACGATCTGGTGAAGGTCGCGGGAAGCCGCTGGATGCGAGCAGCACATAACCGGTCGTTGTGGAGATCCTTGGGAGAGGCCATTGTCCAGCAGTGGACGTCTTTTGGCTGAGATGATGATGATGATGATTTTTAAAGTGAAAATATGTATAGTGTATGTATGCATAAACCCACGACCATTATCCCCCAAAGGGTGGTTAGAGATCATCATATCCTATCCAAGCCATGATTTGGATCGATGTCCACTTTTAGCAAAAAGAGCAACTTTGTTGTTAATTATGCAAAGGAAGTGTCAGGATGCTGGCCAATCGCCTTTTTTGATGCACTGGCGCATAACATCGATTCCCCATTTACGAAATGCTGACAAGAAAAGCTGGCTATTATAATACTATAATCCAGACAAGCACGGATAATTTAATATTTTAAGCAAATTAAAATAAAGATAACGCAAAAAAACCCATTCAACTTCCAGCTGGTATTTCGGTTACGTTAAAGCATGAAAACAATTACAACATTTTAAGTAAAATAGAACAAATTGGTATTCATATGAAATTTTAAACTTTTAATTCATCATTCCCAATAACATAACGTCATTACCATCAACACAAATCAAACGGTAATGATGATGATGGTAATGACAAACGTAGTAATTTTTTTGAATAAATCGTGAATTCTTAGCGCTACTATTTTGTGACCGCCTTTTTGAGAATTTGTCCTGGGAGTCACAATAAGTTCGAATGCTAAAAATTATAATTAATTTATAGTTACCCAGAAAACGTATTTACCGGTAATCATGGAAATACGTAACAACCAATTCCTGGACACATGATTTGTAACAAAAAAAGTATTTAAAGAGCACTTACCGTGACGTGCGCTGTGGTACATTTCGTGCAAGTGACTGAGGAGAGCGGTGTGCGCGGAAACAGTAAGATACATCGCGTAGATCATTCAAGAAAGTAAATTTGACGTTAGCGCGATGGTAATGACGAATTTCTGTTACAAACTTTTGAAATTTCGTTTTGACTATTATTTTGTTCTGAATTATAAACGCTATTTATTATGTAGTTTACGGTAAAATACAGATTACTAAACGTTTGAAAAAATCGGGTTTGGCGCTCTTAATTATTGAAATATATATTTTGAAAGTTTTGTGCACATATATTTTCTTTAGATGGTAATGATGTTTTACTCAGTTTTAAATAAATTACAAAATGAGTTTTTAGAATACAAGGTTCATAACTGTGTCACCTTACGTTAAATTATGTTTAAAACCTCGCTCAAACAATAGAAGTAACTGAAAAATGAGATATAATTTTTTATCAACTAGAAATAGTTTTTTTCCATGTTTCGCGAAATGACCCAATTACAAACACAGTAAGTTGTACCTAATGCGTACATAAATTGAGCGGCAGTATCACACTGTTACGATCACATTTCTACGAAATCGCTCCCACAAATATTACTACCTACAACGGACATTGGGTTTAAAGTGTCGATCACTGGTGGCTGTTACAGACTTCCTGTTACGAACTTCCGTCCCTTTTCTACGAAATCACTTCCACAAATTGTATAATAGAAAGCGAGCGGAAAGATGTTACACATCAATAAAATTATAATAATTAAGTGAGTAAACTTATGAGTTAAAGTTCTACATCTTTTTATCTCCACTATCTATTCTATATAGTCTATTTTATGTTCCACTGCTGGGCAAAGGCCTCCCATCTGCAGCTCCACTCTTCTCTATCATCACATCATCAGGCATATTTTTACTTTTTTTAAAAGTCTTTAATTTTCAGTCTTTTAGACATCATCAAATTATTTACCTACGAAGAGTAAACCTAGACAAGACTGTAAAGTTTTGATTCTATTCTAAAGCCTTTGCTAAGGCATAAAGAGATGAGATGAGACTCAATTATTGTCTTAGAACAATAAGTATGAGGTTAGGTTAGAGTCATGTCTACGGTTTTGTTTTATTTTCTAAAATTTGTGTTATGTCGAAGATTAATGTGAAATAATGGTGGATTATTAACCGTTAAGTGTTCGTGAGTGTGCATGAGTGTTGGCAAATGAAACAAAATAGTGCAACGTCACTTCAAATTCTCTCAAGAAGTCCGCCCGAGGACTTAGTTAAGCCCCACATCTTTACTGAGATACTCGAGGGTTGGGGGGTATATCATTTCTTACTTCTCATTTCTATTATCATTCATCATCATCTTTAACTCATAAAGAAAGGAAATATTAAGAAAAATTAAGAAACTAATGTTAGCAAATAAAATATTTGTTGTATAGTAATTCTTAATTAATTATTGTTTAAAACAGTAAGGAATACATGCATGCATTTAAGTTTTACTAGCCGTGTTCCAAACTTATTATAACTTTAATTATGGTTTCCATATTGACTTCCGGTTAGTATTAAGTATTTACACCTGTCATCTGTCACCGACGATGTAATGAGACAACTTGTCAGTGGTCGTTGGTTGGAACACGGCATTCTGTTCTGAGCATTCGTTGAGTGAAATCGTGTACTGTGTTACCGTAAGAAGTGATTGAGTGTTCAGTATTTGGATAATAAACTTCTATTAAATACAGTGGAGTTTCTGTTGTAAGTTCCAAAGACCTATCCAACAAGTCAGAAGTGGGATAGCACTAAAGAAAATCTCAATATTGTGAAACTTTGGTGTTATCAGACGCCCAGTGGAAAGAAAATCATCAAGGTATAGTGCAATCTAATCTACTATTACCCTAATTGTTTTGTGTATTTCTATTTTGCGATTGCTTTGTTGTTTCATTTCATAAGCTAAGACACTAACGAAGAACACTACTTATACTTTTAAGTATTTGTTTTTTTTTTACTATTTAGTGTTGCTTTTATACTTTTTCAATTTGGTTTTCGTTATATGAAGTTATTTTAGATCCCTTTTTTGTAAAGCAAGCGTTGTTTCTTAGCAATTTTGAAAGAATAGCTATAATATTGCCAAGCTTTCTTTAGATCCAATAATTCTATTACACTACAAATAAAACAACATAAGGTGAGATTTTTATTAGGCATAAAGTACAGGCATGTTTGGATAACATTTACTTGTTGTTAATATTAAAATTTCAGCGACACAAATGGAAAGTAAACGAAGCAAACGGCAATTGACACGTGGCCGCAGCCACAGTCGCAGCCGTAGTCGCAGCCGCAACAGCAGCAAGGCGGCCAGCAGCAGCAGGCTGGCCCGCAGCAGCAGGGTGGCCCGCAGCAGCAGGGCGGCCCGCAGCAGGACCAGGGCTGCCCGCAGCGGTAGCAGGGCGGTCCGCAGCAGCAGGGCGGCCCGCAGCAGGACCAGGGCTGCCCGCAGCGGCAGCAGGGTGGCCCGCAGCAGCAGGGCTGCCCGCAGCAGCAGCAGGGCGGCCCGCAGCAGCAGGGCAGCCCGCAGCAGCAGCAGGGCGGCCCGCAAAAGGACCAGGGCTGCCCGCAGCAGGACCAGCAGGGCTGCCCGCAGCGGCAGCAGGGCGGCACGCAGCAGCCAAGCGACGCGCAGTCGCAGTCGGGTGGCAAACAGCTCCCACTTGGCGGGACGTTGCCGCAGCCGCAGCCAGAGGCCGCCCAGTCGTAGCCAAGTACCCAGCGGCAGCAAGTTAGCGCGCCGTGGCAGCCGGGCTACGCGAAGCCGAACAACGCACAGCCGCAGTCCAGTGACACGGAGCCGGAGCCGATCCAGTATTGCGAGGTACACCAGCGGTATCCAGGCAATGCAGGACGGCAATGCTACAGTTCAGGCAAGGGATTTTTTAACTACAACTCCTACACCTTTGCCGTCAACTAGCCCCATAATTGATTCTAAAGTAACCAATTCAAATAACATGTTACTAGCTCAAATATTAAAAGATCTTGTCCAGACCATGAAAACTGACGGTAGCAGTGAGCGTTTTCCTGTTCTAAATGTCATTCCAGAATTTGATCCCTCAAAGCGCAACCAAACAATTGATATGTGGCTCCTGAAAGTTAACGAATGTGCCCAAATCTATAAATGGTCTGAAAGACAGATCATCCACTACTCTTTACCTAAATTAGTGGGTCTTGCACAAAAATGGTATCAAGGTCTTCCTAGCCTAATGTTTTCTTGGTCTGAATGGCAAGATAAATTACGTTCAGCCTTTCCTAGTGACGAGAACTATGCACAGTTGTTGACAGATATGCTTGCCTGTAAAGCTCGTTTTGGGGAACCATTAGAAGAATACTTTTATGAAAAAATGATTTTACTAAACAGATGTAATATTTCAAAGAAAAATGCTATAGATTGCATATTGTTTGGTATTGAGGATCGTTCTATAAGAACTAGTGCAGAAGCGGCACAGTATACAGAACCCGATAAACTATTAGTATATCTGAAAGGGGTTAAGTTGAATAAAAGGACAGATAATGTTTCGCGACAGGCAAGCATAACTGACAATAAGCATTTTAAACCTAAGACTATAAGTAACACAAACGTTAAATCTAAATGTTACAATTGCGGTGAACAAGGACATCCATATTACAAATGTAAGCAACCAATCAAACGTTGTACTACTTGTAATAAAGTAGGACACTTTGTCAATGATTGCCCCACCAAAAGAGATATAACTGCTAAAACGGTTTTACACGTATCACGAGAACATAATAATGATCATAAGTATTTTAAATCAGCAATAGTAAATGGTGTTACCCTTGATTGCTTTATTGATTTTGGTAGCCAGTGTACCATGTTAAGAGAATCGGTTGCTCGAAATCTAACTAGCAGATGGTCAATTACTGACTTACCTATTCTAAGGGGATTTGGAGATTCTGTAGTTACTTGCCTCGGTAAATTTGATGTTGAAATTGAAGTTGATTCCGTAAAAGCAACAGTAACAGTCCTTATCGTTTCCGATCACTTACTGCAGGTTCCTCTGTTGTTGGGTCAATCTTTTACAGAACAAGACCACGTAGTAGTTATTAAGACTAACGAGATGCTTAGAATTTGTGATAAGTCTATTCAAAAGATTGGTAAAGTAGCATTGCGTGTTTCTAGTGATACAAATATAGAGGGTTGTACGTGGGTCAATGTTTATTCAGACCCTAAGATTAGTTGTGACGTACTCATAGAACCCAGTCTTAGTAGGGAATATAATAAAGAATACGAAGTTATTCAAAGCATAACTACATTAACGGATGGTAGAGGACGTGTCATTTTGAAGGGTTTAAGTGCATTAGGACACAGTTTAAAACATGGTAGTCTGCTAGTGCGTGCTACCCCCTTATCAGAAATTCACACATGTAGTGTCAATAGAGTTTGCAGTTATAGTGAGGGCTTGCCAAGCCTTATAGATATAGATAGTTCACTTATAAATGTAGACGAAGAACTAAATGATAATGACAAGTCTTTGTTATTAAAGTTAATTAAAGAATATAGGAATTGTTTTGCATTCTCAACCAAAGACCTTGGGTGCATTAACGAAATCGAAATGGAGATTAATCTAAGTGATAGTACTCCAGTTGTTTATCGGCCTTACCGATTAGCTCACTCAGAACGCGAAGTAGTTAGAGGTATGGTTAAAGAATTGGAGGATTCTGGAATAGTTCGACCATCTACGTCAAACTATGCGTCCCCAATTCTGTTAGTCAAGAAAAAGACTGGAGATTACAGACTCTGCATAGACTTTCGATCGCTTAATAAAAAAACAATTAAAGAACATTATCCATTGCCAAGAATTGATGACCAATTAGATAATTTATCGGGCTTTAAATATTTTACCACACTCGATCTCGCCTCTGGTTACTATCAGATAAATATGGCAGAGTCTTCTAAACACCTTACAGCCTTTGTGACTCCAGATGGCCACTTTGAATTTAATAAAATGCCATTTGGCTTAGCTAATGCTCCATTTAATTTTCAACGTGCCATTAACAATATCCTTGGCAATGCACGGTTTAAAGACGCGTTCGCCTATATGGATGACGTAATTATCCCTTCCAAAACTATAGATGAAGGTTTCGAAAAATTGCGTAGTACGTTAGATTTATTTCGAGCATCAGGGTTGACTTTAAAATTATCAAAATGTTACTTCTTTAAGCAATCCATAGACTACTTAGGGTTCGAAGTAAATGAAAGTGGAGTTAGGCCGGGAAAGAAAAAGATAGAAGCGGTAGAAAAGTTTCCCCGTCCTAGCGATCAACACAGAGTTCGCCAATTTGTTGGTCTAGCTAGCTTTTTTCGACGTTTTGTAAGAGGGTTTTCTAAAATCGCTAGGCCTTTAACTCAACTGCTGAAGAAAAATTCTGAATGGCATTGGGGAGATGTAGAAGAACAGGCATTTAACAATCTAAAAGGAGAATTGATAAAACGCCCTATTCTCGCATTTTATAATCCAACATATGAAACACAAGTACACACGGACGCATCAAAATCAAGAATTGCTGGTATTTTAGTACAGAGATCCAATAAAGATTCACCATTCGGTGCTGTTGCTTACTATAGTCGTCAAACTTCTCCCGAAGAGGCTCGTTTCACCTCATACGATTTAGAGACTTTAGCCGTTGTAATGTCAGTAAAACAATTTCGAGTGTACCTTTTAGGGCTAAAATTTACAATAGTTACTGACTGCAATTCAGTCCGCGCTACTTTTGAGAAAAAGGACATGTTACCACGAGTGGCAAGGTGGTGGGATATTTTACAAGAGTATGATTTTAATATCATCTATAAACCGGGGTCCCGTATGTGTCATGTCGATGCTCTGAGTCGAAATCCTGTACCGCAAGATGGTTATACGGAAGTTAGATTAATCGATACAAATTGGATAACTACTGCTCAACAAAATGACTCCGAGCTCCAAAGAATAATTAATATTCTTAACGATAAAGAAACTAATAATATTATTGAAATAAAAAACAATTTTGCTGTGAAACGTGGTTTGTTGTACAGGAAAACGACTGAGGGCGACCGATGGGTCGTACCTAAAGGAGTGAGGTGGCATTTGCTTAGGGCAAATCATGATTCACTGGGACATTTCGGTTTTGAAAAAACATTAGATAAAATAAAGGGACATTACTGGTTCGCTAAGATGAGACGGTTTATAAAGAAATATGTAGACTCTTGCTTAGAGTGTGCGCATACCAAAGTCCCTGCTGGTAAAAGGGCTGGAGAGTTACATCCAATACCTAAGGTTGATCGACCGTTCCATACATTACACATAGATCATCTTGGTCCCTTTGTTCGTAGCAAGAAAAAGAATTGTTATCTCCTTTTAGTTATTGATGCATTTACTAAATATCTTATATTAGTTCCCGTAAAAAGTACCAAAAGTGTTCACACAATAAAATCAATTAAAAATTATTTTCATACTTTTGGTGTACCTCAGAGAATAATATCTGACAGGGGAACATCCTTCACATCTAAGAATTTTCGAAAGTTTCTCGATAAATTGGGAGTCAAACATGTATTAAACGCGGTCGCCACACCAAGGGCAAATGGGCAGGTAGAACGGTATAACCGCACCGTTCTCTCTGCTCTTAGTGCAAGCATATTTAACAAACCCGAAAATTTATGGGATGAGTCAGTGTCCGAAATACAATGGGGATTGAACAACACAGTCAATAAGGGCACAGGAAAAACTCCAGCTCAAATTCTATTCGGGACTAACTTGGTTGGAACTAATGACTCTTCCCTGTGCCTTAATACCAATAATATTGAGTCGCATGATGACACATTAAGGAAAACTATTCGTAGTGAAGTATCAGATCACATCGTTATCAGTCAGGCTAAACAAAAGGAGTGCTTTGATAAACATCGAAAAAGGGTAAGCTATGCCATAGGTGATTTAGTCAGGGTTGAAAGGGAAGTTCCTTCTTGCGGTCAAAGTAGAAAATTGGTGCCCAAACTACGAGGCCCATATCGCATAATAGAAGTATTTGATAACGACAGATACATGGTTGAGGACACTCCCTTATCCCGTAAGGGTAACCGCCCTTTTAAAGGGGTTTTCTCAGTTGATAAGATCCACCCGTGGTTAGTATTTAATAGAACTTCGGATGAATCTGATGAAGATGCTAATAATGATAATGATAGTTAATTACATTAATCTACAAACGACAAATTATTATGTCTGGTTATGTAACAACAATTTTCACACATTACATATTATATTGATCAAATGTCATTATTTCATTCACAGTGTACTATCGGTGAGTGTAACTTTTTACCTTATAAGCCTATTGTAATGTAGGTCGAATTAATAAAAAGAAGTATTAGGTTTAAGTTATTGTTTTTATTTGTTTCTCAACAGTTCATCATAATTAACATTAAATCAAATAATTTTAATAACTTACAGTGTACTTACAGTCAGTCAGTCAGTCAGTCAGTCAGTTACTTGACTAAATTACAGTGTAACCATTAAAAGTATGAGTATCTTTCAGTGTTGTAATGTAATAGCAATATTATATTAATATTAATATTGAATTAATATTGCTATTAGGGGCTTTAATATTGATGTTGTTGTAAATATTTAGTAGATGTAATAAAATGTTGTATGTATATACTATTCAGTATAAAGAAGAAAATAAAGTTTAGTTATGACGTTGTAGATGTGCAGAGGCTACAACGTCAGTAATTTAAAGTCTTTTGTTCGCTGTAGATATGCAGAGGCTACAGCGTTTTATTTAATGTTATTAAGATCAAGACATGAAGGGGCTATGATCTGAGTTATTTATAATTATGTAAAAATTATGGACAATTTTGTTGCAATTAGAATGTACGAGTATTGTAAATTTTGTTTTTTTTGTTTTTTAATTAATTTTTTTGATTTTTACTATATTGTGTTTAAAACACTGTAAGCGTTAAAGCTCAAATGTTATGATGAATTAGTTTCGCTTTGTGTGATTAGAACTTACACATCTAATAAGTTAAAAGGTTATGTAGTAATAAGTATGAAGTAATGAGTTTATGTATTATTCAGGATTTGTTTTTATTTGTATTGTTAAAACTATTTTTTTTTCACGAGGCGTGAAAATTTTCAGGAAAGGCCGACTGTTAGCAAATAAAATATTTGTTGTATAGTAATTCTTAATTAATTATTGTTTAAAACAGTAAGGAATACATGCATGCATTTAAGTTTTACTAGCCGTGTTCCAAACTTATTATAACTTTAATTATGGTTTCCATATTGACTTCCGGTTAGTATTAAGTATTTACACCTGTCATCTGTCACCGACGATGTAATGAGACAACTTGTCAGTGGTCGTTGGTTGGAACACGGCATTCTGTTCTGAGCATTCGTTGAGTGAAATCGTGTACTGTGTTACCGTAAGAAGTGATTGAGTGTTCAGTATTTGGATAATAAACTTCTATTAAATACAGTGGAGTTTCTGTTGTAAGTTCCAAAGACCTATCCAACACTAATAACATGGCAGCATGGTCTATATGACCTTAGCCGGTTACTTAGGTAGAGAACGAACTACACTTTAAAAAAAACTGACGCAATCGAGCGAGTCGGGCAAAAAAAACAAGAAAATGTCAACAACAACAACAACAAAATCTGAATCTCAGAAAGAATAATAATAATATTATGAATGGTAAGGTAGTTTTAGGTAATAGAGTAAAATCTAGCTATCAGTTATCTTGTAAAGATAATAATATGTCAAACAAAAACACTTTTTATACTAGTTTGCCGTTCAGTGCCGAATCGTCTTGTGTAAGTGTTCTAAAATAAAGGTTTTACCATGGTTTTGCCCTTTATAAACTAGACTATATCTGAGTTAACAAAAATGTGTATTTCAGACTGAATTTTATACATACTCCACTTTGAACAACTTAGCAGAAAAATGTGAAATATCCCAAAATAAAGTGTCGAGATGCAGAACAATTGGTATTCTCCAAAGTGTAAACGGAAAGTTCTATCTAGTTGAAGTACGATATACTTTTGTAAAATTCATTTTTTGTACTAAATACTTGTCGCAATTATTCTACAGTGTGCATTGTATTACAAAACTTTGTCTATTTGTTGCAGCTTGATTCAGCATCCCGAAAGTATAGTCCTCAAGTTAGGTTATCTCTCATATACTTGAAATCTCCTTTGCCATCTACAGTAATCCCATTTCCAGTACAAGTGTTTGGTTTCTTACAGTGGAAAAATAGACCAGTTATTTATGTTAAATTATTGCAGGTAAGTAACATTAATTTTTATGTTTGAATATAAAATATACAAAAAATAATACAATAAAGAACTTTATAATCTAGTTTAAACTTAAATTAACAGGTGTTGAATATACCTATGGCTTTGAAATTAAGAAATGCAATGGAAAGAATTGCAAGCAGCCATATAGCCACATGTGTGTATGAAGAAGAGGAATGTGACTTTTTAGACATAAGCTGAAAAGACCTAATACAAAAAGTTGTGATCCAGAAAGTAATTATTATGATAAGGAATCGAATTGTTTGCTATGATCAAAAAATCATTATAAAAATAAAGACAATGTTGAAAAGAATGCATATTTATTAAATCTTAAATAAATAGTAATATTATTAACAATAAGTGATAAAATTTACAACACTCCATCACCAACCACCTAACCTGAGGTTCTATACAAAAACAATATTGACATTGGAAACAATCTTGTCTCAAGATGATTAAATTGAAAGCAAACTAACAGCTTATAAATATTAAACCCCATCTAATACACTACACTGAGGAATATCTAGTAAATTGTCATATATTTCTTTATAATATAACTTTTGTAACACTAATTTCATGTTAATTATTCACTAATATTTCTTATGGAATGCTTAGCCCATGTAAGTTATTTGTAATAAAATTTTCAAGTAATGGTTGTTCTCTTTAGAAATAGAGCAGACCCTTAAGGAGAAACTTATCTTTACTTGGCATGTCCACACAACAGAGTAAGACCATTTTGCATACTTACCTACAATGTTATTGCTATGTGAAGATGAGGTGTTAATATAGAATGGTAGAGCTGCTAAAATGTTTAATTTTTATATAAATTGTAAGACAGAGTAAAACTTATGGATAGGCCAACATAAACTGGCATGTAATGTAAATTTACAATTGCCTATTGTAACCAAAATATTGAAATTATTACATTGAAACAAAGTTCCAGATTTTGTTTTAAAAAAATATTAAAGGTACAAAGATTACAACCATTAACCATTAACCGTTATCTTTCTTGTGCCAATCACTCTAACCGTAACACTTGTAAGTAGGCAGTAAGTACTCAAAGTATGTCTCTTGCAAAAAATTGGTAGATGCAGAGAAGTGGCTGAAAGGGGGAAGCATAATGTTAAGGGGGTGCCGCGCAGAATTTCGAAAATTTACATGTTTTTAAGTCACTGGTGCTAGGCGCTGAATAGGTCATATACATTAAAAGGACTAGTGTAGGTTAGCTTGATCCTGCACAAGACCATGGTTGTCTTGGACTTTGAAACTAATACCCAGAAACTGCATGAACGATACGTAAAAGTAATGATATCTAAATACTTTTTTCTTCAGAAACTTTGTAAATATAGCACATGAAACAATAATCCAACATCAAAATGTTTGTATTGATATTCCGCAGGCTACTGTTGTCTTATTTTTCATTTAAAAAATATGAATATGAAAATATTTTTTACCCAAACACCTATTTTAGATAAGTAATCATTGCTCCAATTAAATCACCAGCCTATTCTGTACAGATATTAATGTGCGTGTGTATTCGTAGTTGTGCGCCGTTGTCACACCACTGCCACGCGACGCTCGCTCGCTATCATAAAGAAACTTGAAACTCGCAGTTTTGCGTCCACGCAGCACCCCACACCAGTTTCTCCAGTAAAGCTATATCAAAAGCACCAACCAAAATTTGTACAATTTTTATACAAGACTAAATTTGTCATGTGGACAATCAGAATACATTGTTATTACTAGCCGAGCTACTTTTTACATAACAGATATACAGAACTTGGCATATAAAATTCGAGATAGATTTCATAGACTGACAGTGATTGTATTAGCTTGATATGAAGCAGATCACATCATCATCATCAGATCGCAGTCTTGAGCCTAGTTTGGCCATTTATTTAGATAGGCTCATTATGATTATTGAGTGATTAGAGTCAGTAACTTACTGGGCACAAGGTTAAGGTCTAAGAGGTGGCAAGTCTCAAGTTGTTGGCGTTGCAAGTATCCGTCAAGTCGGCTGGGAGCTTGCCAGCTCGGTTCAATAAAATTGTATGTATACATAATTGGACGCCGCCCCTACAGCACCCAGAAGTAGAGCACCACCACGAGCAGCAGCACGGCGCCCGCGGCGGCCTTCACCAGCATGGACTTGGTGTTCAGGTACGTCGCGTCTTTCTTGTACTTCTGCGACATCATCGACAGGTTCTGCGTCTTTGTGTCCAGTTCTGACAAATAAAATAAGCAAAGAGTTGAATGTTTGTAATGAATTGATTATACAGGGCGTCCCACGCCCATGCCACATGGAGGGAAAGTACCTTAAATATTGTAGATAGAACATTTTACTGAAAGAAGACATTATTTTTATTTTAAAAACAATTTTAACTGCGTTCATAGATTTTTGAATAATTATACGTTTGAACCGGGAATCGAACCCGCTACACGAGAAAAAAAATCACCTGTAGCTTTATCATACCGATCGAAAGGGTTCATCAGAAGGATTATTTTTTGCTAAATAACATAGTGTCAGAAATAAAAGGAAGACCATGAATTTTAACATTTGATGTGGAATTTCGTTCAGATTAATGAAAAGCTAACATTGCCGTAAGGACATACAACTGACATGATCATAAGTACCTATTACTAATCAATGTACCCACTTGAGAAATATGCATCATTTCCCTATTATAATTTAAGTGCATGATAAAATGATAAAAAGATACGTAATTAGCAGGTACCTGGTTGTATGCAACAAATCGAGCCGTATCCTGAGCCGAAAGACGCGTAAATTATTTTGTTCATCGCAATGCGGCTGGCTGATTAAAAAGAAATAATTCAAATATGTTCCATTTTCAAACTTTTATTCTTTCGTTTCTGTGATTTTCATTGTGGAATTTTTGCATTGTATTGTGAATTTTTCACATAACCATGGCGTTTCAAAATAATTTTGACTTAATGGAAGCATACTTTTTGAATCACAAAAACATAACATTAGCCTTACAATGGCACCGCGAAAGATATCCTGATAGAAATACACCATCTCGATTTATTATGAAACGGTTGGTGGATAATCTGCTTTTGGGACGTTTCGATCATCGCGTACCACAACCGCGGCACCAAATGATAAACACTGACGATGAACTCGACATTTTGATTTACTTTGAGGCAAATCCTAAAAGTTCAGTGAGGGAAGGTGAAGAAGTAATCGGAATTTCGAAAAGCAAAATACACCGTGTACTGAAAAAATACAAATTCAAAAGTTACATTGAAGGGCGACTAGTGCAAAAATTACTGCCGGGTGATGATGAAAGACGACGTATTTTCTGCAATGAAATCGAGAGGCTCATCCGAGAGGATCAGTATTTTCTAAATAATATTATCTGGTCAGACGAGACAAACTTCAGCAACAATGGTATGTACAACCGACACAATAATCGCATTTGGTCTAGAGAGAATCCCTTACGTATCCGCGAGACTAATAATCAAGTTCGTTCAACTGTTGGTGTGGGATTGTAAATAACCGGGTCCTCTTAGTACATTTTTACGAAGGGCATTTGAATACGGAAAGGTACTTAGAAATACTTGAGATTTTAAGAAATGAGATAAATAATAACCTTCCGGTTGCAGAACGACAAAACCTTATTTTTCAGCAAGATGGGGCTCCGGCTCATAACAGTCACAGAACAAGGGACTATCTCAATGAACACTTTCGTCCCTGGATCAGGACAAATGGACAAACAAAATGGCCGCCAAGATCCCCAGATCTAACCCCGTTAGATTTTTTTATGGGGTTATGTAAAAAATTTAGTTTACAAGAACACGTATGAAAGTGTCAACGAGCTACAAACAGAACTTAGACGTATTATTCTGAATATCCACCACAGCAAGATCAAAAAAGCGACAGGGAGTGAAATAATCAATAGAGTGCAACTTTGTATTTAACAGGAGGGGAGACATTTTGAGCATTTGATAAATTGATTAATTTTGTATTAAAAATGTTAAAATTCATGGTCTTCCTTTTATTTCTGACACTATGTTATTTAGCAAAAAATAATCCTTCTGATGAACCCTTTCGATCGGTATGATAAAGCTACAGGATGATTTTTTTTCTCGTGTAGCGGGTTCGATTCCCGGTTCAAACGTATAATTATTCAAAAATCTATGAACGCAGTTAAAATTGTTTTTAAAATAAAAATAATGTCTTCTTTCAGTAAAATGTTCTATCTACAATATTTAAGGTACTTTCCTTCCATGTGGCATGGGCGTGGGACGCCCTGTATAGTACAAAATTCCTCGTTCAGTGTCAACCTTGATATAGCATTGTGAATGCAAATTGAGGAGGTCGATGGCGCAGTGGTTAACGCGTCCGGTCTGCGAGTGCTGGGGTTAAGCATCTTTTGCGAAGGCCGGTTGTCGGTTGGGTAACGAAAAATTTATTAGCTCGAGCTCCTCCATGCTTCGGAAGGCACGTAAAGCCGTTGGTTCCATTGCGTTAAGGCTGCCTGTCCATTGAAGCAGAGCGAGGCTGCGGTGTGGAGAAGCGAAGAAATATTAACCAATAGGATTGCATTAAATCTCCGCTCCGCTCCAGTGGACAGGAATTTGCGGGCTAGTTTAAAAATCGTGCGCCCGCATCGCTACCACGCGAAAGCGGAGCGTGGAAGCGGTGCGGGGCAGCGGAGCGGAGCGGCGGAGCAGAATGTGGCGGCGGGGAAACGGATGCGTGAACTCGGCCTAGTTCCGCATAGTCCGCAACTCCGCTCCGCAATACTCGCTCGCTCCGCTCCGTTGCCTTGCTCCGCGTCAATGAACAGACACAGTCCGCAATACTCGCTCGTATTAAATGTATAGAATATTAAAAGTTGTCCAAACGCGACTAAATGTATTAAGTATAAAAAGTTTACGAAATGCTACTTGCTACTACAAGGGTAACGAAACTGGAAGTTGTTCAAACGGGACGTACCCGTGCCCTCATGACGTTTTCCCCTATCCATCCATGGGCTCGTGCCCCAGCAGTGGGGGACATAAACGACCTGATGACGATGATGATGATGTACATACAAATTAAAAATTCAAGTTCAGTTCATCTTAGTTTCTCGTTTCTCAATTGATATCAACTTCGAAGCAATTTGCACCCTGCCGCTCGCCTTCCCGTACCTGAGAGCACGGCGCCGCGCTGCAGCACGTCGTCGATGTTCTGCATCATGATGCGCTGCACGTCGCCCAGCTGGCCGCCGAGCTGCGCCGCCGCCCCCGCGCGCCGCGCCCGCGCCCCGCCCTCCGAGTACTGCTTGCGTGCGCGCTGCATCCACGTGTCGAACTCGATGAATGTGTAAGGCCGAGTCACGGTGTTCACCTGTAACGTTAACAACTACTTGTAGATGGGGAAAGATATGCAACTTAGAAAATGTATTACAAATTCTATTTAACTTTTGCATAATATGTGGTAAAGAATAGTTATAATAACTATTTCTTGTGCATAAGCAGCTTGCTATCTAGACAGCTTGGAGTAACCACCAAGTCAACCAAATTTTTGTTTTTATTTTTAAGTGCTAATTGCTGCACTGAAGCTAAATTAATTTTTTTTTAAATACAGTGAAAAAATTAAACGCCTACCCGGCCCAGCCAGGAATCAAACCTGGATCTTCCGCAATCCGGGCGACTGCACTGACCGCTATGCTACCGAGAAGGCTGACTTAAGCGCTAAATTTTGTCACTGCTTTTAATAGCACGATAGCGTAGCAGTCAGTGCAGCCGCCCGGGTGGCGGAAGACCCAGGTTCAATTCCTGGCTGGGTTGGGTAGGCGTTTAATTTTTTCACTGTATTTTATAAAAAATTCAAGTAAACCAATCTTTTTGTGAGTGTATTCTCTGGGTAAGACAAGTTTCATATTATTTATAGTATTACTACTTTAATTTAGACTTCTAAGTAAAAACAAAAACAACCAGTGAGCGATACCTACCCTTTTTCCGTATTGTTGATTGAATTCTTGTGCAATTTCTTCGAGATAGCTGAATGCTAGCCTCTTGCTGTAGTTGCGTTCACACAAAACTAAGTAGCAGATCTCGTTCTCAATTAGGTAACTGTAAAAAATATTTCAAGTATTTTATATTTACAAAAGGAATGCTATACATTTTATTTATTTTCATTATTTTTATTACTTGGTATTATTTTTAAACAAATCTGTAATAATTGAAGACCATGACAATTTGTGCAATTTTAAATGAGGTTGAGAATATCTAGCAAAACACGAAAAATTAAAAAAAGAGGAAGAAATAAAAATAACAAGCACAAAACTCACTGGAAGAGATAAGGCCCTGTTTCGATGGAGCAGCGCAGCGGTGACTGCGGGCCTAGTTTCCTAAACAGCATTTTTGCTTGGTTCTGGTACTCCAGAATATTACAGCCGCTCTGCGAACCACGACAGCAAATTAAACCGAAGGGGAAAGGTGAAATAAAATATGAACAGATGAATCACAATGTGAATTCATTTCATGCTTTTACAACATCAATATTTTTGTGATGCAAGATATGAAAGTAATAGCATACTTGTACAGTTATATGACTAATAAGTAAGCATAATTATAAGGTATTACCTGTTCGTCTTCTTGCATAGTAGCGGCTAATGGAAGGCCGTCTACGACCCTCGCAATCATAGTCATTAGAACCATTTTGTAAATATATTTCGCTCTTCACATTAATAAACTGACAAATCTAAGCAGGTCTTTAGTAATGTTCACCGGCAACACTATTTAGTTTTTCCTTCTCTCTCATTATTCGTGCGAATTGAAAACAAAATCGTAAAGGAGTAAATGACAGCTGTGCTACGCTTACACGTCAAATCGTTTGACATGACAACAACACGTATTTTGTCAAATTGTCTATGGTATTTATATAGATCGTTCAGAAAGTTAAAAATTAGTGACTACTAAGGCACGGCACAGACGACCGAATTTATGTGCTATGTAGTCATGCGTCACGCAATTATATCTACCAGCTTCATGGACGCATTGGCAAAACTTTTCATAGACTCAATCAACGCACACGATGCACATTTTGTCGGCAAAACTACAGTGAACATCTCAGAACAATAAGTGAACACGCTGTGAAAGAGATCCCGGGTTCAATTTTGGAGGAATAATTTGTACTCTGTTAGGTTGGTGGTAGAACCTGTTCTAAGCCCGCTTAATTAAATTGTATACTATCCCAATGTTATCTATCAATACTATCCCAAAGTTATATGTTTTTGGGAAATAAATATTGTTATTATTTTATATGTCTGTACCATAAACCAAAGGAGGCATGTTGCCAGCTTTGTTGTGTATGTTTCAAAAGAAGGAAGAAAAGGAGTTCCCCGTGGTGTAGGATTCTAGGTAAAGTCAACTTACATCTCGGCTATTATGACTTGTTCATGTGTTTCAGTAGTAAATAGCCTATATGGGGCCGTCCATTAATCACGTGATGTTTTTAGCAACTTTTTAGACCCCCCTTTGGTCCCCCTGGTGATACGTGGTGAGGTTTTGTACACCCCTCCCCCCCTACCTAAGATCACGTGTATTTTGACGTGACAACGTCTTATAATTCGATAGAGCCGGCTGCACGCACGAAAAAATGCGGCGTTACCTCGCTCTGAGGCGTTCCATGTAAGGCTTGAAGTGCAAGCGAGAGCGCGGAACGAGCGACAAAGAAGCACAATCGGCTGAGTAGAAATTTAGCCGTGCTGCTGTGCAAGCCCGTGTCCGGCATCGCCACCGCGGTACTTACCCCCAACACCCCCCGACACCCCCAACACCTCCCGACACCACCAACTCCTCCCGCCTACCTGTTCGACGGGCTGCTGCTGCTGTGCAAGCCCGTGGCCGGCATCGCCACCGCGGTACGTACCCCCAACACCCCTCGACACCCCCAACACCTCCTGACACCCCCAACTCCTCCCGCCTACCTATTCGACGGGCTGCTGCAGGCTGCTGTGCAAGCCCGTGGCCGGCATCGCCACCGCGGTACGTACCCCCAACACCCCTCGACACCTCCAACACCTCCCGACACCCCCAACTCCTCCCGCCTACCTGTTCGACGGGCTGCTGCTGCTGTGCAAGCCCGTGTCCGGCATCGCCACCGCGGTACTTACCCCCAACACCCCCCGACACCCCCAACACCTCCCGACACCACCAACTCCTCCCGCCTACCTGTTCGACGGGCTGCTGCTGCTGTGCAAGCCCGTGGCCGGCATCGCCACCGCGGTACGTACCCCCAACACCCCTCGACACCTCCAACACCTCCAACACCTCTCGACACCCCCAACTCCTCCCGCCTACCTGTTCGACGGGCTGCTGCTGCTGTGCAAGCCCGTGGCCGGCATCGCCACCGCGGTACGTACCCCCAACACCCCCCGACACCCCCAACACCTCCCGACACCTTTTTAAGACGTTGTCACGTTCAACTATCGTCAGTAAACCGACTTTTTTTGTGCATGCTAAGTAGTAAGTAAGTATAGGTCGCGCCAAACTTCTAGTCCACTCTGAAGTTGGCGCGATTCGCGTCGCAGTAGTAAAAAATAGGCGTCAGTAGGGCGAAGGCGGGGACGAGCGGTAGGTCCTGACTCTACAGCTGCGCAACGAAGCAACTTCAGAGGGGACTAGAAGTTTGGCGCAACCTGTACTTATGTTTAAAAAAAACCTTAACTTGAAAAACAGTTTAATCGAATAAAATTCTGGAAAAATAAGCAACGGTATATAGGAAAACAAATAAGGTAAGTAGTTACGAAGAGACTAGAATCTATACTAATATTATAAAACTGAAGAGTTTGATTGTTTGTTTGTTTGGTTGAACGCGCTAATCTCAGGAACTACTGGTTCGAATTGAAACATTATTTTTGTGTTGAATAGTCCATTTATTGAAGAAGGCTATAGGCTACATTACATCACGCTATGACTAATAGGAGTGGAGCAGCAAAGAAAAATGTTGCAAAAACGGGAAATAACGCGGGTGAAATCGCGGGGCACAGCTAGTAAAGAATAAGTATTAAAATTTTACGGTTGCAGGTGGTATCGGATAAAGATATTTTTTTTATTAGCCTATTTTTGTGTCTTGGCAAAGGTCTCCCCTCTGCGGCTCCACTCTTCTCTATCATCGGCCACTTCATACCACTAAGGCAAAAGTGCTCTTATCGTCCTCCCATCTCCGCTTTGGCCTGCTTCGTCTCCTGGGTCTATCACATGGAGCCCCGTCAGTGGCGATCGACCACCTCTCTGGGCCCATGCGGCAAACGTGTCCAGCCCAGTTAAGTCTAGTGGTCGCAACTCCAACATCTATGATTTTGGTTTTGGAGCGCAGTGTAAGTAGTGTTTCGAACTCTATCGGTCCTCTTTAAACCTAATATGCTGCGCTCCATCGCTCGTTGGCAAACCTTGAGTTTAGACTTTTGATGTTCGGTCAAAAACCAGGTCTGAGCGCCGTAGGTTGCACATGTCGACGAGTCTGCGTTTCAAAGCAAGCGGAAGCTTACCTTTCATTAGCTCTTTCTTGGACCAGTAGCTCTACCAGGCGCTGTCGATCCGACGATCAATCTCTTTGTCTTGCCTGTTTTCGAAGGAGACTATCTGGCCCAAGTATATATACTCATCGACGTATTGTATTTCCTGCCCATCTACCTCGACCCTACGTTTCACGCTGTTACATAACACTGTGTTTTCAACCTGTTCATCTTCAGTCCAACCTCAAGGCTTGCGTTGCTAAGGTCCTGTAATTACTAATTTCCTGCAGTTCTGGAGCTGATGTTGCAAACAAGACAATGTCGTCGGCGAAGCAAAGGTTTTTAAGCCTTTTGCTGCTGTGAATTCAATGCCCTAACCCATTGGACCGCTAGCTCTTTGAAGATCTCTTCTAAAGTGCTGGTAAAGAGCTTAGGAGACAGGGGGTCGCCCTGCTTTACCCCTTTTCTTATATGAAACGACGGGCTAGGCATATTTAATTTAATATATGCTGTACTGTTGTTGTAAATGGTTTCTATGATGTTTATGTAGGCAGGTTCGATATTTTGTTTATAGAGTGAAGTGACGATGTCTGAGTGAGCGAGACTGTCAATGTTTTGGAGTAGTCAACGAATGCAACATACAGGGGTTTGTTGTATTCGTTGACTTTCTCCAGCACTTGATTTAGAGAGTGAAGATGGCCTATTGTAAAATATTCTGGTCGAAATCCAGCCTGCTCCGGTAGTTATTGTGTATCTAACTGTTGAGCAATCAATTCTGTATGACAATGATGAATACTTTGTACAGATGTGAGATGAAACTAATAGGCCTGTAGTTTCCTACGTCGCGTTTGTCACCTTTCTTTTGGATTAGGACAATGTTCGAGAGGCAGAACTTTGCTGGAAGTTTGTTCGTGTAGAGAATAACATTGCATAGGTCGACAAGTCTTGGGAGTAAAGTTGGTCCTCCCATATTAAGAGCTTATGTGGTGATGGTGTCATCTCCTGTATTCTTGTTATATTTCATGCTCTTAAGAGCGAAATGGATTTCTAAATCAGTTATGGGGGCAATGCAATTTGTTTCGGCAGAGGGATTTAATAGGCCAGTGTCACATTTTTTGGAGTCGGAATACAAATCGTTATAAAATTTTGTGCAAATTTTTACTATTTTGTCTCTGCTTTCTCGTCTGTGAGTTGGGTTATCCATGATCTGCCTTTGTTGATGCCTTGTTTGGCTCAATCGCTTCCTTTACCTATTTTGTGTTGGATGACCGAATGTCTTTTCTTATTCTCCGTTTTAATTGTTTGTCTAAAATATTATATTCTCTTGTGCCTTTATGTAATAATTATTAAGAAAAAATCATGATGTAAGTAATTGAAAAATTTGTGGATATTGTCATTGGACCAAGGATTAGCAAGACTTTTTTCCACGGTAACCCGTTTTGTGTTGGATGACCGAATGTCTTTTCTTATTCTCCGTTTTAATTGTTTGTCTAAAATATTATATTCTCTTGTGCCTTTATGTAATAATTATTAAGAAAAAATCATATTGTAAGTAATTGAAAAATTTGTGGATATTGTCATTGGATCAAGGATTAGCAAGACTTTTTTCCACGGGCTGAGATCTAGGACGGCCACTACTGGATAGAGCCTTTCCATAATTAATTGTTACCTTCTAAGGATAGTTTTCTAAGTTTTACCTATAACTATACTATAACTAGTCTAGCCATAAATGTTACATAAAAACTTTTCCTTTTTTAACTTTTTAATTATTTTGAATTTGGAACGCGTTTATTATTTTAAAAACTTCATTCGATTTCGCGCCATTTCACATATTTTTACGTGTTCATTATCAAATTACTATATAGAATGGGGTGTTAAAGAAAATAGGATTGCAGTGATCGCCTTGCGGAAAGTGGATATGGAGCCGTCGGTCATATTCCAGACATTTCATAAGCTTGGTATCTGCCGTATGTTCGTATATCGTACTATCAACAGATACAACAACACTTCCTCTGTCGAAGACCATAAAAGATCGGGGCAAAGACATTTATTAAATCTCTTTGTATATCGGGGCGACCGCGTGCTGTTAGAACTTCAGAGGCTGTTAATGCTGTTAAAGCCAGAATTATTCGAAATCCCATTAGGAAGCAAAAAATCTTATCGCGAGAAATGAAGATTCCCGCTAGGACTCTGTCGCGTATTATAAAACAAGACCTGAAGCTCTGTGCTTATCGTCGATATACAGGACATGCCCTAAATCAATCTTTACAATTAAAGAGAGTGGATCGATCAAAACGCCTTCTGCCGCGATACTCAGGTGAAGGGCACAGAAATATCCTCTTTACCGATGAAAAAATTTTCACGATTGAAGAGTACTACAATAAGCAAATTGATAAAGTGTACGCTCATAGTTCTAAAGAAGCTGCTCAAGTGGTCGGAAAGGTACAACGTGGTCATCATCCTGCGTCAGTGATGGTTTGGTGGGGCGTGTCTTATCAAGGCGTCACAAAGCTACATTTTTGTGAAAAAGGAGCGAAAACTTCAGCCAAAGTGTATCAAACAGTCTTGGATCGTGTTGTGAAACCTCTCAGTAATAAATACACTTTTTATAAAATTACCGTGGACTTTCCAGCAGGACTCTGCACCTGGTCACAAGGCACGAACTACCCAAGCCTGGCTTGAAACCAACGTTCCGGTCTTTATAAGAGCTAAAGACTGGCCTTCATTTAGCCCAGACCTCAACCCTTTAGACTACAAATTATGGTCAGTTTTAGAGGACATGGCTTGCTCTAAACGACACGACGATATTGAGTCTTTTAAAAAATGCGTAACAGTGCGTAAATCCATAGATTCGTGGCCAGACAGATTAAAGGCTTGTATAATAGCCTAAGGTGGCCATTTTGAATAGAATATTGTTTTTATTTTAGCTGAGACTTTAATAAATATGTAGGTAGATGTTTTAGTAATATTACATTACTTCATTAACTAATAAGTTAACTATATAAGTTGTAAGAGAGCAAACAGGCCCCAGAGATACAACATATTTTTTCTTTACACTACACATCTGTACCTATTAGATATCTGTCACATAAACTACTTAGGCTTTAATGAAAAGTAATGTAAGCCAAAAAAAAGCATTGTGTTAAAAGAAAGGGTAAGGTTAATATTTTCTTTCGCTTCACACTACCTAGGTAGCTGGCCGACAGAGTGCAGGCAGACCGACAGAGGGCTTAGTAAAACAAAAGATTGTATTTTTATTGTGGATATTTTATTAACATTATCATCATGCATCAAATTTATGTGCTAACTCATTTACACTTATAACTAACTATACATAGAAAAATAACTTAACTAGGGGGCAGACAATACAGTATTTTGTAAAATTAAACAACTAAAATTATAATTAAAATATCGGACTTTAATGCATAACACTAAAAGCAAGAACACAGTATCGCAAATAATTCTCTCAGAATAAAAGGAATTAATTTAGCATAACGTACCTAATGAAGCGCTGGTTGTTTCATAATTAACACATCTACCGTAATAAAATCAGAGACGTATCCGAACATTGGACATAATGATTATATTATAACGAACAAGAGTACCTACGTACATCGAGTCACACGCGTAGGACGCCGAGCGGCGGCGGTGCCGGCCGTGGCCGCGCGCGCCGCCCGCCTATACCAAATCACTAACCTTCTTCATTGCTTCCCCGCAAGCATCCTCACATTGTAGCTATCTAGCGACACCACCACTGCTACGCGTGTCGCGGTGTGCGTTTGGTTAAATATCTCTATGTACAACAATTATTATCAATAGTGCGAAACACATACGACACCGAGTCCGCTGCCAAACTTTAAATAAATTTAACACGCTAAGACTAGGCTCAATTAAAATAATTTGATTAACAATAAATCTTTTCGAGGTGTTATAATTTACATTGACAAATTTAAGTACATTATTAATTAGAAACTTTAAAAATTTTTTTCAACAACATCAATTCGACTAAATCGTAACATTTTCCGAGCATCGTTTTAAATGTTCGCTCAAACATCGCCTCCCGACCGCCGGTAACTCGCGTTCACTGTTTCCGTTGACACTAGCCGATCATAAATTCTGAGAGCATTCGCCTTCCATCGCGTGGTCCATTCTTTACCTACTACATATTCATTAATTTATAATTAATTATATTACAATAAAATTTGTAACCTATAGAACGAAATTTCCTAAAAAGGAAAGACTATGCTGACGGGCTCGGCGGGCGCCCGCGCCGCCCGCAACCAATAAATAAGTTAAAATATCTATCATAATATTTACAAAAGCATAAGAAATAGTGGCGAAAGAAAGGGCTGCGTCGAGAATTCCAACTAGCTATATAAAAATATGATAAAAATTCCACATTTTTTCATAATATATATATTTAATATATCAATCACATATGTAACGGGCACTGGATTTGTTCGAAGAAGTTTGGACACTGAGATCTCATTAACTATAATATTATAAGACGATGCTACCGCCTTGGGGCACCGGGGGCACTGGGTCGGTCTGGTCTGCGGGCCTGGCTGTCGCATGTCGGTCCCTCGTAGCACCCGCAGCGCCCGCGCCGCGCGCCGCAGCCCGCGCGCCGTTAAACCATTTATACTATTTAAAAGACTTACTAACTATTAATTAGATATATTTATTTTGAATATAAAAATATTGCGCAACGTCCTGAGGGCGGTGCGCGAACTGCGCCTGCGCGGGCCTGCGCTTCCAACTACCTACATACATACGTACAAACATATTCTCTATGTCGCCATTACTATACAATACCTCTTTTGTTTTGTATACGTCATAAAAAGGATTATGTTTGTCTTTGCATTGAATGAAATATTGTATTTATTCAAACGCGTACGCCGACATGCACTAGGCTACACCTTAATAAACCTTTTGTTATCATCTATCTAGTTAAAGTATTATGATTCATCAACATTGGACCACAAATCGTAATTAATTATTAATAATATTTATTCAGGTAACAAAAAATAGAGATCTTGCGCAGACGCCGGAAACGATTAAATATTTATAGAGAAGCGCTAACATTTCTGATATGCACGGAGAAAACAGGATGTGTATGAAAATACCACAATATATAACTCTCATACAAATATATAATATTCGTCTGATATGTCGGGCCACTGATCGCTGGTGCGCAAGACCTCCCAACAGGTCTCCTATCGTAAATTTAAATAAACGAAATAAACTAGAACATGTCCACTAAAACAGCTCACTTACAGTAAACATCTATTTATAATAATAATTAACACAATAACGCACAAATTATTCCTTAAACATATACTCATTTTCAGTTTTTCTAACAGAAAGATTGGCAGTAGATATCAGTTCAAGTGCAGAATGCAGATTCCACAAACTAAGTAAATGAAAGTTATTAATATCAATCGGAAATTCGGTTCGGAAAGAAACCTGGCGGCCCACCCTCAAATTCACTGACAACCTGAGCTTCGGAAAGCTTTCCTTGCTCGTGGCACCTCGTAGAAAGTCGCTGGTCGCAGCGACGGCGCGCCGCGTGAAGGGGGGCAGCGCCACACAACTGCCTACACACACCACTGCTTATGAAGTCCATATAAATAGTGTACATTCTCTATGTTTAATTAAATAATATATATGTATAATCAACAGTAGTGAGGTTGTTCGTTTGTAACAAGGTGTAAATATGCAAATGGCCATAAAAAGCACCAACAAAGTTATCTGAGGATGAACTATGATATTTTGTCACTCATTTATACATATAAACTTTTTAGGTAAATATTTCTCCACTATAAACTCTTAATAGACTATAATGTTACACTTATTGCATATTGTATAAACTGTATTTCCGAATATCGTAAAGTGTATATTCATATGAATCATTAGCTTTGCGTAGTTTTGAGGTAGGAAGTTCTGATTCGTAAGTCGAGGATCGTCCGTCGACGAAAAACATGCAATATATAGAAACTCCATTACAAACATTTAAAAATTCGTTTCAACATTATACAAAATTCACTCCGTTCCCATATAACATCTAGCAAATTTAGTGTTCCTCTTCTGAAATACCCCTAAATATAGGTACTTATATAAACATTTGAGCAATCAATTTCGTCTCTCCTATTTTTGTATAAATATTTTATTCAACGATAAGTCGACACTACACCGATCCGAGAGTAGTATTCTTAAGTTCATTAGAAGCGACCGGAGGACGTAATGCATGATGATTTGAAAAATAGACAAATTTACTAGTTAGTGAAAAATGTAAGAGCGAAACGAGTCTACTTTAGGGTTGAGAGTCCGTTCACACCGCGCACAGGAGATTCGGGGCCTACGCCAGCGAGCAGTCGATCTCGACGATGTCCTTGGGCACATCCACGAACTGGTACACGAGCCGCTGGCCGTCCACCTTGGCCAGGATGCCGCGCTGGTAGTAGTAGCGCAGCGCGCGGCCCATCGTCTCGTAGTTCATGTCCGGCTTGTTCTTGTGCAGGCCCCACAGGCGCGACACGGCTTTCGAGTCCACCAGCTTGAACACGCCCTTCTCGCGGTTGGTCCACTTGATGTAGCGCGGGCAGTACTCGCGGTCCTGCAGCAGCTTCAGGAGGAACTCCCAGAGGTAGGTGGTGGAGCCCTCGCGCGACTTGCGCTTGACGCCGGGCGCGGGCGGGTGCTCGGGCCGCGGCCGCTTCTTGGGCTTCAACTTGTTGTGGTGGTGGTGCCGCTGGTAGTCGCCGAAGTCGAACACCGAGTAGGGCAGCTCGTCGTGCGGCAGGGGCGGCGGCGCGGGCGCGGCGAAGTGGTGCCCGCCGCCCCCGCCGCCGTACCCGTAGCCGTACGCGTCGCGCTCGCTCACACCGCCCACTGGAAACAATACAACACGATGCTTTCAACATTGAGACAACAATATCGACTTTACTGGAGAGTTCTATAGTAATCGGTTAGTATGAATATCCTTGCGTGCAGCAAATCAGTACATGCTGCCGTAAAATATTTATTAACATTGAGAATAAATTCCAACTCGCACTGGGCCCGCGTGGTGGTTTATGGCCCGTTCTCCCTATCCATCCATAGGGAAGGCTCGTGCCTCAGCAGGGGGACATAAAAATGAGCTGGTAATGAGAATAAATCAAATGAATACAACGGTACTGCAGTTTAGGCGTGTAAACAACCGTGGGATTAGAATCGTCCCATACTTTCGGCGGTGGGAGTGGGGAGGCGACACAATGCTGCTGGCAAGACTAAGCACCGCGATATTATGATAACAAAATTTGGCATTAGATAATAGGGCCGCTAAGAATGTATAAGGCTTATATAAACAAGGTGGAGCTAGGAGATGTGCGGTGTTTCTGTTTCTCATGGTTGCACGAGTCACGAGTTCACCAATGTGGTATGTAATGAGAAAATTAGACGTCATAAAGATGGAACGCAAAGACATCGACGTGGTCAACAATAATGGCTGGACGTATTCAATTTATAGTATGGTTTACTAGAGTCGTGACGTAGGTATATACTAAACTATACGAAGTTCTTGGTAGAATAATAATATATCCTTATCTATAATGGCGTGGAATGGCCTTTGTTAACTTTAGTTTATTATGTTATAATAATGTGAACTTATCAAATAAGAAAGATGGTGGAAATTGAGACGTGGTATCAGCATGGTCGCAATGACATAGAAATACCATTATTTTGAGTAAGATAGCCAACAATACATTAAATTGTATAGTACCAGCAACAAATAGGTACAATTCTTCTCTCACAAGCACACGCATAAACACGCGCTAAAGTAAAGCGAAGAATTAGTAATGTATTGGGCAACTTTAGAAAATGCCAAACCGCTTGATGTTTTCCTGCTTACATAACAAATAAGTCATAACTACAATTTGTGAACTTGAGCAGCTAGTTATTATTTTTCCAGTCATTCAAAAACAATATATGCCTAATTTGTCCTACAGACAAGCAAGACTATTTTTTATACACCAATACACCATAACAAACAATAAATTAGTTAAACATTTTTATTTTTATTTTATTTTATTAGTTCGTACACAAATAAACATTTACAATGGTTAACATTTTGGATCGCAATAGTACAGGTAAGCTTATCTCTAAAAAGAGATTTCTTCCAGCAGACCATGGTGACAGGATAGTATGGAAGTAGCTAGTTAGATAGACAAACTGCGCACAGAACTATTAAGAAAATATGATATTTATATAACATAAAGACATTCACACATTAAACTCCATACTTATTTACACAAAAATATGAATATACTACTAAATATAATATATATTCTATATATAAAAATATAACATGATTCAGTGCCGCTCAAGTAACCGATAGTAGATAACTTTTTAGCTGTTTTTTAAAGGTACTCACAGTGCGACATTCTCGTAGTGGTATTGGTAATTTATTCCAAAGTTTTGCTGCTTGGACAGTAAAAGAATCACCATACATGTTAGTGCTGCAGGGAGGAAGATTTAAGTGGAGATAGTAGGCTAAGCGATGAGCGCGTCCAGATAACGAAAGGTACGAGAAACGCTCCTTGAGGTAATGAGGCGAAGATGGGTTAAAAAGAATATTATAAAGAAGAACCAATATATGATAATTACGGCGCATTCGTATCGGAAGCCATTGTAACTGTTGTCTGTATTCGGAGATATGATCATACTTACGAAGGCTAAAGATGAAGCAAATGCATACGTTTTGAAGGCGCTCAAGCTTGTTCAGTAGATCCTCGGTTGCATCGAGATAGCAGCTATCAGCATAATCAAGAATTGGAAGCATCAGAGATTGAGCAAGAGTGATTTTAGTTTGAAGAGGGAGAAAGCTCTGTAAACGCTTCAGGGAGTGGTAGGCAGCAAAAACTTTTCGGCCGAGCTGATTGATATGACAGCTCCATGAAAGATTGCAATCAAAGTGAACACCAACACATTGTCGTGAGGTACATAATATCGCAAATAATATTATCGTTGAGTTTATTTTCGTCGTTATCGAGATCCACATTGCATGCTGTGCTGTGATGAAACAGAGCGTCTGTTTCCATGCTCATATACATTCAACATATACAGCATACTTTATAAGGGACATGATAATATCGTTGTTAATACTAGGACAGGGCGGATGCGCCTCAATATATCTAATTGGCTCTATTATCCCGTAGGCAGGTAATGTTTGTGTTTCGCAAATGTACGAAATAAATTCATCTTTAAATTGTAGTAAATGCCATCATAACATTATATCAAAATTCATTACGAACTAGGAAATACGCAATGAGGAAAGCGGGACGCAAACCCTGTGTGTTCTTTCTCCGTGCGCAAACTTTGTAGTTATTTTTACCGCCACATACATGAATGATCTGTTCCGCATTTTCCGGCCAAAAGTCAGTCAACGATTAGAAAAGTTGGCACGTGCGGATTCCTAAAAACACATTTAGAAATCTAAGGCGGGCTTAATTGCGACAATTTTTAGATAAGACAATGAGTGGCGCTGATAAAGCGGTGGGATTGCGTCAGCGCCGGCCGCCTTGACCCCGCTGCCCGCGCCTGCCTTCGCGCGCGGCTTTCCTCTCCCCAACGATACGTTAACAACTTTACACTCATGTTTTCTAACTCATGGCCATTTAGTGAAATGAAATAGCCTTGTTCAAGGAGACAATTTTGAACCGGTGACTAACTCTCATGCTATGATATAAATTACGAGTGCTCTTTTTACTCTTATTCCAGATCACAGGTAACTTTTTTCGTCATCAAAATTCTTTATTATTTTTATTAGAGCATATTGGTCCTGATAATTAAATTGTAAATAATGCACTAAATATTGTATTTCACAGTCATTTATGTCAATTTTAATTTCGAGATCACCATGAGATTTAAAAATCGCTCTACAAGCTATTTTTGAAACGACTTAAGAAAGAAAAGAAAATTAGTTTAGAATATAGGTTCCTAGGCCTAATAATACAGTAATTTAAAGAATTCTAATCAATAAAACTTTGTTACAGCCGTGAGCCATAAAAACACGTTTAAAATAAAACGAAAAGTGCTGAAAGCTTTACACTTAAAAGTTTTCTGCGAAACGTTAATAAAATCATATTGAAGTTTATAGTTTTGATTTCTAATAACTTCGCACTGGCTCGCCGCGCCGGGCAACGGGATCCTCCAATTAGCCCATTTCGCGGAAAACTCTGTTATCTGACAACTAGGAAGAGAACGGTCGTAGTATTTCTGTACATCTCCACAATCTCACAGAAATCATTAGGTTTCTGTAAAAACAACGCATTCTGATAATAGCTGAACACTTGTCTTATCCAAATATTCTCTACATTGTTACCATTACCTAGTAACGCCTAACAGACTTATCTATACTAATATACTAATACTAATCTATACTAATATTATAAAAAGGGAAACCTTTGTATTTTTGTATGTATGTATGTTTGCAACGAACAAACCTAAAAACTACTGGACCGATTTAAAAAATTCTTTCACCATTAGAATGCTACATTAGCGCTGAGTAACATAGGCTATATTAGAAGATCATACTTCATTTGATATTATTAAATTAAATGTGGTCCGATGATTATCTGATTTTTTTTTCTAATACCTATAAACGAGCAATTCTTGTATCTATGTATATATATAATCTGAATCTCGGAAACGGCTCCAACGATTTTCATGAAGTTTATAATGCAGGGGGGTTTCGGGGGCGATAAATCGATCTAGCTAGGTTTCATTTTTAGAAAACGTCGTTTTATCCGTAAAGAAATACCGGTCGTCCAGGTACTATGATATACATATATATATATATGAATATCTGAGCGATTGCTCAAGCTATTAAAACGTCAGTGTGGGTGGTGAGTTAATCACCGTAATCAGTAATCGTATCGGGCATTCGACGTTTTATCTATAAACAAGTATTTTTAGCGACACTGTGCTAATGTGAGAATCTTGGAATGGCGATAAACATTGCGCGCCGGTGCCGTTTTCTTTCTAATATTATCTAACTCGTGTATTTGGCGCGGCTTATCGCGGGTCGTTCACCCCGCGACACGTGGCCGGCCGTCACGCACGCCGTGCTCAATCACCGCCGCAGCCGCCACGCGACCATTTAAGGCAGCTCGCCAAACTATTGTCATACCCTTCCTACTGGCCCGTACAGGCAACACTCTTTCATCCTCCTAACAATAACATTCAAAAACAGGTGTCACAAAAAGTCCAGGCTTGTTGTTCACAATCAGGGAGATACCTTTTTATCTCGATGCAGAATTCACATGATAACGGGTTGAACGCATTCGTGATTGCTATTACCTGATATTTACAATTTAATGAACCGTTTCACGGATGCGGCTCACATAAAGTCCCTCGCAAGCCTGGGAAGCTCCGGCCGCAACAAGGCAAAAACGTGTATTTTATGCAGCGGCGGGGGTATTTTTAGCCGCGCGCTGGACGCATCCTACTGGCCGCCACCAAGATCAAGGTTACTCCGCGCTGCGCCCGCTCGCAGCCTTAGAATGTCATTTTCACTCGGCTAGTTAGTAGCCACTGGCCAGCAAAAAAATTGCGAACGCAACGTATACCAAAATGCTCCCTATCCTCTCGACGTTTGAGTAGCGTTTTGTTCGGTTCTGTCGGCGAGACGGATCGTTTCATTCCCTGATGCAAGTATGCGAAAAGCGTTTAGGAAGGGGGAGTCGGGGAGGGAAGAAACCGGTTGCGCCCGCGCATCCCGCGCTCGCAATAAATGGGTTACCCCACAAACCTCTTGCGATACAAACGGCGCAACTCCTACAACCTAGTAACCGCCGACCGATGTGTAGGCAGCGGATTCTCGAAGAAACTGTTACGTCAATTGGTTAAAAACATAGCAATCTGAGATACACTATCTGTTGGCAAAAGTTTATCATTTCTTTTCGCACCCGATAAAAGAATATTAGCACGATAAGATAAATACGTACGGAGTACAAGCGAAAACATTTCCTCTAAGCAACCGATGCGATGTGCAAAAATAATAACATTTTATCTACGACTTTTTATTTCACACGGAACAGAATAAAACACTCGTAATAGTTACCAATGTTTTTGAACATTTTTGAAAAGTTTGTATAAAAAATTTTCTTCTTCTTCAAAAAGTTTGTAATTCTTGCAAAATTATTTGTGTGCACATCGGTAGGCGGCATAGGATCTAGCATTTTCCTGTGCAACCGGAAAGCGGTTTGCGTGTGTTCTAAGAGCGCGGCGGGTGCGGGCGCAGGGAGCGGCGCGGGGGGTGGTGCGGGGGGCGTCGCGGCGGGCGGGAGGGCGCCGGCAGCCAATGACCAGGAAATGACGCCGCCGGCTGACCTTCACGCACGCACACCGGCGCGTCCCGGCTTGCGCCCGCGCCGCGCCGCCCGCGCCCGTAGTAGTCGCCGACATATTTTGCACTCGCTTTCCACGGTCTGACTATCCCGACTCGATATAACAGTTCCGAAGTTATTCGCTTGTTTTTGTGGGAGTATTTTTTTCACAATTATCACGACCGCGTTGACTCTCGCTTCTTATCCGCTGCCCGACATTCGATCGGGGGCAAGGAGTTAAGGTGGGACGTGTCATTTTTTATGCAGCTCTTATCAAGGTGACATTGCCTGATTGTTGATACTACGCACGCAGCTCAGATAACCGAAATAAAGTGGGGTTGTTATTATGCAACACACTATTCATTTATATTCTGCTCGCCTTTGTATACCTCCTTCGGTGCAGATAGCGTTGTCGTTTCCATTTTTAGTGTGATTTATTTAAACCAGTTTTAGTAGCTTTTTATTTATCGATGTGCCCGAGAATTTACGAATATTTTCAAAGAAATAACAGCCCTGTAACGTGAAGCTAATACGCTTGTGCAAGGAGTAGGCTCATATCACTCTACATGGCAATGATGATAGAACAACGATTTCTCTCTGTTTGTCTCCCGACACTTTTAAGCATCTATCTTTTTTATTTAACTTATATCATTTGTATTGCAGGCGTATTATTTGTTTGTATAGATAGAGTATGAGTTCAGGATCAATAGTTTGCATGTATATACAAGCGCTGTCTACAAAGTTGTAAAGAGTTGCCGAAAAAGCATCGCGGCCTATTTCCCGTGGCGCATGGCGGGTCAACCAGCGCCGCGTTAAGTAAGGTCAGGCAGCGCAGGCGCAGTGCACGCGCCGCGGCAGATAGCGATAGAGGGCGCTGCTGTGCGCGGGACTTTATCGCCATTTTGTGGATTATTATTAGACAACAAACAAATTGTTGTAGCAAGTCGTCCGCGCGGAACGCCCCCGGCCTTTGTTTTCTGTTCATCGTTTTACATTCAATATTTATTTCCTCATTTTAAATACAGTTATGCTAACTTAAACGAGGTGTGGACATTATTCCAATACTTTTTTGTATTTTGTACCACAATCGTATGAAAGACAAGAATACCGTGACATTTGAATTACCCTTCTCTTTCCGTTATTATGTTTGACAATTTTAAAAGCTAGCCAATACAAATGGTTGCTAATTTTATCAAAAATACCCTGGCTGTTTTCCAGATACTTTTATATAGGAAAATTATAGGGTAATGACCCCATTAAAAATCTTGCATCGATTTTTTATAGCCGCTTGACTAATAACTACTTTGAATTCTATACTAGACGGTATAATCCCAAGGAAATGATTATTTACAAAATCTCTTGTTAACATGAGTAACATATATTTTGGCCATTTTGTCTATTTTGTAGTGGTTATTTTTTTCTGTTTTTTGAACTATTGTGACATTGCGACATCATTTCTATGGATTAACAGATGTCACTGTCAGCGTGACAGCGTGGCGTCGTCGTCGGCGCCAATGTCACCGGCACAGCATTGCACTAAATTTCGCGACTGCGACCGGTTCCCCGGCACTTTCCTTGCGCAAGAGTGCTGTAATTGTGCGCCAGCCATGACGTCATGAGCGCCATTATGCCATAATTGTAACGATTACGCGCCATGACACCTCGTGATTTATCTCATTCGAAAATTAGGTATTGAGGTTAAACAAGAATTTACCGTATTGAGGATTCGCTTTATTAACAAAATTTTAAAGTAGATTTGATATCAATGCGGTCCTATGAAGCGTATTTTTTTACGTTTGCAATGGCAATCGCAGCAAATAAAAAAGATATGCACCGTGTTTGCACAAACCGACAGACAGTTAGTTGTTATGTGTGGATCGGTGGCACGTATCGGTCATGTGCAGTATAGGTCGATTGCGAAACGACAATTCCAATTGTCAGTTGTCTGAGTCGTCCCTCGTGCCAATGTCGGCAAACAAAGCTTGAAGCCTCCGCTCAGCCACTACTCAGCCAAGCACGCCTATAGGCTATATGCTTGTACAAAAAGTGACATGTGCTAAGAATACCACCGAAATCTCATATCATTTATACCTATTCAAAAAAGAAGTAACACTAATAAGTAGGCAAATATTTGGTATCAAAACTCATTTCTAATATTGCTAAAAAAGGCGAGTGAGATAGAAGAGTATACATTTCTGTAAAAGATAAAGTATCGCTGTGTAGATTTTTGATTTATTTATTTTATCATTGTTTTATTATGCCACGACAAATTACTCGGTACTCATGTTTTGACGCCCGTAAAGTTGTTAATACGGAAACAGTCATAAATAATGTTTAATGACTATTGGTGAATAACATGTTGACACGAATCCTTCTGGATTTTTTCCAAATACGAGTACCTACCTACCTACATAGTGTTTCAAATTCAGTATTCGTCGATTGCCAGTGGCTGTTTCGTTATTATCTAAATAGGAAGTGGTCGGTTATCTAATTCACATTTTTTGTGTCCTACGCAGTAATTTGTTTAATCTACATACAAACGTACATACAGGCTTACCTAACCGGCTTTATTATCGGGCACATGCACACCGACTGAGGAAATGACTCGCAAATATGTATATTTGAGAAGGAGCACATTCGGTTTTGGATTAAGGTATTGACTTTGTTTTTATTAGCTTATTACACCTTAGCACAGTACAGAACCCGTCTGGACGGCTACCAGCTACATACCTGTTTCTGTCATCAAGCTGCATTTGAAGGGTATAACAATTAGGTTGCAGTGACCGCCCGTCACCAAGCGAACCGTATGCCAGATTTACGTCACAATCAAATAAAATATGATTTTAAATTAAAGCTTTAGGTACTTGTGCACCGTGAAGAGGAAAGATAATAGCTCGCATCACAAGACGCATTGACATGAGTGAGTGCTGCAAGTTTCGGTGCGGCCGATAGCCCCGGCGCCGGCGCGGGGTTATCAGGCGGCCGGCATTTTTAGCAAACAACAGACCGGATGCGACTATCAGCCGTTTGCTTAGGCCGCGGCAGCTCTGTTGAGGAAGGTCGGGCTCGGCGGGGCTCAGGTGGACACTTGCACTTTTAAACATGGAACTATTAAACCCAACAAGAAATTGGATTGTTCAGTCCAGTACATGTAGGTAATATTCTAATGAGCGAATTTGAAACAAGCAGACACCAACACGCAAGACGAAGGCTGTTGTCGAATCTTTCCCTGTATGCAGTGCTAAAAGCACTTCACAAGTGATCAATTCATTTGTTTGGAATGCCAGTACCTAGCTGTATATTTTGAACGTGCTATCTGTTTGCAAGGAGTTGCAGCTGGAGTCGGAAGGTCAGGTTTAGCAGCTCGGGCGGCATGACCGGCAGTCACGAGCGTGCTCCGATTCCGGCGGTCGCGCTCGCTGGCCAGCGCAGTAGCGGCCACTTTTCATTATTCAACGAATTCTATTGCGGTTATGTCACCACCCCGTAATGTTTTGATAGAAATCGATACAATATTTTAACTGTCCTCGAGGAAGACAACAAGGGGCAACTAGCTCGAGACACTAGTCTTAAAAATACCGGATGAAGAATGCGTTTCGGCGCGTCCTGATCTGGCGTTATGACCTGACGTAGATGGTCCCTTGTGCTTGCGCAAAGATGTCTGACACCTACTTTGTAACCTGACGGTTGGTAGGGGGTATCAGTATAAACTTTACAATCGTGTGTAGTGGGTTGTCCTTGAGGAAGAGGATATATATATATATAGGCAATAGTTATATAATTGAAGCTATAGAATTTCTTTCAAATAGATTATTAGTAGATACAGAGGAATCGAATTTTCCCACAACAAAGAGCCTTTTGTCCGTGTGGTATTGAAGTACGTTGAAGAGCGCGGCTGAGCGCGAGTCGAGAGTCGTTACAATGTTGTGACTCCAAAGTACTTTTGACATTGGTTCGCGCTTCGCCGCGCTGTTCGAAAGTCATCCGTATTATTTGTCGATAATATCGATAACTATAATTGTCGCGTCGACCTCAACCTGCGGTTTGGGACGCGCCGAAGGTGATCTGTCCCGAGTTCGTGCACCCCGCTTACGTAAACGAATGCAACCCGACAAATATCGCATACTTATAGTTTTATGTTAAACAACATGCGATAATGTTGTCACTCGGTGCGGCAACCGCGAAAAACCACTGAATTTACTAACAAACTAACGCCATTCGTTATTTATATAACTGCTGCTGCTAGGTATCAGTTTTGAATACTGTTCAAGCTGAACGCTATGGACGATAGATGAAAGTCATCTGTAATATTGGTGTGAAGTCAACGCACTCGGGATGACTTTGAGGAAATGTAATCTTGTGAGGATGTGTCCGCGACGAGCAGAGGTTGTTGGGAAAACGTAACATTTGCATGAAATTTAAATAGACTCTATCATGCGATGATACTCTTCGAAATAACAGGCTGTTGCGAGGCATTTTATTACTACTACTTACCTAATATGAAGTATTGGACACTGGACAGCGAGATATCCTTTTTACTGATATTTGTGTGTGCGTGTTCTTATCTTAAATTATCTTATCTTATCTTGTGATTACAAATATTTTGATTAAAATAAAATCCAGAATGATGTTGACAAAAAAAGGACAGTTTATTTAAAATTTAAGTATGCATGAAACAAAGATAATGCCTAAAAGTGCACGAGATTATTCCTACAACGAATTTAATTTAGAGCCGGTGCTGTGCACAATTCCGCAGATTAGCTGGAATATTTTAATAACCGGCTCGCTGCACGGTGTCTATTTTCGTGTACTCTGTGGAATAAAAGCCGGCAAAACTTTGTGCAGCGCGCGCTTAGCGGCCGGGGGAGGGGGTTATAGACGGGCGGGGCGGGGCGGCGGGTGGGGTCGGGGGGGCGTGGGGCGCTGCAACTGTTTGCGCGGCGCAGCGTGGTCAATGACACTGCGACATTGCATCAACGCGCGAAGGTCACCCGCCGCCCCCGCGCCCCGCCACCCGCGCCCGCCGCCCGCGCGCCCTCTAACGCGTCGCGAATTCCTGCACTTTCTTGCAGGACGCCATTTTGGATCAATCACATTGAGGATGAGGATCCTTTTGTGGGGGCTATTGGAAGGTTATTTGCGAGTTGGTTAGGGTCGCTGCCCTCGTTTTTGTAGAATTTTTCCTGTATTTTTTCTCATACTTCAAAATTAGTAGGTATACTCATTTTACAAAAAAATTGATACCTACCTCGCTATGAGAAATTAATAAACTTTTTTTAAGAATGTTAGAACTTAATACTCCTAATGGAATACATCTTAGCGGTTTAATAATGGACATCAACGTCATCTTGTCTATGAAAAAAGATTTGTAAAATGTATAGTTTGTGTACATAACATACTTATTCATGTTTGATAGGTACCATAGTTTTAGTAATATTAAATAATGACTTTTCTAGGTACGAAGCTAAATATTTTTTACGTAAAGAAAATAAATGCATATTTATCCGGTACAATGTAAAGACACAATCAATCGTCACGTGTGTTATGCAATATAAATGTATAACGTAGGTACTGAGTCGTTGAATGTGTTCAGCGGCTACCTTTCCGGGAGTGAGTCAAGCGGCCATCGCGCACAAACAATGCACATGTATCTTGGAGGTGACTATCGAAAATGTTATGTATGGTTGAACAAAGGCTGTACAATCGTTGCGGGATTATTTTTCTTCATACATACTTATACACACATTTTATGTATTGATAGGCCCTCATCTCACAAGTGACACATCAAGATGATAACTGACGCTATGGCAAGATAGAGGTGCACTCCAGCCAGAATCCTCACCCACTAGGAAACTGGCTAAAAAATAGAAATCTTATCTATCACTGTCGGAACATATCATACTAACGTTGTTGTTATAGCGACAGACTATATAAGATAAGATATTGGTAGTTAGCCAGGCTGACTTAGAAAAGCCCTACACAAAGCGAACCCTGTACAGTTTTCTAGTGGTGCTAATGGTGCTAGTGTCGGGATAGGGAATCGAACCTAGGACTTTTTGGTTTAAAGGGAGGATAGGAGATTTTATCACTATACCACAGAGACGGTTAAATATAGCGGTGTATGGCAGAAGTATCCCTACTCCGAGTTTATTTTCGGTACTTCTTTTTCTTTCACTTTTTAATGTTTTGTACTTTTGTTTTTTATAGTAAGTTAGGCAAGTGATTCTGCTTTGCCTGGTGTTAAGCAGAAGCAGAATCCAGATACGAGGACAGCTAGTTGAGCAGGATACTGCCAACTTAAGGTAATTTGAAAAAAGAGACAAAGTGTTGAAAAAATTTCACGAGCGGGATTCGAAGCCGCACCCCATGACATGCGGGGTCAGGTGCACTACCAACTATGCTATCGTGGTTCAATCCAACTCGCCGAAATTAATCAACACTTTACATTGTAAGCCAAAGGAGCCGTGGATTTTTTTCAACACCATGTTTTTTTCAAATTGTAATTTGTTCGCAACAATATTTGCGTAAAATTATATGTAAATAATCATAACTTAAGGTAACTTATGGTACCTATCATTAATTTAATAAAATATTGGGTTATTTCTAGGACCGGTGCGGTGGTCATTAGGCGCTTATTCGTTTTATTAATATGCTTCGCTTGGTAATAAATATTGACAATATTGGCAGGTTTTTTTCTATCGTTACTAGGAAGTTGCTGGTTTAAATCCCGCTCGTGGATTTCTTAACACTTTTTTCTGAGAAATTGCGGAAAGGCCCTTGCTGGTGATCTTATAATGTCAGCGGAACCTTAAATCCGTTGATATAATGAAATCATCACCAGGTTCAAATTAAAGTTAAGTACGCCATTCCTCACATCAGTTGTTTCTTTTATAACATGATGCCTTCAAAAGTTACACTGTCTATTTTTGTTATTTTTTAATTTTTTTTTATTGGACATGAAAATAACTTTGGTCCTAATGTTGGTTCCCCAAGTGCTAAAGTCAAACATTTCCAACAGGCAAGACGAAGATGAAGCTTCTGAATTTATTACTGAGGAGGTTGACCTCAAAGAAGGTTTCATTTTTTGTTTCAATAACTTTTTGCCATAAATTTTTAATATCCCTTGGATGTTATATCTGCAGCACTAGCATTCGCAAGACAATGTTTTAATATATGTAGAACGTTACATTTGAAATACCATAGCGTACCTAACAATATAAAGCTATATTAAAATACAAAATATATAATGTTGAATAATACCTATTCCTTAGTTACCGGTTAGCGAATTTCGAAGGTGATCGCTTTTACCTATGTTAATTCGGTCGTTGATTTTGAGATTATCATTAAACTGTGCATCGGCACCGACGAAACGTAATTGCGAGGTCATCGTGGGTGTCCACAGACTGTATACATAATGTATAACGTGTATATTGTTATGCCAACACTTTCATCAGACTTAGAAAAGCTTGCAATGTGGAAGTATACATAGACATGTGCACCATTGCAGTCCTTGGACTGGTCTCTGAATATTGATACTCGTAATTCTACATTAAAATACATTTTTTTATAAACGATTAAAAAACAATGTTTTTATTACATATTAAATAGCTTCTCGTTATTATTGACTGTTTACATAAACTTTTCAATTATTTTTTACAAAACCTTCTTTCATAACAGCCCTTTTGTGGTTGAAATTCAAATAAACTGAATAACGATGATATATTCAGTGTTTAAAAAAATTTACGAGCCTTACAGTAGTCGCATATGATGTGTAACATTTGACATCTCACCTTTTGAAATCAATATTACAATAGAAATAGAGTATTGAATTAACAATGACGTTTTTTATTTCGCTAGCAAACTCGCAAACGAACTACTGACTAAGGTAAGTATATATATATTTCATGCACTGGCTTACTTCAAAAATAAGGAGACTGCTGAAGGTAAGCGTTATACAAATGCATCATATCACATATATCATATGATATATATATGATGATGTGATATATATATGAGCGGATCACACTGTTACGCTACTTCCGTCACATTTCTAGATATTACGGTACTTCCGTCGCATTTCCACGAAATTACTTCCACAAATTGTATATATAGAAGGCGAGTGGAAAAATGTTACACATCAAAAAAACCAATGTTATTGTAAAATCTAATGAGATTCCAATAAGAATATATTGCAGGTACTGAGTTACCACGTAAAGTGTGTTACGACGGCTGTTATCGCAAGATGGCAGTCATAAGCACCCACCAGGCCGCAACGGGCCAGAGAGGAGAGTATGGCCTCATACTCTTACTCCTGTCTATACGAGGAGGAGGTAAAATTAATCTATAAATCTACATACATATAATGACTTGTCCTGACTGATTTATCATCGCCGAGCCGAAATCGCTAGAGCTAATTAGATGAAATTTGGATGGTAGGTTTATTGAGTGAGTTAACAAACCACTAAGAAAGGATTTTACGGAAATAACACCCTAAGAGGGTCAAATAGGGGGTGAAAGTTTGTATGAAAGTACGTCAGTTTTGAAGTAAAATACATGAAAATTGGTACTTGACTTTTTAAAAAGAAATAAAGAATGACGTGTCTCAGGAATTTTGTTTATTTTGCTTTAAAGGAGTTAAAAAAGGAAGAAAGTTTTTTAGGAAAATCGTTATTTTTAAAGTATTATCTATAAAAATGAATAATTTAATCGATCTAAAGATTTTTCAATAAAAATAAAGAATGCCGTGTTTTTGCATTTTTCGAAAAATCTTCCCTAGAGGGGTGAAATAAAGGTAGAAAGTTTGTATGGAAATCTGTCATTTCTTAAATTTCGGTATTTGGCCTGGTTAGAAATTACGAAGGGTTTCAGGATTTTTGGAAAATGATCTCTTAAGTAAGGAATGACAATTTGTACAGCAGGTTTCAGAACGGATCAAAATTACTTATATATTATGATCTTTATTACGTGGTTTTGTGTTAGACACTTTTTACTAATTCTAGCTCGCAAGGATGGGCTTTTTAATGATACAAAATGAAAAACTCAATGTTGGCTTTTATTACGAATAAACACAAGTCTTGTGTTTATTTGAGCTTGTGTTTATTAGAGTTTATGTTTCATTTGAGCAAAGCCGCGAACAAAAAGCTAGTAGTCTGATATAAGAAAAAAATACTAGCAACAATCAACCAGCCTCAGGAAGCTTGAGCGGGAATCGCACCCACGACCTTTGAAGGTAAAAAGTAAAAAGTGTTGAATAATTTCGGCGGGTTGGTTAGAACCACGATAGCTCAATTGGAAGAGCACCTGACCCGGTATGTCAGAATGTTATATTAGTAATGTTATAATGTGTTAAGTCAAATGTAAAGTTATCCTTCAGTTATCGATAGCAGCTTCCTTTATATCGATGAATTTGTGATTAAGTACGCGGGTGCGCGTCGATTGCATGTTACGAGCACATTTTCGCCTTCCGCTCATCTCTTAAAGTGGATTTCCCGTTTTAGATCCGGTCCGAATACCTAACTATATCATCATGTTTGTACTATGATTGCTAATTATACATTGATCGTTATAGGTTTTAATAAAGGAGAATTAACCGTAAAGGAAGCTTCGGGATCTATTGGAGAAAACTTACTTATCCGTTAGTGTCTGTATCTTTTGCAGGTCATATTTAGACATGGCCAGGCTGGCCAGGTTATAATGATGGTTATTGTCCGAATTTCAAATCTAGTTAAGGTCCATATTAATTTTTAAACTATCTCTTTAAATTAAAGCTTAATTTTCAGTCAGATATCGTAAGATGCTGCTGGAAACAGTTTAGATCAGTTGTCCATCACTTTATCAAGCAGTTTCTAGAGACGTCTGATGTTTAGCGCGACTGTATCCGTGCCCTCGCGAGCGTGACGTCACCGGCACCGGCGGCGGCGGCGATCACTCTAGAAGAGAAGCAAAAACGGGTTGAGGGGCGGCCGCCGCGGTCAAGGCGCGATTTCCACCGGTTGCCCAACGCGACCCTGACTGCGCCACAATCAGGCCGGAACCACTTTTTTCACCATATTACCGATCGATTGTCACCAAACAAAGAGCCATCGGCTCACATAATCAAACTAGGGTGAGCCCATAGCACTCTGCAGTTTTTACATTTCTGTCAGGCGTAATCGATACGTTAATGGCGCTAATTAAGGGCACACTCGAATATAATATTACCGTGCGAATATTTCGACAAACGTCCGCCTACTATATTAAAGCGTCACGTCCTATATTCTTACGGCCCGCGGCCGGCAGTAGCATTGACACGGGCGTTATATTAAAACTAGTGTTTTGCAACGCCACCAATCTCTGGAATCCGAGTGTTTGGCAGCGGGCGCGCGGAGCGCGTAAACATGTTGCGAAACTAACTATTTTATTTCGCTTCCATCATGGCGAGTGCAGGCGCGGTAGGCGGCTATTTATGCAGCGCTATGCGGCCTAACACTGACCCGGTTAGCTGCAACGCATAAACACGGGCATGGCATCGGGTGAGGCGTCTCCCCGCCGCGATCGACCCGGCTATGGCGCTATGGCCCGGCTATTTGAGGCACGGCACGGGGCACCGAGGCCCGTGAAGGGCGAGCTTTTTGCCGCTCCGCCGCGAACGGGCGGATAATTTTAAAACGGGAAACCAGTGGAGCGCGTATATAGGCCGCCTGGACTCCAGCGCCCCTTTTTATGCCTATCGTAAAAGATGCGAGGTTTCCGGACAAGTGGAGCGGCGGACGCAAACACCCGCCGGAATTGGGTCGCGGTTAATTTTCCTCGCGTTCGCACTATTCGCGTATTCTGGAAGGGGGAAGATGGCGGCGGTCGCGCCACAGCCGCGGAGCCGCGGCGGGTGCGCGCCGAGTCCGTGCAGCATACGCGCGCCGGCGGTGACGCACGGCGCCCGGGGCTGCCATGAAACCGTGAATCACTGCAACCAGTGTTGATTAATTGCGGTTTCCCTGAAAATTAGCTATGGCGGACGGGTCCTATGTCACGTACGCCAGGCTTCTATTTCCCATTGATGATATTCGTGGATCCCGGAATCGCGGTCCTTTCGCTTTCGGCGCGTGCGCTGCGCAACTCCCAAGGTCGGGCCGTTCAACTCGGATGCGACGTGCGGTTGCGACACCGAAATATGTAATTGTAGAGGAGTAGAGGCGCGCTTGGCAGCGGCCCGCGCGCAACTGGGTCGCCGGCGTTGCGCAAGCGCTTTTCGTGCGACAGAAGGCGCGGGACGCGTCTTCCTTATACGGTGAAGGCTTCGAAGTTAACGCACAAACAGAGCTTTCAAACATTTGTTTACCTAAGTACTTCTTTAAGCACTCGAAGTTTATATCGCCGAGGTGTAGCAATATGTGCCTGTGTAATTCTAAAAACGAGTTACAAAATGGCAGGTAAAGCTTTAGGAGTTTGTAAAAGTTTAGATTAGATTCTGATGAGTATGAGACTCGAGCAATTATTTTCCGAGATGTTTGAAACAAACAGTAGGTAGTTAATGAACAAGAAATAAAGTATAACCACAGTAAGCAACAACAGGTAGTCATTGTTATTGTAAACTGTGTGTAACGAAAGTTACCGATTACGATAAACCTTAACCGCAATAACGCTTGTGACGTTTACGTCATAACGAGGCGACGCCTGCGCGCCGTGCGACCGCATCATGGAAAGTGGGTAACAGTTTTTGCGCGTACTCCGCCGCGAATCGGCACACCACCGATGAGAAACCGCCAGTCTCTGCATCTACGAAAAACAGCTTCAGCTCAGCCTTTTCAGGTTACCCACTTATAACTCCAATCTGTTTACGTTTCTCATGCCAGGTTTTGAGGAAGTGGTTACGCGGTCGTAAAACAGTTCGAGTTCTTATTAGCAGATCAAAGAGGCGCGTTAAAAACAGGAAAGGCGGTGTGTCATCGCGCGGCGCGTGATGTAAGGAGGATCCGTTTCGGTGGTTCGCGAATGTCAATAATAACGTTCCGGTCCCCCGGCGGCCGCGGCGAAAATAGTCAACTATTAATACAAGACGAGCGCTAGCGGCTGCAGTGCCCTTGAACCGGGCCGATCACCCGCGTGCAGCGGATAGACGCGGCGATCATTTTAATTTTCATTTCGTTCGCGAATCGGCGGCGGCGGCGTCGTCGCTTATTTGCGCGTGTTATCTTTTTACAAACATTATGTTGCATGCAGTTAGAAGTATTGAATTGAGTACTTTCCGTCGGTGATTGCCGTTGTCGAGAGCCAGGAAGATGCGCTCGCGTTGTATTTCACTGAAGTGGTGTTTTTAGTATGGAAGGTTATATTGTAGATGAAGTATGTATCCGGCATGGGTTTTGCAGAAACGGATGCGGACACATCCGCGCGTGCTCGCCGCGGGCCGCGCGTGGTCACGACCGGGGGCGGGGGCGGGGGCGCGGGGGTCGACCACGCGGAGCACGCGGCGAGGGGACCTTCGATCCAACTATCCCGGCCCTTCGTGGCTTCACAATGGTGAAATCAATCCACCGCCCGCATCAGGCACGGAATACTAGTTTGCTCCGCCTCGCCTCACGCAGGCTCGCACGCACACTAGACTGTGTTGTACCAACAATTTGGCAACATTCAAGGTTGATTCAGTTAATTAACTGTCTGAGAATCTGTTTGAAATAATAACATTCTGCCAGTAACGTTTTAGCTATCTTAGGGCTCCAACTTCAATTCCAGCAGGATTACCTATTGTTCGAGATCATTAGAACCGAAAAGCTTTGACTCATACATTTGTCAAGCTCTACTCTCTGGCTGTTCATATGAACCAATGTGACATCAGTAGTGACACTGAGAACAAAGCTAGTGGTGGCCGCATCGCATACGGCCGGCGGCGGCGGCGGGCGCGAGTGGCCCGCGAGGAAGGCCACGGTTTCGCCAGCCTGACAATGGCGCCGCCGCGCTTGCCCAATCCACACGTTTGCAACACCGAAATTTCGTGTATGTTGTTACGCCAGGTACGCACCTACCGGCTTCGCCTTATTTTGAAGCTGTACTTGTCGAGTTGAAGTTGAATGAGGTCACATGGTGCGGTTGATAGTTTCCTTTTAGGTTTAATTTGTCATTGCACGAACACATTGCGTTTCTTCTGAATGCAGTCTTATTAGAATTTCCTATCAGTTTTGTCTATCCGTTTGCAAAACAAAGGGCCCGGGAATCGCATTAAAATGCAGCACAATCGAAAGTGGTCGCTTCGCATGCGCGGCGGGCGGCGCGACGCGGCGCGCATGCGTCGCTCGTCACTAGTTTTTTGCATCTTTATATTAGGAGCACTGACCTTGCGCAATGTCAAATGGCTGAGGACCGCGTCGGAGCTAAGTTGACGGCGCCCGCGCACCACCGCACTGCCAACTGGTTCCGTGCATGCTTTTTGTTTTTCTGACACGGGAATCTCTCGGCACCCGTCCGGTTCTACCGACCCACCGCAAGCAGATCCCGCAAAATAATAACCGCATAACATTTTAGGTCATTACATAGATTATATTATCGTCGAACCGGTGGGTATATCCAAAAGGTTTTCCGTAAACACCGATGACTATATTGTATTTCCATAGTTTGTTCGATCGTTTTAACATTAAACGTTACAGCGTAAGTGCTCAGCACGCCGGCATACTGCTGGAGACGGGAGCGGCTATTCCAGGCCGACAATATTAATCGTTTTGTTTTTAACGCAAATAATGAAAAGGAATGTCACGTAAGACGGAACGCTGCGTGTGCTCCGCTCTTACAAATATCAAGAAATTATTAGCAAGTTGCAGAATAATTTGTGCATTTAACGGGACATTTAAAATTTCGAAAGAAGGCCAAATGGCGGCGCGCCAACCTGCAGCGCCCCGGAAGCTCTGATAAAGCTGAACGATGCATAAATTTAGATAAAGTCTCGTTTATCATTTGTTGATGCAGGCCATAGTGTTGGGAGTCACGATATATCGCACGTGATTTTGCGGCAAAACTGAACATTTACCGAATAATGTAACAGATTAATTGATCGCATCACATAGCTACGACTATGCAGCTACAAGACTGTAACAGGTTGTAAAAAGCGTCTAAATCTGAGATTCGCGTATCGATGCTCGCGCGCCCGGCGAAGACGCGCCGCGCCGGTTTCCCCGGGTTGTAGGTCACCTTCCGGGTGCGTTCACCGGGTCACCTACAGCCCGCCACCACGCCACTAATTCCTCTATTTTTAAATTAGCATTTGTTTTTGCTGTTGTGTTGAGTAACGACATGTTTTTGTCGTGTCACACTATTACTACTCGTCGCTATTCTTAGATATTATAATCGTGGTAAAAGTTTCACAACGGGTAGGTATGCAGCGTTTTTGTAGGTCACACGTCTGATTTAGTTATTGAATGCGTATTAGGTTCAAACTCATTCATTATTTCTAATAAATAATAAGGAAAATGGCCGCATTTGTTTGCGGGACACAACATTCAGTTTTCCTGATTCATCCATTGAGATTACACAAGTGTGTAACTAAACACTAATTATATGTTAAGTTAAAATTACGATCTCAATGTAAGCTTGAATACAACAAAGATAATTTTCATCTATCTAGTAATCGGCCGTTGGGGAAACAATCATCTTTTAGCGACATCCACATTTCATATTATCCAAGACTTAACGACGCCGTCGGTCTAACTATTTACTGTAAACAATGTTTATCAATTTGTAACGTTAGATACTTGGAGACATTTTTAACTGCAGGTAAACTTTGATAAAAACTTTAGAACTCTTCCCCGTCAAGTTGCTTTAGGAGGAGAGGGTAAAACAATTTGTTTTATGTTCGCTTCTGACTAGAATCCTCTACTTATACATATTCCTCTTCCCTAATAGGTACCTATTTCTGCCGTCAAACCGCATTGTTTTACATTGCTATGTTCCTGTTTCAAGGGTACTAGACCCACTTTAAGTACATGGTACCTATAATATAGGGCACATAAAAAAGGGTCGGCTACGTGGTGCGGTGTGCGGTGGCCGCTGGCTGTATGCCGATGGCCAGCTCAAGAGGTCTAGTGCGGGTTTTGTTGGAGTTCTAGGTACAATTTTAAAAAGATTTAAAAGTTGTCATCAGGACTTGTGTTACAAAGCTATACAAATTCTCTTTGTCGTGATCGAACGGTGACTAAAACTCGCATTAGGCAGTCTGTATCATAAAGAAGACACTATCCACCGTCAGCCTTATCAACACTTAACACCAGGCGAAATTAAGACCAAGTGCTTACCTATAAAGAAAAGAATAATAAAAATAATCGTAAAAAGCAACTGACCTGTGGGCCTGGGGTGCGCGTGCTGCTGCAGTGAGGTGGCGATCTGGTGGTGGGGGTAGAAGGGCAGGAAGGGCGCGTGGAAGGGCGCGGGCGGCGGCTGCAGGCGCGCCTTCAGCTCCTCGGCGGAGCCGGCGCCCGACGACGACGACTCCACGTCCGACACGCCGCTGTCCGCGGGCGATGGCGGCAGCGACCCTGGGACAATATACCACTCAGTATTCTGTTACCTTACCAACCACGTAAAAGTTCACACAGTTTCAGAACATAACTAGTAGTGGCATTGGCGCTCGACACTTTAAGCCCAGTATTCGCGACACTGTTTCCGTCGCTAAAAAATTACATTGATTTTCCAATTATCTAAGACTAGCTGGGACTTCGTACCGCATTTCTTTTGTTTTTAATATAGCCTAGTTACTCAGCGCTAATGTAGCATTCTAATGGTGAAAACATTTTTGAATCGGTCCAGTAGTTTTTGAGTTTATTCGTTGCAAACATACATACATAAAAAAATACAAAGCTTTCCTCTTTATAATATTACTATAAATTAACCCATCAAAAACATAAATGTGAAACGAGAGCCAAGTTCAATATTAAGATATAGGTATGCCTTGGTTGTTGACTTCAACGACAAAAGAAGTGAGATCTAAGCGGGTGCCAAGTTCAATGGTCAGTCCTAAAATTTATTTATAACAACATAAAAATATTTTATAACAACTTAAAATATAAATTCTTCTTTTATCTTAGAATAATATATTGAAGCCTAAGGTCTGACTTGGCTAGTTCTCATATACGAATTATATTATAGCCTTAAGGGGATATTACTACATTTTATATACGGTATAAATATATTCATAACAACTACAGTTTTATAACATGGCAATAAATTATTAAACGTATATGAATGGTTGTACAAAGTCTACTTGAAATAAATATAAAGTAGTTGAGATTTCTATCTTCTGTTAAATCCTTGCAAGCAAATTGAAAATCACTCCGATGCTGGCAAGGAAATAATAAAAAAACGAGGAAATTAAAATATTTCACGTGCGTATAAATATCACGTCGCGTACGTGATCGGCCCGGGATACCTTTGATGTTTGCGATAACTATCGAAGGCATAAGGCTGTTACGTATAAGACGACTCGTAAGTCGTCTATATAATTCACACGCAGTTATAATATGTCAGCATTTATTCAAAAGCAAAGGCAGTACATACATCACCATGATATAGGTAATGTAATAAAATACAATGCATGTCACAAGCTATCTACGTAATTAATCCACGGACTTCACCGTTGAAACCATAAAAAGCGATTCAGCATCACCCATTGTCCTTTACAACGGTCACTAAGTTGCATAATCTATTTGCATCAAACCCTGCAGATGCGATAATCCTCCGGCGGTCTTAAAGACCCAACGGTCAGCTCGAACGGACAATGCCTTGATGAGAAACACCGTTAGAAACGGCGAATTTCGAGATGCACTTGCATTCGACCTGTTTTTGTCATGTGGGAATACATTCGGGTGGTCAGTGAACGCGTTTGTTATGCAAAAACAGTAAGGTGTTACATTAATTTATGATTATGCAGATTTGTGCGTCTTCGGGTCACAAAAGCAACAGGGTAATTTAGGGTTGCACTTTTTGCATTCTAATGTGATTATAGCTAGCGCTGTGGTGCGGGGCGCAGGCGCACCACGCATTTGCAATTCAGATGTCGCATCTCAACAATTGTTACGCAGCAAATAGTGCCAAGTGCTTTTTGTAATTTTCTATCGCGGTCCATGTTGACAAAAATTAAATGCAACCGCTTTAACGTCTTAAAAAAGGTCGGTCAACGATGGAACTTTCTCATGTCCAGCCCTCGTAATAAAAAACTTTGACGAATAACGGTTGTTCGGTATTTAAATAATATAATCAACATGGTCAATACAACTAGGAGGTAAGAAAGAAAGCTGTTCATTCATACATTTCCTCGTCCATTGAAACTATGACTGGTATTAAAATGACCATTTGACCGGTGCGCGCTATAATGCGCTGTCCACACCCCATTGTGTCCTTTGTGAACCCTTCAGCGCGCACAATGCGCTGGGAACCGGGAAGCGCCGCGGGCCCTGGCGACCCGGCCGCCGCTGACCACTCCGACTGAGAACGGTCTAGCATTACAATGAAGTAATCAATAAAATAGTTGCTACCGTACGTTTGAGTCGAGAAAAAATAAACAGGATATTACTTCAAGTTGATACTTAAAGGGTTGCCTACTGAAAGTGTATATGATCCAGCGTTTTCAGACATAAGTTTTTGCGTAGCATCTTCAAAAAAAATATGTTTTGCATATTCATATTCCCAAGGTGGCGAAATTAAACAAAGCCCGTGGCACCCCAGCGGGGCTCGGCCATGCGACTGACCAACGGATAGGAAGACGGCCCCATTGTGCCAACCCTTTCATCCCGCGTATCAAAATAATAATAAATTAACTATAAATAATGAGGTACGGGTTCTCGTGACACCGAGGGTCCAGATCAGGTCTACCGGTCGGCCAGGAATGTGGTCCCATTAGTAAAATATCACAATGAGGAACAAAAGTGTGACGGACCCTTCCTTAATCTGGCCATCTTTATGGAGTGACCACTGCGGCCTTTGTGCCGGCCGGCGTTAGACCATAATCCATGCGAATCAAGAGTTACAATCGATTTCGCTATATCCTTTTGCATATGAATGGAATTGTGTACATAAAAATACTATGTGAATCTGTACCGAATACGTTATAAATTATTGGTTCAGTGAGCCGTTGCTCGTGTTACCTTTTGCTAAGTAATCGATGAATTTAGAAAATTGTTGATAAATTGATGAGTACTTTTCATGTCAAGGTTGTTTAAAACATTTTTGCAGATTTGAGCCTAGCTCGGACAAATCGAGTGGGTTTCTCATGTAACATTATTATGCGACACACATCAATAGATTCCGGACCCTTGCCTAAAAGATCTTAGAGTGTATCTTTAGAGGGTCCCTCAATCGGTTCCTTTGTAACTTTTCTCCTTTAAAATGTTAATGTTTAGACGTAATGTACGTCACGCCGCCGGTATATGTTACATACAGTTGTTATTTGCAAGGTACATAAAGCGCGGTATCAAATCAATATTGTTGCAAAGGGGACGCGGGGCGCTAACAAAAGAAATATCACACACGTGATCGTCATACTTCGGTTTAATCAAAATTGACCCTAAAATATTTGGGATTGCAAATTGCACACAATACTCGGACCTAACAATGGGTTGCGTTTGCGCACCCACGCGTAACAGTCTAATTTCAAAGTGTCAATAGCTCCGGAAGCCGCCCGGCCAATTCAAAAGAAGAAAGAGATGTAGCTACGCATTAGAATGAGATGAGCGGCGAGATTAGCGACTATTGTGAGGGATGACGCGGCGATCCGGCGGCGCAAGGTGCAACGCAACTCATTTTTGCATAAAAACCGAGGGATTGGTGGAATCTGCGCAACGTGCCACCGCATCTGCTGCATTGTTTGCTTAGGACGTTGCGTGGTACCACTGACCCGGTGCGGCGAAGCAAGGGTTGTGCTTTGATTTGTGCCGCCTAATGTTCCGATGCACATTTTGTGCAATGTGTTCGAAATATATCTTTTTTTCAGATATTTATTTTAAATATTCCAAACACTAGCCACCTACAAAACACGATATTTGCCATTTGTCAAAAAAAAAACAAAATTTCTTAAAAAAATATCTGTATCTACGTAACACAATTAATAATCAAATTATGTAAGTTCTCTATTTTAAATACGTACATATTTTAAATACGTAATAAGTAACTCAAAACCTATAAATATTTATGAATATAAAAGTGTTTAAAGGGGTTTAACGTGAACTCTTTAGTTTAGGTGTTCTAGGCATAGTAAGCCCGTGCAAAGGTAGGCTTACCTTATTTGGGAGTTTCCGTTAATCCTCGTTAAACATTATATTCAACAGAATTTATTCTGAAAATGGAAGCCATCTGTTTGTAGAGCTTAACACATAAATACAACACAAGCTGTCCGACGTAACCGATGGGTTGCTTAATCATCCACAATTTGAACAATAAGAAATTATTAACCCTTCTGATAAATGTTATTTATGGTTGTGCTAACGTTTGCACAATCCACCCACGCGCAAATCGGAGGGTTAATACAGATCCTGACGTGAATTGCATGATTTGGTGGAAAGGACCGCGCGGCTGGACATCTGCCCAAGCATATATGTGACACAAAAGGGTTTGCTCTAAGTGAAAGTTAAAGAGGCATGGGGTGCTGCACAAACAAAAATATGGATTTGTTTTGTTATATTTCTTTTGTGTAATATTATACACAGTTTATGGTACGATTTGATTTAATGGACAAAATGAAAACCAACACCAAACTAGCAAATAGAATATTTACTAGTTCAATTTTACTAAAGCTAAGGTAATGATCGTCCATCTTACTAAAGGGTTAGTTTCCTGATTTAGATAATAAATCAAGGGGTAGAGCCGGGCCGTCTCACATGAATAAAATATTAATGACTGCTGAAGACTGTCTATGAACACTAGTACGTACGCACGCGGCACATACGTGTCGCGTGCAGACATGCGTGACGCTCGCGACGTGCGTACGACGGCGTACAGATTAACACGTACAAGCGCACACAGAGAAACGAAACGCTGAGAAGCACACAAAAGTCTTAAAAAAGAAAACTCGAAGAATATTAATCTGAGCAAAACAAAGAACAAATTCATCAATGATGTTCTACTTCTGTATAGCACCGAGTGCAGCACTGGAAGCCTACAGCAAAAGATATTGCGCAACGCGTTTGCGTGTGTTAGTAAGTTGGTGCGTGTGTGCGGGGGGTGTGCGTGCGTGCGTGTGTGCGTGCGGCAAGCGGGCGGGCGGGGGCGGGGGCGCGTGGTGGCCGCGGTCGTGACATTGGGCGGGCGGATCAGCTGACGGTATCGATTGTCGGGGCCTACTTCCTCTTTGTTCGTTATGAATTTTTCATAGCGCGCATCGCGGGCCGACACCGCATAAGTTTGTTATGACGGCACAACGGTTTTCGTAAAAAGCGAAAGCTCGCTTATCGAAGATTGTCAAATATTTCATAATTAAACATTTTAAGGGTAAAAACGAAAGTTGAGGTAGGGTATGTCTACTCTATCAATTCAGTTGACAACAAAACTCTTTAAAATGTAGCGTGGCGAAATAGAACAAAGTAATACCAACGAAATAAAGAAATTATTACCTAACAGTCGCGCAAACAAAAACAAGAGTCGCTCCTTCGTCGCGGGGAGCCGGGGACAGGCGCTGGGCGGGTCGGCTGGAGCTAAACTTGGCCTAGTAACGATTCATCTCGTTGCTCGTTTTCTTGTCGTTTATTTAAAACATCTATGATCCACGTTACAGAGAGACAGATAATTATTTATTATATGAAGTTCAAAATTCAAAGATATATAGAGAAACCCGAAAGTATTATGAAATAGAGAACATATTTTTTTCATAATGAAATTTTATATATAAGCTATTTATAACTATATCTCATTCATTAAATTCTTCCAGTAGTTTTCGAGTGACGCTTGAACAGACAGACAGACAGACAGACATTTAGTCAAAACTCGTATTGGGCACTACGATAAACATGTTGAATTGAAACGAGTAAGACACCGACCGCATTCCACTTTTGTTCCATCCAACTTCTAGAAAAGTGAAGTTAGTGCCTGCATACCTAGATATGTACTAATAGTGTTTTGCGGCTAGAAATGGAGTTATAAAGTATTAACGGTACCGACGCGTATCACCACCAAATAATGAGAGCCAGAAGGTAAGCTAATACATACCGCGTTTGAGCAACGCACGCATAGACCTCTTGAACGGACACGAATCTTCGGAACGTTCCGAGTAGCGCTGTGTCGTTATCGTTTAACGTTATCCGTTTGTCAATAACGTTATTAAAACTATCTATTTTTGACAACTATCTATTTCCATAACGTCGTCGAACTGTATGAATATTAACATTTTATGTTGTTAGGTTTGAGTTGTTAGCTACTGTTAACGTTTTCAATTAACTTTCCTTCGTACTTTACCAGGCTTAGGACTGTCTATATTGCTATATTGCCAGTGAAATATGAATAATCACACTTATGCAAACGTCATATAGTATCGTTCATTCGTTCATGCGTGAACAAACTATATATCATTTTGTCGTTTATAGAAGTTTAGAGCGTTGTGGAAAATAGATAGTTTTTTTCGTTGGATAACTAGTGTTCGTTGTTCAGCCAACGCGAGATTGTGTGTCCGTTCGTGGTAGTGTAAGTGCGCGTTGGTCGAGCGCGATTGTTTGAAGCGTACCCTCTGCAGTCTCCTTATGTAGTGGTATCGCGCGGTCGTTCTCGAGGTGGACTTCAATATTCACGAGACAGTTACCTAACACAGGCGGGTGGCGCGTAATCCTTCCCACTGCGAGTATTGAATAATAAGGCGAGGATATGTTAAAATAGAAATACAACTTTGGGATTACAAAATCGATTAAGTTTGCGAACTATTACAACGTTTCTCTAATGCCTAATTGCCAAATAAACATGAGCGAGATTTAACTTTAAGATGATCAGTAGAGTTTTATAGGTCATATTGTCTTAGTATAGGTACCCTAGAAATACTTTTCTAATTACGAGTATAGGTACGAAGTTTCAGTCGAGTAGTACCAATGTGGTCACGGGCTGATGGTTATTCCTAGATTGCATATACTAATCAGTATTCTTTCAATCCCGTTAAGCACTTGATTTGCAATTAGAACGCAAGAACTGTAACCGGTACTATTCTTGTGAGAATACCTGGTTCTAACACAGAGTCGCGAAGTTCAGTCGGAAATTACACTTTTCTTAGGTCCCGTGAAGTTGCAGCCGCCTCAGGTACGACATGACAGACTAAGCCACACATGCATTTGCGCGCGCAGCTCGTCCAATATCCGCTTTCACCATACATACCATCATTACTTGGTTAAATTTTAAAAGCTTAGTTGAAGAAGAACAAAGAAACATACGCTATGTAATAAAGTTTATAGAGGCCGCGTCGACCATTATTATTGTGAACCCTCCCATATAGTTAGGCTCGAAACAGTATACATAAACAAAGTGTTACATGTTTATGTTACTCGTACGTTAGATATTGTAAGGGAACAACAACATTAAAACTAATTATTCACTGGGAGATTGGCCATTGATGGGAACCGAGAAATACCTAGTTCGAGAGAAATTTGCTAAAGTTTACCGAGGCCCTAGCGACCGAGTACTAAATGTTAAATTATGTATATTATAATCACACCTACATTGTAGACGTATGTCGCAGTTTCTGATATTCATTACAGAATTGTATGAAAACTAGTAGGCGTGTGATTAATAACTTATTTTTATGTTCACACATATTTCTAGTATGTTGATTTCGAATTTGACACATGCTGTGCTGAATAATGTCAGTCTTTCTAGTAACAGCCAGTGGTTTGCGGGCAGCCGCAACGCTGTCTACAGAAGGAAAGCTTCATACAACGATCGCGGTCGAGGAACAGGTCGGAGCAGCCCGAGCGCAGGCGCAGCAGTTGCGAGATCCCGTGTCCGTGAGAGCGCCTACGTGTGCGGTGCTCGAGCAAGGTATGTATGAAGCTTGCCTACTGCAGTCTCCTTATTTGGTAAGCAAGGCGAGGCGGGTACTGACCGGTGTTGTTGGAGGGCGTGTAGAGGTGGTGGCGGGCGGGCGGCGCGGGCGCCAGCAGCCCGTGCAGCAGCGCCTGCCCCAGTGAGCCGCGCGCGCCCAGCCGCAGCCCCGCAGCTTCACCGGCGTCCACTAAAACAAAACAAAACTATTGTTAATATTTTTTCATTGACCAAGTAATATCAAAACAGAAGGGAATGGCGTGACATGGAGAAGGCAGAAGCATTGGGTAGATACGGACTGAAAATGAAAATAATAATTAAAAAAAGTTAGTTTTAAGAAAGAAAATAAATAAAGGAGATAATAATAAGGGCCAAGGGCCAAGATCAAGGGCCTGATTCAAAAGGCAGTTCTCCTCGATACAGCACGCATTGTGAGGAGGTTCCTGTCTCTGGAGCCCTAACCACCGGTAGCTTTTATTATATTTTGAAATGTTTTATTTATTTTGTTTTTAAAAAATATTTAAAATTGTAAATTTATATAAGAAAAAATAAATAAAGGGAATAATAATAATAATAATAAATGTATCCCACACTCACACCAATTATCTAGCCCCAAGAAAAGTTTCCTTAAGAAACTCGATAAATGGTTAACTAGACAACGGACAAACATACTTAATATACTTAAATACATACTTATTATACATAGGAAACACCCCGACCCGAAACAATATAGAAAAAGGTATTTCTAAATTGATCCGACCGGTGATCGAACCCGGGACCTCAGAGATGGCTACACCATGAAAACCGGTGTGCAATCCACTCGAGCAAGGAGGTCGTCAAATTATGATGATGATGACCAAGCAAGATGCTTCAAAGACAAAACCCCCCTTGATAAGAGAAAATTTGCAGGATTAAAACAAATAAATATTAATAAAACTGTACAAAGAGATTTTGAAATCCAAGAGGATTTGGTGATGTGCTATAAAAAGAAATGACCGGCTAAGTGATGGTTTTAGCAGACGATTTTAAAATAGACGGTTGCTTATAATATTTGTTAGGTAAGGTGGTGAGCCGTTCGATTTTATACGACCCCAATAAAAGTTATTTTAGCCATTGTGAAGCGCTTCTTCGTATTGTTATTAGGTTCTTTTGTCTTTAAAATATTTTTATTCTGTTGTTTGCGGTTTGCTTGAGATATTTTGTGGCGACATAATGATGCAAGGTGTATTTCGAGTGGCTTATGAAAACAACTTATTACACTTAGTCACAGTCACACATACATTTAATTTATTACAATTACTATTACGTATATAATTTTAAAAGCTTCTTCCTTTTTGCATTCCTTCTGTGATATACCTACCCCTTAACTTACTAATAATTAAATTCTAAAAAAGAGCGTAAATATAATTTAAAAATTTGAATTAGCAAACACTGTTGTACAAGTGAGTTTAGAGGTTTTCGAAGCCTACAAAACTTCAAGGTTGTTCCAAGACTTGGCGTCTGTGAAACCAACCGAGGTAGACGTAGTAATTTATCTGGAGCGGGTGAAGGCTTATCTATTCCGTATGGCTGAGCCCGGCTGTACTAATGTGGGTACGTGCAATATCCGTGAGTGCTAGTTGACGTACATGGTATATGAATTAATCAAAATGTCAATGGCTACGTTAGCATCGCATGATATGTTTAAAAAAAGAATATTTGTTAAGTTATTGGGTTGAGGAACTTTAATTCATATTAGTAGGCAGTGTTGGGAATGATTCCGATATAATTATGATGTGTTATTTTTATTTATTATTTATGTTGGAAAGTAATCCACAGAGTAAAAAAAATGAACTAGTCCTGAACGGCAAAGGAGTTTGCTCCTGCAGCTTATAAACGATGTCATTATAGAAGACTTTTAACTTTTTAAAGTTTCTTTAGCAAGTTTGCAAGTCGTGTTGGCGTGCCTCATCGATGCCATCGTTAGATCGATAATGTGTAATGTACAATCTTGATACATCCCGGCCAGACGGTTTCCGTGCGCCGACCTTGGAGCCCCCCCTCCCCTTCAATAATTCACGGGCCCACCTGTTGTCTCCCCCGCCAGGGCCGGACTGCGCATGTTTGACGCATAGAGCGGGATGGAGGGCTTTCCCTTTCGTATTTCAGGTCGAAGTGTCTAGACGAAATGTGAACTCTTTACGGCTGGGCACATGAGAGGACCGGCGTTTATGACGGCTAGCGGTTCCTCGCAAATGGCTTTCGTTTTCACGTCGCGGCTGTCACGCGAGCGCCGCGCCGCGCCGTGGCCCGCTCCGTTTCACGCGGCGTTCACAGTTTACCTATAGACATAGCGACGCTATATAATCCTCGTTTATTGGGCGTTTAGATCTTGGACGCGATACATGATTCAGAGAAACGACGCCGTTTCGTTGAATTTCTTGTTTGTACATTGGCTGACCTTTTCACGTTTTTATTAATAAGCGTTTTTAGGCAATTTGTTTAGTCCATATATTAATTAGTAATTCATGAGTGGGCACAACTATCAGTTCAATCATATAATAAATTAATTAGTATATAACGACGATGTAATTTAATTATGTTTATAGTACTACATAAGATACATGTACAAAGCCGAAATCATAGATATTTATCAGAGAATCAGATTCTACTTACACATTTGCTGAATCCACAAACTGATTTGTTTTGTGTTTCAAGCAACTATTATGAAGAGGTGCGCTTATACTACTGGGACTCTACATTGTTATTCTAGTAATCTACGTACCGGTTGCTTTCCTAGAAACACGTTTTATAAACGTTATATATGTTCAAGATCATTTACGTATATCATTTTGCAGACATACAAGAATCACTACCTTCAAGCAAGAGAAGCATATTGCTCTTTGCGAGGGAGCGCAATATGAAGCTCTTATGATTATTTACATATAATTTTAAGCAAATATTGTTGCGAACAAATTACAATCCCGCTCGTGGAATTTTCTCAACACTTTGTCTTTTTTCAATTTGTAATTTGTTCGCAACATGTGTGCGTATGTACATAAATAATCATAAATATAGCTTGATCGGATGACGTAGTTGTCGACATTGAATAGGGCTCCTTTGGCTTACAGAGTAAGAGTAGATAGTGTTGATTAATTTCGCCGAGTTGGATTGAGCCACGATAGCATAGTTGGTAGTGCACCTGACCCGGCGTGTCATGGGGTGCGGTTTCGAATCCCGCTCGTGGTTTTTTTTCAACACTTTGTATTTTTTCGATGAACCTCTCATTCCTATTCAAAGTTGGTCCTAAATCAACCAGCTATGGTTCGGAATGAGGTAAGGTCGAAAGGCCTTTTTATAGATATTTTTGATCAACGTTTAGCCATTGCATGAAACAAATTGATCATATAATGAAACATTAAATTGATAGAACTTAAATGGACGTATGACAGTCAGAATTAATTGAAAACCCCATTTATTAACAAATTAAATAATAAATAGAATATAATTATTAAGAAATAAAGTAGGCACGCCGCCATCTAAGTTCGTATATAATTATACATACCTACCTACTATTGTATAATAATATGATAATGTTAAAACTTTATGTTAATTCTAGAACAATACCCTTCACCTTACAAATTAAATTTCTTCTCGTTCGTGTACAATATTAAAAAGGAAAACCCCACTGCTCATGTAGAATTATTCAATTTTCCTTTTATAAAGCAACCTCCTTTCATTCTCTTTTATTTCCTATTATTTTTAGATGCAATTCTCACAATGCACCGTTACAGCGCCCGCCGGATGCGAGCTTGCATTATTCAGGGCTCGGAAGGCTGCATGCAAACTCTTTAGTCTATAGCGTTTCAGGGGTCGACGCTCGGAATACTAGTTTGCGCTGCGCACTAGGTATACGGCGCTGCTGCAAACGGATCGTCCAGTATACTATGATTTTTATGTGGTCTGTTTATGGACTGCAGTCCTTTGCAGCGGGCTTTTGGTGGCTAGCACTAGGAAGGCGGGGGTGGTTGGCCTGTGCACTGCTGTGTACACAGTGTTCACATGCACTCGCCTCGGTATCTCGTGACGTCCGCTCGCTCTGTTAATTTGTATGTTTTCGTGAAATATGAGGATGTTGTTCCAATTCTGAGCTGCATTGTGCTCTCAAGCCAGCGGTGTTACATAACAGTCTTAGGTACAAGAATTTTAGTATTGATGTTAGTTATTTATGTTTAACAAATAATAATTATGTGAATTATTTTACAATAATGTTATGTAGGTATTTTCCCCGAAAACAGTACAATTGATTATAATTATGATTTGAGTTGTAAAAAGCCTGTCATTTGTGGCCGGTCGGGGCGGGGGTGTTTCAAAAGCAGATCGGTTATTATGCGGCCGACGGCCAACAATACCTAGCCTACAATACCTAGATCAATAATACTGAAATCCAGGTCGTAACGACAATACGACGTCGTTCCTCAGACAATGGCAGAGTTTAGGGCTTTGGGGAAATGATCGATCGAATAAATTAATATTTCTCTGCGAATTACAGTAGAAATTCTCCTTGGAACATCTGAATTATTGTTCACAAAGAGGTATGATCCAATAATTAATTAAGATAATAAGTATGGAAACATGGACTTAGTGATAAATGATTACAGCATATAGAGGCTGTTTGGAAAAGGGTGTGACATTCCGAAAAAGAAACGAAGCAACTTATGAATTGAAGCAACAGCTGATCATTTTAAAAATGATAAAGAAGAAATCTCATAATAAAAGTTGCTTAAAATAATAAGTTATTTTCTTTTCGTTTGATATGTTATACATATATTTTATTAAACAATACACAGCTCGTCGTCTACGTCGAGTATGAACTTGATATCGGAATATATTTCAGCTCACAAAGGATGTTAATTTGTGTAATTCGCAGACACGCCTGTCCAAACAGTCGTCTCGCAGACAGAGGGCGTGTAATTCCAACCCAACTAATTATGGACGAGGTCCCTGTTCTTTGCATAAAGGACCTGTAATACACCTGAAACGACTTTTACTTTCTCGCTACACTGAAATATTAACATGCATAAGTTATGCCGCCCCCAGCGCTCGGGGCGGGCGGGGGCAGCCCGGGGGCAGGTGAATGCACGCGCCCCCACTGCACCTCGCCAGAACGTCGTGTTGCTGTATGCCAGTGACGGGCTGAGTAAACTATTTAGGAGAAACCACTGTAATATGCTTTGTTCCTGAGCTAATTTCATAGCTCAGTGCTTCATGTATCGTGTTTGTAATATAACTAATATTTTGTAGTCTCAGACTTGAGTAACACGATACATGTAGAATTTTTCAAGAACACTAAACAAGAAAAATTTACAATATACAATGTGTCTAGCGAAACAATGACTAATGTTATCACATTACAAAAGTTTAAACTGCGGCAGGAAATAACGGGTGCAAGGTCACTTTATTCAATTCGTTACGAATTGTAGTGTTAATGCGGATTCCCTTTGTACAACTCCAGCTAAACAAACTTTAAAAAGTAACTTTAATAAAATTTGTTGTTTAAGCAATTATACATTTTTGTGAGAAATCGACGTTGAATGAATAATGAACTGCAAGACGTGATAACATTAACAATGTCTACCACGACCCTGCAAAGGGTTTGAAACAATATACTAAAATAATTGTTAAATAAATGTAGATGTGAGTAGATCCAATATACTGAGCGTATAAGTAGTGTAAAGTGTTCCATTTTATTATGTATTGATTCATAAACACATTACTCGTAATAATAACACATTTAAAAGCTTCGGTTTTCCCCGCTGATACGGTGCTTGTGATCAATCACCGATGTTAATCCTCATTTGTATGCGGAATCCACTAATCAACACCATTGTTTCGACGCTGACATTTGAAACGAATAAAACTAATATATTCCAAATTGTATCATGTTAGATCTGGCGTGTTCAAAACTTGGTTTTCTCTGTTCAGTTTGCATGATTCCTCAACGCTTTGATAACATCGAGCGCATTTTTGTCATAACAACACAAAACGAGGAAAATTGGCGTGATGCGAGCAGACAACTCTTGGCTCAAGACTTTTTGTAATTATGATTCGGTTATTTTTAATATGGGCACAAAGAAGTGTCACACGTCCCAGCGCCCGCTTTTTATATAAGTGAGGAAATAATTAAATGCTACACATGTGGTACTTGTGATTTTAAAAGTAACCCTTTGTACTTGGGATTTGTTGTGTTTTATGGCATCGAGAGTCTCCACAGTGACATGTTTAAAGTGGCAATTAAATGAAACATCTCAATTGACTCTCGACTTTTATGGACGCGCATCAAGAGTGAGGTGCCACCTCCTTTTGTAAAATTAATTAAAAAAGACATTTTAACGCTATACTGTAATATAAGAATAATTGTCAATCAAATAGGAACCTATTATTAGTCTAATCAAAATACATATTTAAATTCGAAATAATTCGCATAGAGTTGTAAAAGTGTGTAAGTCGATTTTTAAATGTTCTTTTTCCTTTTACGTGATTATCACAATCATTTAGCAACCTTAGGTGTATATAAGTCGTGGACTGTACTACGATACCACATACAAAACAAATGAGATAAGCAGTTAATTCAAAGGTGATATGGAAAAGTATATTATACAGATAATATTTTACAAATTATATATTAAGAACACCCTTAAACTTAAACGTAATGTTTAGCTAGTTGTAACTAACGTAATTACATTCTATGGATATTGCTAAATGAAGAATATTATTATTTTAAAGGTTTAACTTTCAACTTTTTTGAACTTCTTTTTTTTTTCAAAAACAAAGCAGTTTATTTTGACTGGATTACTTGTAAATGCACAGGTTCGGTAGCTGTAGGAAGCGCCGCGCCGCCATACAAAACGATAGCGCAATAAAATGAATAAAGACTCGCGGCGTGACGTCACCGCGCAGGCATGCGCGCGCGCCCGAGTTGTAGTGTTGTAGCGTTCATTAATATCAATTTTGATTATATTAATAATTAATATTAAATAAATGAAATTACATTTATTATTTTATTATAGTTGATTTAGATGTTGTAACGACCTTAAATTGGTTAACAAATAAAAGATTTTGCTTTATTTACTACAATTAAACAGTAAATTATTGATTTAAATGATCCAACCGCGGATAAAGTAGAGTATGTTTTCATATTAAGTAAAGTTATGGATCTTATCTTTCCTGTCTTTTTCATTCAGTGAGCATGTAACTAATATATATTTGAACTTGATAGGTAAAAGGATATTTTTTTTGCTTAGAAAATAAAAAAGATTGATTTTTTACTTTAATAAAATGTTATCTACCTTTACATATTCCGTTTTTATAAATTTAAGTTCATAAAAGGGAAGGGAAGGAATCGCGGGCGCATCTAGTGACCTAGTAATGACTTAACACAACAATAACTCGACTTAACAATAAAAACAAAATATCCAGAACAGTGACATAACATGTTTGTGGTTAATCGAACGCAAAATAAAGACAAAATTGCAAGTTTAAAAAAAAAGCTTGTACCATGCACCACACTGCCGAGGCTTATGTTGGGTTGAGGAAAACCACATTGGAAATGTGCAGAGATCCCGTGCCGGTGTCGCCCATAACTCGGACTAGCCTTTTTATAATCAATTCACTTGCTATCCACGGAATTAGAGTGGCAACTCTTTATTGTAGATCAAAAGTACAAAAAGTTTATGAAGTGGCAGTAAGAGTAATTTCATCATCATCATCTCAGCCAAAAGACGTCCACTGCTGAACAAAGGCCTACAGATTATATTATTTTATTTATAGATAATTTCTTAATATCGGTCGTATGCACATCTTTTTGTAAAAGCGAGGCAAATCATTCGATAACGTAGGAGTTTAATTATTAATTAGGGAATCAAACAGACATCATTAGATATTCAAGTCGCCAATGCTGATTTATTTGTTGAACTCTAGTTAGGATCTAAATTATCTGCTTCGATGTCATTCAATGGTAACAATAAGCGATTTTGAACTTTGCGGTTCTATTAACAAAGGTAATTAAAGGCTGACAGTGTTTCGGCACATTCCCGGCAAGACACTTGACGTCAGTGTTTGTAGTACGTCCGGGAAGCGATTGCTATTTCAAACTGCCATCAACTTCCACTTTGAGGCTTCTGGTCAATGTGAGATGTGTCATCTGCTGCTATTGGACAGTAGTAATCGACATTTTTCATATTTTTTGTTTGGAGAAAGTTTCAATCAGTTTGTCGCCTGCCACATAAGTTTATGGAAGCAAGGCACGGCTCATTGTTTACGGCTGCAAGTGTAATTTTCGTGCAGTCAACCGCCCGCTGGCCGGAGTGGTTATAAAAATAATTTGTGAAGAGTAACGGCGTGAGCTTGACGTACTGTTTCCGCGAGACAGAAATAGATCCACCGCTTTCGACTAGAAGATGAATTGGCCGCTGTTATTTCACTAAATATTTGAGAAAAATAATAATGAGCACTGAAAGTGGAGAGTTTAATTTAAATGGCGTTCCGTTCGGCCAGCGACATTCTTCATAGTTACAATAAGGAGCATATTAATAAAGAAACATAAAACGAAGTCAGATTTGTTATCTGTCGTCCGGTGGATCGACGCGCGGTCGCCATCGGGCTGCTCGTCACGACTCCGCACGCGACATACTGCGCATACTTGATTGAGTTTTTTCTAAATGTAATGCAAACGTCCACTTATGTATTCTATGAAAGTAATAAAAATGTGTTAACTTTTGATTTTATCGTACAACAATCTCTTCAGTTTAGCAAGTTTGATGCAAATATTCAGTTATAACTGCACGTAAATAAACGTAAAGCTGAAAATATTCACCATAGATTTTATGTACATATTAAAGTTATGACTTGTTATTTAAATCTAACAATTTCATTATATTAATATATGTTCGTAGATAATGTGGCAGTAAAATAAAGTCTAGCTGGCGGCCCCGTACCAAGATGGCGTCGGAAAAGCGCGGGCACTTTCCCCCGCGCGGGAAACGAAAGAAAGTCGCCGCGCGCGCCGCGAAATGGAAACCGTCGCGATTACGCTGATAACACGTTTATCTGGCGGCTACACAGCTCGCGCGTGCTCACTTAATGGCATATTACAGTTTTATTTTATAATTATTGTTATTATAAACTTTGAATAAACAATGCACAGGGTGATCATATTTTTCTTTAATCAAAGGACCAAGCCATTCCCATCACAATTAAACTAAATAAATAGTTTTAAATATAAAGAACTTGGAACCTATTACCAATAATTTAGAGCAAGCACAAGCTAGTTTATTTAGTCTACAAGAAAACAATTAATTAAAAAAATACAACTATTAATTTACTCAACTATAAAGCGAAGCAATTTGATATGACGTCAATCAAGTAGCATATTATAGTTTGTTCAATATACGACAATTACTTTTGTGTCGAATCGATTAATTTAACTTCCCATTTTTCATTATAGCTTTATAAATGAATTTGTTAGACTTTATTTACTTTTCTTGAGTATATGTTGTTTATATAGAACTTCTAAATATTAGAAAAGAAAATCAATTGGCACATTAGACAGAAACAGTACCGATAACAATATTCAATTAATAACTTCAATTTCATTTGATGCAATTACGATGCAATTACGTCAGTATTGTCTCAACCCTAGGCATGACAATTTGACATCTGTCACGGGTATCAAGCTATAATAAACAGACTATAATGGTAATGTCTTAGAGAACTCTTGATTTTGATTGTTAAATGAATATTTAATGAAGTTTCCTGAAACTGATAATACGATGACAGTGACGTATTATAATTTTGTTTATAAAACGATCTACGCAAATCGTACGTATAAAGTGAATAAACACAAACTATCGATTGTAAATACATTGTTTTAAACATTATATGAAGCGTAAACTTGATAGATGGATGTAGCTTGTACCATTAATGTATCACACAAGAAATTCCCAGTTTATTACAAAACGATTAAACCACAATAACATTCTACGCTTGGTCACGCAGACGTCACTGAAGTAAGTAGTGCCTACATTTTAGTCATCTTAGTTTTATTGCGAAAAGAAGAGCCTTAGTACTTGCTTCTGTTTGCATTTCCTCGGTGAAGTGCATTGATTCTGCACTTGCAAGAGTTGCATTCCAAAATGGTTGACTATCGATGACATTTAAAGCTTTTTAGTTGGTAGTTTATACTTGTATGCGATATTTTATGTATGATAAAGTGATGTAGAAGAATATTTAGACGTATCGTTTCAGCGGAATCTTGTGACAGAGTACGTTTTGAAGATGGTTTACGCAAATGCATGTGTGATTACGTGCGTTGCGCAAGCGCGGCACGGTGCCGGTGAGCGGCTGATTCACCGCGGAAAGGCCGGCCAATAACACAATTTGGGGGTTTGACTGTTTAACCGTTTTTGATTCTGTGTTACAGTCACGCGTATAAACTTTTGACTAGTTTTGACTCTTATTCCACTGTATTAAGAGTTAAATTATATACATTCTAATACTCCTGACTGTAGTAATTGTCTTTAACACTATAAAATATATATAACTTAAATGTAAGGTTGGATAAAAGTGATCCTAAATCAAAATTTATTTACTTACACATACCTACAATATAATTTTTTAAACAAAAACATATTTTACTGATCTTGTAGTAGTAATTATCGATTTTTTATATATTGTTAACCAATTATTATTAAAAAAACACAAATGTTGAAATTTTTTTTTCCACGAACAGGATTTGAACTAATTATTATTGTTATTATTGTACGTTAGCGTAGTGATAAGCTAGCGAGTGACGTAGCGTGCGTTGCAAATCGCCAACCGGGGCGGCGCATGCGGCGTTGTTGGGAGCGTGCGCCGTGCGGTTGGCGAGCGTGCGGCGGGCGGCGGGCGGGCGGCGCGCGGCCCGCAAGTGGGTCAGCGAGCGAAGGGCGCGATGCGGCTGCTTCCTACGCGACTGCTGCACTGGCGCGCCCACAATGCCGTCGTGTGTTAGTTTACACTAATTTGTTACTACCAATAGAATCTTTTTGGTGTTTTCTTGGCAATATTTTTCTTGTTGACAGCAACCTTTAAATTGTGGTGAAGTGATTTGAAGCCGTTGATGATGCTGTTTTGTATTTTGTTACTACTCGCCCGCAATCCACTTGCGGGGTGCTTAATGTTACCGTGTAGGAAACACGAATTGAATGAATTAAAACACAAAATATTAATTAAAAGAAATCGTAGCGTACCTACTTCTTTGGTGGTGTATTACAAAACGCGAAGGCATCGCATTTTATTCTCTCAAGTATCCGGCAGTGTAGTTTCTACTTTCTTGATGCAGCTTACAGTACATGCGCAGGCGCATACTGTGTAATAGCATAGTTTAATAATACTTTGTACCTTAGACTCTCGCAGCTAGGAATAGAAAGCGACATTTAAAATTTAATGATATTTAAATATTGGCTAGACACAAGCCAATAGACATAAACAATAACAACATTTACTATGACTCGTACGTAGGCTTCACACATTAGACGGATTACGATTAATCGGTGTGCGTATCGCGAGTCACAGTATCGAGCCCTGATACGGCGGATCAGTGGAGCCCGCCTTTCGCAACCCATTGTCCATTAGTCATGTCCTAAAAGCTGGTTGCGATAGGTTTGGGGCCGCGCTCTAGCGACCTTGGCGCGGCGCGACGTGCAGCCTCGCGCGATGTTAATTCGTCTCACGGTCGTAAGATGTAAACACGCTTTTATAAGTTCTTTTTTTTTTCTATTTTGTACTAGTTTGCACTCTGTGCAGGTAGCTTTTTGTGAAGGCTGTACGGTAACCGTCTGTATATGCGGACATCGTGCGGATGATGACGATTCTTGTAGTTCTAACATGGGTGTTAACTTTAGAAACGGACCAAATTAGTTATATCACAAGTTCTTTCTTTATCTCCGTTGTCGACCAGCGCGCCCACCCATCCGGTTGGTTACTATCGAAATCGTGTCAATTTATAAATACACCACATTTGCTGAGTTGTTTATCGTAGGTATTCGAGCGCATTGCATTAATTCGAGTCGTCTGCTGATAAGATGCTACTACTATGACCAGATAAACTCACTATCTCGATCATGTACGATACTTTACGAAGGAAATAAGAAATAGGGACAAGGATTTTAGGTCGCTTTAGATTACATTTGTTTATTCCGTTAAATTGGGTACACGCATTACAAAACCGATGTACGACTTAACTTTGTTGTTCTAGAATGTGCGGTTTCATCTGTCCAAGAGTCGGTATGGGAAAATGTCGGATGTTAGGTACGAAGGAGGAAATAGCGCGTCACTATCGGCCCGCCATGTTGGGCTCGGTGCAGCGCGCGAAAGTGAGATTTCACGTGAACGGTGCATCGCGACTCCCTTGACCCGATTGCGAGCCCCGCCCCGCGCCGCGCCGCCGCGCCGCCGCCTCCCGCGCCGCCCGCACTACGATAGTAAAACCTAGATTGTCTAGGCGAGAACTGCATTCTGCACTGTGTGTGTGTGCGCAAGGACCGTGCCGCTGTTTGCGTTCATATTATTAGTTTGAATGTCGCCACGGCCGGTAGGAACGCTTCAGGGATACCATAGGCGCTTCGCTGTATTCGAAGTTACGACACGCTATTTAGGGCGTTTCCTCGTGTTGAAATAGTTATTGGTAAATAGAATATGAATCCATCGTGATTAACGTTCTAGTTCGGCAGATCAATTACTGATTTTAAACGTTAATAGACAGTAATTAGCCGCAAAGGAAGTGGTTTCTGATCAGAGCGGATTAGTAGCGGCACTCGGCAGCGTGAGATCGTGGGCCGCCGGTGAAGGAGTCGGCCTTCGGAATGTGAACTTTACATTGAAACAGCTAAATACTTGTAATTGACACTATCTTTAGATCTTATGTCATAAGTCCTGACAATCGGTAGGAGACTGGATTGTTTTATTCACAGTCGTATTATCGAGTAGCATATATTTTTGAGACAATATGACATTATCATTGCGATTACATAATTGGAGCTTTAAAAACCGGTGGTTGCGAGAGAACCGGTGAAGTCAGAACCGGAAATGTTTGGCAACGCACGGGCCAGGTGGGCGGCGCGGAACCGCGCAACGCTTGCCTCACCGCGCCGCCCGCGCCGCGCCGCCCGCGCCGGCAGCCGGCACCACACATGACACTCCGTCGTACTTTTGATTTATGCAACTCTCATTAAAACCGACGGCCGAGCGACTCACCTTAACAACATACCACTCAGCTGTATGTATCATCAATACTGGATATTTAGAAAATTATCTGTCTTTAATTGACGGAAACATTTAAGGTCAGCTAATTTTTAAAATGAGATGTGTTAAACAATTTAATTGATGGTGAAGTAAGTACTGAAATATAGTTTTCAGTTTCAATCTTAATGTTTGAAATATAGGCAATGTCAAGGTCCACAATGTAAGAGGGTTCATGTTGTTGTTTTTTTTTTCAAAATAGAACCACTGTGTCATCTTTGCGCTACGGCCTACACGCGCGAGTGAAGGTGAGTCTGGAAAGCTTACGTGTAAAACGGTAACATTTTCCTGTTTACGCGCTGTAGGTCGCGCGCTTGCGCAACGCTATTCTTCTCGACGCGTAAGCTCTTGCGAAGTTGCAATACGACGGGTCTTTTGGTAACGCATTGTTAAATTGTGCTGTTGACAGCGCATGAGCTTTTGTGGGTTTGGTTTCTATTCTCTATCATCTATGTTAACGGAGTTAAATGAATAAAATATGTGTTAATCGCGACCAACACTGCTTCTTCAAAAGGTTTAATGTTATCTGAATAGACGTCACAACTGATTACTAGAAAATTTTTCGAGATATTCAACGCAACTGTTTGTTTAATCTCGCGTAAACCAGGATCCGATCCACGGGCAGAGGAAGCGCCGCAGTGTGCAACGCAGGAGGATGTTTATCTGCTTGTTTGTCTGTTTGTTTGCGGAGCGGCGCGTGCGCAATGCGCGGCCGCCGGAATTCTCCGGTTTCCGGCATACGCCGCGGCGACATTGACACAGATAAGTTTCGTAAGAGGTGCGATGTTTAGTGATTGTCTACTTCGTATTTTATCGGAAAATTTTCTGATTCACTCCGTTGTCCAATGTGTGAATGTACGATTGCGTCTGCCAAGGTTTTAGCGGTTGCTTGTTTTTATTTAGTTTTATTAATGTTTAATTTATTTTTTGCTCACGCCTGTTTACCGCTTGTTTGACGAACAACAAAAGACTACATAACAAATTAAACAGATATTGATTTTGCAGTTTTTTTTATACTTAGCACGGCAAATGACTCCATTTTACCTAATGTTAAGTGAATATGGAGTCCAGATTCTACGACAACTGGTACAGCTTGAAAACAACGCAGCAGCAGTTGCCATTAAACAAAGTTCTCGTTCCTATATGTTTGTTTCAAGTTTGTAATTTTTGTAGGCTGGAGTGACCTGATTGACCAATGCGTCGCCAACTATCCCCAGCTGGTAGTATCGATTTGCGTCGGCCTTCTCCTTCCACTTCTTAAACAAAAGGATATGCAAATCAACTTATTTTTAAATGTCTACTGATAAAGGCGGATTTCAAATTCAGGTAATTATGTATAGGTAATAATCAAAAGAAGCCACATTACTGAATTAATTAGCAAATCGCAGTGCTTTTGATTTGAATATCACAGCTGCCATCTTAACATCAGCTGATTAGAGAAGTAAGGGGCTTTAGTCGCAACGAGATTCTTGAAGGATGTTACAACACCCAGTGCTATTCACGCAGGAAATTGGTCAACGGCGCGCTGGAAAAAAAATCACAAAAATCCGCACGAGCGCTGCTACTGTCACGAAAGTTCACGCGTCTACAATGGCCGCTCCTGCTGGCCTCATTCTGAACCTTAGCACGCTCGCGATAAGAGCGCGGCCGGTTGTGGTGAGCGCGTTGTGTTTTACAACACACGTTGCTTCACCGTTGCGTCAGAGTACTTCGCACACCTTGAGCCGCCCACCGAAACAGTTTCAAAACTTTTGTTCCGCGATGGTGTGCTCGCGGATAGTCGAGCGAATCGAATGGTAACCTTTGACACCTGATTAGTATGATATGAACAATAGCTAAAGCAAGAAACAATGAAAAAAATCATCGTAGTTTCTACTTTCAGGTATATAATATGCGGTTTTAAAGGAGCTTCCTCTAGCACAGGTTGTGGTGTGAGCTCCGGATGGTTCCTGCTATTCGCAAAGGAGTCTAGTATCTTCGAAACCGCTCGTCGGTTGCGAAGGCTGCACTATTTTTCTTATTTAATGATTCTCTAAGATTAAGGTTTTGACCACGACCGCGAGAATTATGTTTGAGACTTATGTGTTTCAATATATCTTCGTATGTATATTCGTTTATGGCTCGAGCAATGCTTGCTTTTGAGCCTGATCACTTCATTTTGCCGGCTAAAACCAGATCCGTTCATAACTAATGTTCTAGTTTTTAACAAAGATTCGAATATTTGTAAATATCAATTTTGAATTAAAATGACAGCTTATGATTAAAGCAGTCTAGAAGATATTTTTTTCCTTGGCCAGTCATCTTTTATAAATCTGGCTGGCTGATCACGTCTTCAGAACAACCAGTCTCGCCTTAAATGCATTATTCGTATTACTCTGCCGTTGTCTGGGCTTATTGATACCGCGGACGTAGTTGTAAGCGTTTGCAGTAATCTTTTCCTGCGTAGTTTACCTGTTGCCTATTTCAGCGAGTGTATTGTTGTGTTTGTATGAGGCGTGCATGTGTATGAGCGGAAGTCGGCCGGCGGGTGACATCACAGATATCTGCCACAACCTCCTGTCTGGCGAGTGACGCATTCGTTCTGATCAGTCTAAACTTCAAGCTATCGCATGCTCTATGACCGATGTTTTATAAGTAACTAATTTATAGAGTACCAACGTGTAACCATCCAATTCGCAATTTGTAAAGCATGTTTGTGGCTGACGTCAGAAAAGTAGAGGGTAACAATTTCTAAAGAGAAAGACAAATTAAGGTTACAAAATATATTTATAAGTAACATTCGGAACAGTGTTTATTGTTAGAACAAACAAAACAAACATCTGCAGTGACAAAAGAGCGCGGTACCGTTGCGAAACACGGAACGCGACCATAAATTCGCAAATAAAAACTTTTTAGTGCGCAGCGAAAAAAAACTCGCGAAAAAGTGCAGCCGATTCTTTATTTGAACGCCTTTTAAAAGGTAGTTTTACAGTTATGGTGTTTTTTTTAATGGGCGGGGGAGTGCTCCCGCTACGGAGGCAGGTAGGTGACTTTTTTATGCATTTTTAGAAATTGGGTTAAATATTTTTTCTGCGACAGATGAGGAGGGCAAGGTGAGCGGTGTTCTGTTACGGAAACTTGTGGTTTTTACCGGGATACTGTGACCCTATTAACTGATTTTTTGGAGAGCATAATCGGTTCACATTCACATGTTTTGTATACCGAAAAAAAGTGCAGTTATAAGCATTAAGTGGGCTGTTAGCTTATGGGGTATACGAAAGCGCGTAACGTTTTATGTTATAAATTACTTTGAGGAAACTGATTATTTTTTCCTGTCATAATAGTAAATAGCTATTATTATATAACCGTCAAAAGCAAATAGTTTTGAAAAAGACAAAGTAAGTGTACTAAGTGGGCCTTTAAAAAAACACGTTATATACTATCGAGCTATGTAGAAAAGTAACAGTGGCCGGGCAGGTCTGTTGTCTGTTTGTCCGTATGTGTTGTGAAACCTAATAGCCTTGCGCCGCGGTTGAAGGCCGGCCACGGCGCGGCCGGCCCCTCGCGCCCAGATGTGCCCGATTTAAAGAGCGTTGCACGCATAAATACATAACAGATAAGATTCTATAAAAATACACCCGATATCTCAATCTCACAATGACTGCCATATTTTTCAATGTATCTCCGTGTAAGCAGCCCGTTTCAATTCGGCCTAGACACAAAAAGGCACCATTGTTACGTTGATGGACGAGTTAATTTAGTTCGCGTAAAATCATCGTAAAAATAGGTTTGTAAGGAAGTTGTAAAAGTGTTTACGGATTACCAATAGCGTCGTTTAGCTCGACTCGTATATTTATTTTTGTAACTTCAAAAACGGATGCGTTCACGTCATTTGAATACTAAAAGTGCATACGAGAAAAAGCCCGGCTGAGGTGTCTGTGCCGCTGTCTCTTTCCGTTTCGGCCAATGGACGACTGTGTGACAAAGATAAATAGTTTGCAGGAAGCTATTTAAAAAAAGAACAACCCTTCTTTACCCTTTCGGTGTTTCGGGGCATTCAATTGTTTATGTCTTTACAGAACGGCGTAACTCTTATCGCGAGGTCATCAATTTAGAACCCAATAGTGTTGGGTTAAAGTTTTATTTTTATTGACATACTACGGCAGCTATACGAACGAGAATTATTGACAAATTAATATAAATTTGAAACGTTCTTTTTGTTTGTTTGGTATTTGGACTTCTAAGAACAGGTAGCGACTAGCGGGCCAGTTTTACTGGGGGCCTATAAACACATAGGTATTTAACGCTTCATAATACAACCACGCGAATAAATAACATATTAGCTAGTAATATAATTTATGCAAATTGCGAGAACAACGAACTCTAAATGATGTCCTGGTTCAAGAGTCAGTGTGCGCGGAATTATGACTTGTTGCCGAGCGGCGAATCGAGATTGTACACGCTTGGTATCAATCTATTTTTCCCTTTGATACCGGAAAACTCATACGATTTAATGGCCAGTAAACATGAGCTCGATGGTACGATTTTGCGATCTTACAAGTTAAGTAGCTCACGCAATGCCGGCACACTGGATGGGTGGCCTAATATAACAAGCTTTACCGCTTGATGGCGCAGCGGTTAACGTGCCCGGTCCGCGATTGCTAAGGTCAAACAACATTTGCAAAGGCAGGTTATCGGGTGGGTAACGACATATTATTCAATATCTCGAGCTCCTCCATGCTTTAGAAGGCATGTAAAACCGTTGGTCCAGGCAGCGTTAACAACCACAAATCCGCACTAAGCCCGCGTGGTGGCTTATGACCCATTTTCCCTATCCATCCATAGGGAAGGCTCGTGCCTCAGCAGAGAGGACATTGAATGTGGTTAAGGTGAAGGAGTGTCTGCGCTTCTTTGGATCTTCCTGGTTGCATTCGTAAGATGGCCGTCGGTTGTTAATAAAACCCATCAACCCGCTATGCGCCGGCGTGGTCGTTTGCGGTCCGATCATGATGAAATGATGAAAGCTTGATATTTGCTTCGTGTTTATGTTGATTAAATGTTCGTATCGCAAGATATTTTCCAGTTTTCTTCTATAGAAAATAGTGAATTCTGCAGCTGTGTTAAGATTTTGTTTATGTCAATAGTCATAGTTATGTTTTATTGAGTTAATTAAGTAACACAACATTGAAAAAAAAGGATAGTTAGTAAATCTTGTGAAGGGCCAAGTGAAATGTGAATATGGAGTCTAGTATTTTTTCTATAAATAAACAAAGTTAACCCGCTCACGTGTGCATTGTCTCGGCGGCGCATCCGCACGTATCCGTCCGTCGATCACGCATAAATAAGATTTTTTACGCACCTTTCACATCCGACCTGTGCGCTGCGTCCGCGCAGGTATCACCGCGAGGGCTGGCAGCGCACAGGGAAGACAGGAAGCCAATATCGCGAATAATCTTGGAATTTTTATTTTTGACTCATATGAAAACCCATTTCAATCGAATCGAACTAATTCTCAATTTATTTTCCTTCAATATATTTAAATGATTTTATGTTAATTGAGGTAAAAGTCTTCATTGACATTTCTAACTTTTAAGGAAAATAAAACGTAACTTTAATTTTTTTTTTCATTTTCATTTCCGTTTACGGAACGTTTTAATTTGTTAAATAACTTGACAATTTTAATTGTAACTGTTGCGTGTCGGTGGCAGCCCTGCGCCGCTGTATGTGCTGTGCTGTGATAGCCGATATTATTTGGCAGATGCGTGCGCGCATTATTTCCTGTACACCCTTTCTCGCCATGGGAAAGTTGCCCTGCCCTGGCCATTTTTGACTTTTTTTTGGATATCATTAACCTAATACAGAAATATTATGGATAAGGTTGTTGATAGATATTGGCAACCAAACAGGCAGTCCTAACTGTTAGGTGTGCAATATAGATGTATCACAAAACCCATTTATTTTCAATTTTTTGTAATGAGGCATCACTATTTCCCGCTGTCATAATGGTATTCGGGTCCGCTCTAGCGATTATATCGATCTATTTCACGATTCCGCCGAATGGGAGCGACACAGAAACGTCGGTGCGAACGCGATATGACAAGTACAAATTGATTACACTATATCGCTGGCTTTATTACTGGAAAACGCGTGTCTGACCTATATAGCAACCTGTAACGGATAATTTGATCTATTTCAAAGCCGCAGATTAAAATCCAGCACGACTACATATATTCACATATGTAACAGACATGTGAATATAATATGTAATTAGTCATGTCGTTTGTTACTTCGTTCCAATTACATGGAAGGTTCATTCAGATAGGTACATAAGGACTTATTTTTCTTCCCGCAGTGATATAGAATGTTTCTCCGATTCGCATTATCTACCGACCCGGTTTCAAAGGCGGCTACAATCGGAGGTAATTGAATACCTCAGCATTAGCGTCGTGCTCAATCAGCCAATCCTTACTAGGAAGTGGTCGGTCATCGAACCTGCTGTACGGCGAAATGTGATGTGCGCCGCTGAGTCAGCCGCGACAATCAATGTTGTGGTGTTTGCAGTTCAGCTTGTTTGGATATTGATTTGTGAGTAGTGTTGTTTCCGCGTTTGGTGCATGTAGGGCGCTGCACAATCGAAGCCTCCATGTTCAGATCAATAGGTTGTGTATACGTTGATGGTAATTTGGCCCTTCTTTTGGCAAAGTTATTGTGAAGGTCCTTGGTAAAATGCGGGAACAATTTCTTTGTAAGAATCATATGTTACAACGAAAGTAATCAGCTGACTTTGCTTTCCAAACAAGCCCAGTAATTGTTTAAAATTCTTACAATCTCTCGACAATTTTTTAAAAGGTTTTCTGGACATCACTGGTGTTTAGAATTCTCTGGACTAGTGTAAGAGATCAAAAGAAAGAGACTTCAGAACTTTGTAAGAATGTATGTTAAAAAATTAAACGGAATCAGCTAATAAAACTACATATTATAGTAATGTCACGTTATGTAATTGTTTCAGTAGAAGATAGCATTTGGACGTACCAACGTGTTCTTTTAAAAATAATAACTTGTTATTTGAATGAGTTTCTAAAACAAACACATACTTCCGTATCACGTAATGAAGTGATAAAACTATATATTTTGAACTACTACTTGTTTGTTATGACAATTAATAAAGATTGCAGCATTTAAACCAGAGTTATTTATCTGTTCTGCTAGGCTCTAGAAGCCTCTAGAACTAGCAAAGGTTGCCAGACAGTTCTGCACATTTCTTTTAGGTTTTGGCAAGGCGAAATGCAAATTTATTATCATTGTTTTCAATATATATAAGTTTTAATAATATACCTACTATTCATTTATAATTTTAACTAGATAACGAAACTCCATTACAAAGGAAAAAGTAAAATAGAAAATAATAAATATTTTATACATATTACCTACATAAAGATTAATAATTACTATTTATCCTTATCACATTTATTATAAACTAGCTGACCCGGCGGACTTCGAACCGCGTTTCTTTTCTTTAAATATAGCCTATGTTACTCAGCGCTAATTTAGCATTCTAATGGTGATAGAATTTTTTAAATCGCTCCAGTAGTTTTTGAGTTTATTCGTTGCTAACATACATACATACAAAAATCATTCCTCTTTATAATATTAGTATAGATAACGTCAACTTAAATAGACAAATTACCCGCAATCGTGATTTTTCAGTAAATTTAATTAATTATAGTATTTTTTCCCTTTAATACAATTTAAAATGTGTTTCAGAGGAAAACTAATTAATTGTTTTTTTTTTGGAAACAGTCTGCTGATTGACACTGGGCATTTACAGCGTTACCGGACTTTGAGAATAAATAGAATAAGCTTTGTTTGCATGTTTTGTCTCCGATATAGAAGAGTCAATGACTTATTGCAAATGGGCAGTACCTATTATAGGCGGCAAACATGATGTCGCTGCATTTTGACGAGCGAGCAGTTCGGCTTGCGAGGCGTTTGCGGCACGGCATCGGCAGTTGTAATACGCTTTGTTTAAGTACAAGTCCAAAATTGATGAAGAATTCCAATTATACAATACTTTATATGATAATTTGTTATTATGTTTGAAGTTATAAACGTAGTACGACGTAGAAATATAGTAAATACATTTTATTAAAGTTGTAGACATTCGTCAGACCATATAATAGAAATGTATGATATAGTAACGGTCTCCAAACAGTGGCTTTTACAAGGACGAGGTATAATTTTATTATGATTGTGTTGTTTTTACCAGTTCAGATAGTTGGCTTCAAATGATTTGCATCCCGTGAACTAAGAGTGTCCACGGAGACTAGACATATAAAATATTGTGCCTTGTCTTTTTATGGTAAGATACACAATTACAACTTTATTTGAGCTTTGCCTGACAACAATTACTTTCCTTTTTTTAAGTAATTCGTTCGTGATATGATTGTGTAGGTACTTGTAAATCATAGAAAAAGAAGTTCAGGCATAACACCAAACTGTTTAAAACAAATTACATGAACCATTTACAGGCAACAGCGATAAATTAAAAAAATACTTATAATGTAATGTTAGAACCTTCCATCACGTGAAGCGTTTTAAGGCTCGCCTTTATGTAAAATGTGAGCTAAGCAACAACGATGATGGAGTATTGATCCCTTCCTGGAGTATTTGAGCATAGAGCCATACCAACACGGGTCTCGAGTAAATAAGAAAATAAAATATACATAAATATACAAGAGCCAACTCTGCACAGAATACGCTCGGGTCAACTGTATTTTGATAATGATTATCATTAAGAGTCCTATTACAAATCTCCACTCCACTGAGTTCGGACGGCCGGCGCATCGCATTTTGTAGTAATTTTGCAGTTGTATTTATCGTTTTTATCGAAATAGGATAATAAATTCATGCTTAAAAATTATACAATCTTTATTCGTCATGAAGTAACTATTATATATGAGACAACAACACATACATTGTTCTGATCCCAAGGTAAGTAGCTAAAGCACTCGTTTCATGGAAACCAGAAACAACGACGGTACCACAACCACCCAGACCCGACACAATATCGAAAAGTTCGTTCTCGACATTGACCGGACCGGGAATCGAACCTGGAACCACAGAGTTAGCCCCGCCGCCCAAGTCCGGCGTGCAAGCCACTCGGCTACGGAAGTCGTCAATTATTCTGGTATAAATTTTGCTCAATTATATTATCGTAGATAAGAGAAATTCACAGTTAAAGATTTTCGAAGTTTTTTGGTTTAGAATAAGATTTTATTCTATATAAATTCAATGATATCTGCTACGAACACGACTATAATTATAAAAATAATTTATGGCTATGGCAGAATAACAGGGTTTGTGGGTCTCCTGCAAACACTGAGCCATAGACCTTTTTGTCTATGTTTTTTTTGGCAAATAAATATACTTATTATTATTATTATTATTATTATTATATAAGAGATAACATTCTAATTTTTTTTATTTCATTTGTTTAGAACAGTAGTTCAATCTAGGAGTGAAAAAGTGCCTTCGCGCATTTTATGAAAATCTTCAATAAGTCAAAATTGTTAATATATTTTTGTTTCCGCGATCAAGAACGCCAAAATTGGCCATTTCACGCAAAAATCACAGTCGACGTGTAGGTAATATTTATATACGGCTCTTAATGCGCTATTAATAACAGTCCTGCTAATAAGTTAATATGCTTGTGTTAGGTATGGTGGTCACAACAGTAGCGTGACGGAGCTGTGGAGATTGAATCACGATTTCTCGCAATACACTCGAGTATCTATCCGTTCGGCTGGTTAAGCTGCATCGAAGATACCTCAGCTCGTGGAAATGAAGAACAAACACACAGACAGACATAGCAACAGCGTGGCCAGAAGCGGGTCGGTCAGCGCGGCATTCTTTGTCACAATAGCTTATTGTTGGCGGCAGCGGCGCTGTAGTAAACACGCAGTTGTGGCCGTTTGTTTGTGAAACGGAAAGTGTGAGGGAAGGTGGAGGAATCGCCACTTGTCAGCGAGATGAAGGCCGAGAGCTCTCCCGTTGAGAACACAAAAAAGAATTGAACGCACGTCATACCTATCGTTGGAGGTACTAAGAATTAGGTTATTACTTTTTGTAGGCTTAAAAGCAATATGTATCCTTATTACCATAGTATTAAGAAATCTACTAACATCTGTATGGATTCTATAATCTGAATTAAATGTTTTATTATTATATTATTATTATTATTAAAAGGAATTGAGTTAACACAGTAAAGGAAAAAATGTAGAATTTATTTTATTGAAAACTAATTAGAATTTCCCATGTCTAAGGTTGTTGTCCCTGACTAACCTTGTCAAGACATTCAAATTAGTCATTATTTAATGCGTGTTACGTTTTGCAATAGTGTTTAAAATGTTTGTGTATGTTTGGACTTGTGAACCTTTTTGTGTGAAAAAGTCAAACCTGTATTCATTTATATGTTAAATTCCGCAACAACATAAGCGAGCGAATGTTTTTTTAAGCAAAGTATTATTTACTATCTATCCTAAGTTTTCATCTTATATGAAATCTAATTACAATAAAATATAAGCTTCAACAAATAGAAAAAATCCAATTGGATAGGAAAAATACTAGTACAGTGTCGATGAATGGGCGCAACAGCTAGTTGCATTGTATAATTGGAAAAGTTTTAATTGAATCTGTAAATCTGCGTCCGGCCGCGCGGCCAGCACCGGGGCCATTACTTGCTGCAGCGAACCTTTAGCGGCAGCAATTTGCAGGAAACGAGCTACTGCGCTTATTTGTTAAAACTTTAATAGAACGCCGCCTGAAGGGCCCGTAGCAGCTACGGCGTAGCGCACAGCCAGCCCTGCCCGGCTACGAGCAAAAATCATAATATTCACTCTTATCTCATATAGTTATAAATTGAAACTAACTATTTAAAAAATAATAATTTTCCGTAAATACTCATGTTATTCTAGAAAATGCGTAAACGATATGAAACAATAATAAAGCAGAAGTCTTTAGAGCGAAAATAGAAACCGAAGTTGAAGTGATAAATTTTTGTTTTATTTTAATTATAAGTAATATCTATTATGGCATCGGAAGCGTATCTGTTGTTAAGGTTTGAAAGCAAAACTTACTGTATCTCTTCATGAGTGACTTCTTGTATGCCTTCCCCGTGACGGCGTCGTCACCGGGGCTGAGCCGGCCGGCAGAGTCGTCCGACTCCGTGCCGGAGTCCCTGCCGGTGGCCAGGTAGTCCCGGGACTGCCGCAGCATCACTTGCGCTCGCACATAGTCCGTGGGATCCACAAACGGGTGTCGCGCGAAATCACATACAGTTATTTCTTTTCGCACAGTTAAGTCCAGAGGCGCGTCGTCTTCGGGTTTGGGTGTGGGCGAGCGGCGCTCAGCGCGCTCTGTGCGCTCGGTGTGCTCGTCCCGCTCGTCGGGGTACACCTTCCTGGCGGCCAGGGTCCTGGGCTCGGCGTCGGCGCTGAGCGCGCGGCGGTCCGCTGGGGGGCGGCGCGGCTCCGGGCCCGCGCTCGCCGGTCGTGCCACAGCCATCATGTTTACTATCTACACTTGCACCATTATCACCAGTTTCAGTTATGTCATACAGCGTAACGAGTCGTGTTGTAATCGCGAGCCGCGTCCGCCGGCGTTCGCGTCGAATTGCGGACTGATGTCCCAGTTTCGGCGATGAGTTCCACTGACTCCGTGAGCTCGCTTCGGGCGCGCTCGGCGCCGCTCGGCACTTTCGTTTTCGTACCGTGCGCGTGTGAGCGTCGCGCGCACACTCGCGCGGAGGCGGCTTGCGTCAGTGTGCGCGCCCGTGCGTGTGTGCGCTCAGCTTTTTCCACTTTCGTCGCGGAGCTTTCCTTCATTTCCCGAGTTACCTAACACGTTCTTATCGCATTTTCATTTTTCTATTTCAGCTGTGATAAATCCGTATCACAAACGGTTACAGCTCTGAAGGTTGAATGGGACAGTTTATTTTCAACGTGTTCTTACTTTATATTGTCATTACCTAATGATGCCTTCCAGTTTTTTGTAACTTCGCAAAACCGATAGCGATCCGAATTTATTACATACTGTATCGCATAATGATTGTAAAAAAACCGGAACGCAAGAAAAATCTAATCGCTTTGCGTAACGAACCACGTAAACAATTTGTATGTTTTTTTATCTAACGCTCGGGGCATTGACCGACTTTACAAATAAAGTTGCGCGCGCGCCGACCACGTGACACACTGACTCTGCCAGCGCGAGCGGAGCCGCCGCGCGCCTGGCGGGGCTCGCTGCGCGGGCGGCGGCGGGGGAGCGCCTATCGCTAGAGAGGTTCAAGGTATATCGGCGTTGTGCTAGGAACGTACTCACGAATGTAGAGCCAATGTCAGCGGGTGTTGTTTGGGCCGCGTAGATAATTTGGTGGCGTACGCGCCGCGCCGCGCGAGGCGGCCCGTTGCACCAGGTTGCCCCCGCGGCGTCTACATTGTAAATAATGTTGACACACTTTCGTCGTGTTATAAATTGAAGGAGCATGGTGTACCTAGCTAGGCGGACTTAGGACAACCGCTGGCAATAATACCTTCTGTGTCTGCGACCGGCAGTGATGTCACTAAACCACAGTGGCGGTTGACTGAGAATGCTTTGCGTGTTTCTTAGTTGTTGCAAATCAATATTTATCCTGGCAAAGATTTATGACGCAATTATTATATGTGCCCTTTATAAGTTTAGATCCAGTTCTAAAATAATTATTGGTTTGATTAAAACCTACCTGTATAATACTGTTTAATCTAAGGAATAGTGTAATTGATAGGTTAGCTAGAAAATAATCTTAGCACAGTATTATTTAGTGGAAACAAAGTGAACTTTTATAGAAACTGTATGGGCATATAGTGAGCTATGACGTCATTGGTATTTTTCATCAATTAAATTTTATTAACCACTTTTTATTAGGTTACAAATGTCTTCGATAAATCTACTATACTATCTACTATATATATACTATTGTAAAAGTTGGTATATTCTTATCGACACAAAACATTTTTCTTTTCGTAGTAGTTAAGCCAACTGGAAGATAATGAATATAAACACATGACAGTTTAAAACGCAGATAACATGACAAGCGTGCAGAGGACACGTTTATATGTCGTAGGTTTATCATCATATTATTTACTAATAGAAACACATTCTTAAACAATCTCTTCATTTTCAACTTCAGTTATCTTTGTCGTATTTTTGGTAGTAATGTAATAGTATTAATTAAAACTATCACATTGATGCAGTGCGATGTTTATAGCATTTCCTTCCCTTATTTAGTTACACATACAACACGCAAGAACCATTTGCATATATTTCTCAGTAAAATAACATCATAAAACGCGTCTATTTGTGTCCTATTTCCATATTATATAGCAATTGTTGCTTTATTAGCTATACGCCGCATGTATGGCGTGCGGTTGGCCATTCATGGAAGCGTTGTTCTGCGCTGATAAGCCTCTTCCTGACCTCACACATATCTCTGACACACTCTTAACATTGTTATAAATCACAGTTCAATTTATTTTTCTAATTATTGTTACAAACTCACATAGGCACGCACATTGAGATCACAACAATTGTACACCAAAACTAAAAGTATTTTACATGGGTTATGTAAAATAGGTCTAACAAAGGACCCTGCGCCTAATTGTAACTTTTCATTGTATTTTTTTCTTCTAACGCTCATACATATATGACGTAAGTTGTGTTTAGGTTACTCACAGTTTTCCTTCGTTGCGTTACTGAAACGTAGTTGAAAAATGAAATGCATCATTGCGAAAGTACGCTTTTAAAATTCTTAACCAAACACATCGAGTTGTGATACGAAAAACTATGTTTGACGTCAGACTACACCCTCGGCTACGTCAATTCCTATGGAGTCACCACAATACCTCTCCTATTGGTCAGAACAGCTTCACCGTGTGTACCACTGGCACGTATAAGTATCATAAGTGCGCTGCGCTTGAGCGAAACTCTTGTCAAGATGATGTTTTTCTCAATAATTATAGCTTGAGCATTGTCATGGTGAGAGTGAGACAGACTCGCGTGCTGCGGGCTAGCATCTAGGCTTTCCATCTCAGTGTTAGATTTCACGTTCGTATGTCATATAAGGTTGCTGTGTGTGACGTGGCGGTGATATGAATTGCTGTTTTGAACATTTTATTAGTTCTTACGTTAGGAGGCGGGGCATCCCCAGGCGATGTTGATTAACACAGTGTCAGTATTTATTTGTAAGTGTTTTTTAATTTAATGATTGGGAGATGAGCTCCAATGTGCGAGGCTATGGCGTTCGTGTTGCGACCTTACTTGTAAGCAACATACGTGATGCCGGGTCACTGAATGGGTGACCAAGTTAAGATATCTTAATTCTTCCGTGCTACGGAAGACACGTTAAGAAGTCGGTCCCGGTAGTTGTCATTAGATTGCAGTTAAAACCCACCAAACCATATTGAGCCAGCGGCGGGCGGGGTGGGAAAATAATATATATGTTCCTTTAGTGCTTTATATGGAAAGTCGGATAGACGAAAAAAATATAATTATTATTATTCCTACACACTACACAAAATTATAGCTGGCAAAATTGACAGCTTGGATTTACTGGAGAAATTTAACATAATTGTACCTCGCTCATGCAGCCGTCTCCGTATCAGAAGGACATTTAATCTTCCTGCTTGCGCACGCACTCTCCAATATACCGAATGTGCTCAGTATACAACAACATTTGTCACGAGGTAGACATTTTTAGTGTTTCAGTAAATTCTGTAAAAAGCTACTTTTTAAAACAACAAAAGTAGTCCCTAAATAGCTTAAACATTCCTTACTTGTATCAACTTCATTCCTTAGCTTTATCGTAGTTTAGTTGTAAATTAAGTTAGTGTATATATTATGTCATTTTGTATTATGCACGTAGTGTTCACCTCGAGAAGGTCTTGCACTCACTGTTTGTATAAGTATGCATTATATACTACTCAAAACAAAATAAGGGCCACGAGGTATTTTGTCTGTACCATGAAAATAATAAAACCAATATTAATTTTTTTGTCTCCATAACGAAAACTAATGTTGTTTTTACCGTGTAGACCAATAAATTTATTCCAATAATAATGATTAAAAAGTTTATTTGCTTTTGAAAGAAAAAACACATTTAAGGTTAAAAATAAAAACAATGTAAAGTTACTGAAAACAAAAGAAAATACTCCATGCTCATCTTTTAGTAACGGGTATGCCCCCCTCGTTTCGTTACGCACTCCTAAAGCCTGGAGTGCATGCTCTCAATCAAATGCCTGACATTTTCCATTGGAATCTCTTCCCAGGCTCTTTTAACAGCGTTGATGAGTTGCTGTTGGTTGTGGATTTCCTGATCACCGTCTCTAACTCTTCGTTTCAACTGATCCCACATGTGCTCTATTGGATTTAAGTCCGGACAGTTCGCCGGCCACGGCAAGACTTGAATTTGAGACGCTTCCAGTACAAACCGAGTCGCTTGAGCCGTGTGTGCACGAGCATTGTCTTGCATCAAGATGAATCCAGGACCCGCTCGCTGGGCAAATGGGATCACATGTGGTCTGACGACTTCCTCAATATACCGCTGAGCAGTAACAGTACCCTCATTTAAAATAGCGAGCTCAGTTTTGCCGTGTAAGCTTATCCCGCCCCAAATCATTACATTTGGACCACCAAAACGATCGACTTCATGGATGCAGGCTTCTGAAAATCTCTCGCCGCGTCTTCTCCATACTCTAATACGCCGATCGTCGTTAAAAAATTTAACTTTGCATTCGTCTGTGAAGAGCACCATGCCCCATTGGTTTATGTCCCAGTCCAAATGTTGACGGGAAAATCTTAAACGATTTGCACGATGATTTCTGGTTAATGGAATACGGACAACTCGCCTTCTTGATGCCTGCTGGTCTTCATGCAATCGATTACGAATAGTTTGGTCACTGACACGAGTACCCGTTGTGAGCCGTAAACGATTTTGCAGCTTGCGGGCCGTCGTTGTGCGATCTCGGCGCGCACTTAATCGAATGTAACGATCCTCTTGAGCTGTTGTAATGCGAACTCTGCCCGAACCAGGTCTTCTTCTAACACTGCCGGTCTCTTGGAAACGATTCCATAGATTTTGAATAGCTCTTCGAGAAAATCCCAATTGCAAACCCACAGATCGCTGCGAATGACCTTCTTCAATCATTGTAACGGCTCTGGTTGCTGTCAGCGAGTCCATATGACGCCTGCGTACTTGTGGCATATTGCAAAAGATGTTTCTGACTCGAGATATCAATGAACTCTGATAATTTCTAATAAACCAAGAAGCTAAGGAAAGCAAAACGTCAAAGAAAATGCAATCAAAATTTTCAAAAATAATTTTAAATAAAATTTTATTTAAAATTTTATTGTTGCCAGCATTAGATGAATACTACAATATTAAAAAGTTTAGGTATCAAAGAGTTTGTATACTCAATATTTTACTACTTTCAATATGTAAATGTTTAATAATTTACACCAAAATGAAAAAATACCTCGTGGCCCTTATTTTGTTTTGAGTAGTATATATGTGTTTTGCTCTGTGTACAGACCAGTTTGGTGAACAAATAAAAAACAAGTCCAGCCTTGGGATGATTAGTAAGAACAAAAAAAGGAGTCAATTTAAAAAAATGGGCGATAAAGACACAAAATGAATAATAATTGTTATTACTGAAGCCTAAGTAACATAGTCCTCATTAAAGGTGTATAATAATATTAACAACCGGTATTGACTTTTAGAAGTAATACACCTAATAATAAGTGAGAAAAAAACGTCAATTTCATAGGTAAGGACCTTTGATTATTAACTTGGTAAGGACCCAATATTATATCCATACTAGTGGACCCGGCGGACTTCGTACCGCTTTGACAGTTTCAAAAGTCTGTCAAAATTTCAATAAAAAAGTATAAAAAACTACCAAATAGATTCTATTCCCAACATTAAAATCCAAGACCTAAGTAGTAAATTGTGGAACCACATATAGAGAAAAGGTATGAGTTTCATTCCTGTGGGAATATCGGGATAAAAACTATCCTATGTGTTAATCCTGGTTATAAACTATCTGTATGCCGAATTTCATCCAAATGCATCCATCCGTTGCAGCGTGAAGAAGTAACAAATATACACACACACAAACTTTCGCATTTATAATATTAGTGTGATATCTATACCAAGCAGGACGTTAGTACAGATTAATTACAATCAGAATCTAAGATGTTGCGCATCGCCATACTATTCTGCGTACCAATATAATATTTATCAGTGCGAGAGGTCACCGGGCGCTATCGTATCGCAAATCGGCGGGCATCGAACCCGCTATCCACTACCATCCGGCTTACGTAACAGCAAAAAACACATTAGATATCACTCTATTATTAAATAATTGTGTTATCAAACTGTAGAAACGCAAATATATTATTTATATATTCATATACCGATGGCAGAGTGAATTACCTTCTTCTAATTCTATATACTTTCTAGGTAATGTTCCGGCGAAGTCCATATCTTCACTTAACTTTAGGTAAGTTTGCGGTTCTAATGCTTAGCTATATGACAAAAACAAAGACGTAGCCTATAAAAATAGAGGCTTTCGTAACCTTTTCGTGGCAAAGGTTGGGAACACTGATTTGAAATTATGTGCGGCACGTCAGGCGGGCGCCCTTGTCCTAACCTAACATAAAAAAGTGAGTGTGCCGATTGCCAAGTTTGTGTAATGGACTAATGGCATAAAAAGTACAAAACTACATTTTATTAAAATAGTTGACGGTACAAATGACTTTTGAGATTAGTAACACTTCAATCTCACTGTGACCACGGACCAGGGTTCGAAACATAAGATAAATTAATACAGTTATTACTGTACTTAATTAATTCTAATTCAATTATATTTAATTTAATTTAATATTTGTATGCTAACATGTTAGCTAAATGTGCGATTCTCAACCTCACACTTACCATCACTATAATGTACCGCATTTAATACGAATAAATGATTTGATTTGATTTGATTTGATTATCTTTAGAAAATATGTCACAATGACAATGTTATTCGTTGGATAGAACTTACCTGAGGATTGAAAAATCAGGCCTTAGAATGCTTTCAGAGTAAGTTAGGTAACTTTCCTTTAATATGAACTAATTTAGAACTTAAGGTAAATAAAAAAAAAATAAAAAAAAGTTTAAGCTTTATTCAAAACTTCAAAATTATTTGTAGCGTAAGTTCAATAGTGATAGTTTATCTTCACACACTTAAATGCTGATGCGAAACATTTCGTGTTCCACCCTGGGACCTAGGAATTAGCAAATAGATAGCGTAGGCGATAGTGCAGGAATTAAAAAATAATATTGTACTGCCTTTTGCAAAATTATTTTCTGGATTTAATTATGTTCTGTCCCGCGGACCATTACCGATGCTCTCTCGGATCATCTGTGGTCCGCGGACCACTGGTTGGGAACCACTGCTCTAAACTAACGATAACGATAAGCGATATTCTTTACTCGCTTTTGCCTACTTTTATATAAAAAATTTCAGTTATTTGTATTCTGTATATAGTGTAAGCAATAATAATAATAATAATTTATTTCAGATTAAAATCAATATGACAATAAGTACAATTAAAATTAAAATATAAAAAAAAAACGAACGAGCCTTACAGTAGTCGCATATGATGTGTAACATTTGACCTTTTGAAATCAATATTACAATAGAAAATAGATTAGAGAATTAACAATCACACTAATATTATAAATGCGAAAGTTTGTGTGTATGTGTGTATATTTGTTGCTTTTTTATGCCGCAACGGTTGGATGGATTTGGATGAAATTTGGCGTACAGATAGTTTATAACCTGGATTAACACATAGGATACTTTTATCCCGATATTCCCACGGGAACAGGAACCACGCGGGTTAAACTGCGGGCGGCCGCTAGTTACGTATATTTTTTTACTTTATAAGTATTCTCTTTATGATTATAAAGAGAATGCAGTAAATACTTATTAGAAGACATGTCACACTGACACATCCTATCTGTCGCGCAATTTATTTATGAGTAAAGAACATGTGAACAGTTTCAAGAAAATAGATCGTAATGTCAGCACCTCAAATATCATAATCACAAACACAATAAGTTTTACTTAATGCATTCATAAATTGTGCGGCAGTATCACACTGTTACGATCACATTTCTACGAAATCACTCCCACAAATATTACTACCTACAACGGACATTGGGCTTAAAGTGTCGATCACTGGTGGCTGTTACGGATCACACTGTTACGACACTTCCGTCCCTTTTCTACGAAATCACTCCCACAAATTGTATATATAGAAGGTGAGCGGAAAATGTTATACATCAAAAATTAAACAAAATAAAGCAATACAGAGTTTATAAAATCTGTCTAATATTAAAACATTAGGTTAAGGCATACTGTTCATATACTCGTATTGGTATATAGATTTTTGTATTGTATATAGATTTTAGCTATCCCACCGATATGGGTGTCTAATACATACACCAATAATATTCTAGAATTTTGTTTTTAATATAAGGTTATATTAGTTCTTCATCTTTTAAATATGTATGACTTGAAAACAACCTAAAATCGCAAAGCGGTAGCGGAGTGAGCAATGCGTGTTCCCCGTTGGGGCTCGGTCAAGGGCAGACCCGGGGAAGATTTATAAAGCCTTCTTTGAACTCGACAGGGATGAATGGAAGGGGAATAGAAGGCTTCTGTGGAGATGTGTAATAGAAAATTCTGTCTTAGATGTATAGAATAAGTAGTTCCTTTACTTTATTAGAAAATGAAAAATGTTTTCAACAGAACAGAAGTTGCTTAAATTTTAATATTCTTTGTAGATTAGCTTCCTCCGGCGGCGGTTTCGCCTGCGTAAGATCTGTCGCAAATTATAAACTGAGGAAGGAAGAAGTCTTCCTCGTCTAAAAAGTATGTTATGCTTGCGGATTAAAATACAAATTAAGTTTGTTTTCAATAATCTGAAATAACGTAATCTTTTTTAATATATATGTTATATTATATATTATATTATATATAGTAAATTCATTAAAACTATTTTTTTTACTTGTTCAATGGTTACGAACGATACTGTTCTCGATTGATCCATATCTTTCTTTGTTTATTATAATAACTTATTTGAATACTCATATACTCGTATGTAGGTAACACTTTTGAATAGGAAATTTTGTTGAGTATTTAACACGTTGACTACCTTAAATCCAGATAGAATATTCATTTTTTTGTCGGTTACCAGCGTCCGCCATGGCGTTAAAACACCTAATAAAGCTATACATTTGGAATGGATAGAGTCATAACATTCGTACAACTCGCATGAGGAAAGGTTTTGAAAACACAAAACCAGCTTCAGACGCAACGGAACCCGCTATAGGGGAAAATAAAATAAAAAGATCCAACTATCGATCCGGAGCTTAGATCATCAATCTCTCCACGTTTCCTGCGGCGCCAATTATCTGTGGGTGTGAGAGGGACGGGTGTATATGCACATCGCAAGCGTTAGAGCGAGACGTCCTCATTGCGAGAAACGAGATGCGCGGCCAAAGGACCGAGGTGTTGCAAATTGTGCGCGTTCGGAATCATCATACGAACTAACAAACGCGAAGAAATAATGTTTAAGACATCGTCTTATAACGATGAAGCTAATGCCGACAAAGCAGAATTTATAGTGTACCTACGTATTACACTTTAAAATTAGAGATTACTTATTGCTGATAGTTACTTTTACAAAAAAATATGTTCTCTTTTAGGAGTTCATTGGCTCATTTCTATTACCTGGAAGATGATTACTTCAAAGATCCTAAGTTAAATATTAAACATATTTGCTGTCTGCAGACTATTACTAAATAATCATCTCTTTCCAGCACTGGAATTTATAATAATAATAGTTAGTTATACAATTCAATTGGAAATGAGAAAAAGTTTATTAAATTAATGTAACAAGATAATCTCCCAAAGAGCGGTCATTCATATGGAAAGAAGAAAGCCCACCAGTGATATGCATGCTGCTGATGCTGATGATGATGATGATGATGATGATGATGACGAAACAGTATATTACATAAAAAACTTCTATTGGGAAAATGCGTTATAATAGGTATATTTTCAACATTAAAATATTATAGTATTGCATATCCGATCGCGGCGCAACGCAAGTGCAGTCGACGTACGGATTCAAGGCTACGCTCGTTGCGCCCGCGCACACACACACGCGCGCCGTGCACGCACGCGCACACGCACGAACATTAGTTGTAATTGGCATCGATTAGCACAGGAAGACTGGTCTATGGCTGTCTTTTTTTAATGTCAGCTTTTATATATTTTTAGACGCGGCTAGTCCACTGTGTTGGGGAAGGTCGTGTCGTAAAACTATCGTTTGCAAAAAAAAAGCGTTTGCGATGAAACTACATTATAATCTATTTCCGTTACCTGTAAGTTGATATTGGAACATTATCAAAGTTAATCTGCAAAAAGTGATCAATAACAGTTATGATTAAAAAAAATATTTATTATTATACAATCATCTGTATCAGTTGTCCGTTGTTGAAACAACTAATGGCTGCCTGTGTCGTGCAAATATTTGCTACAACAAGGTAGCTTTTATTGGTCCCGTATTTTCCTAAATAATTAACATTGAGCGCTGAAGCTGTTTCTGCCGATAATTTGTGCATTGCTTGCACTCTGTTACTTGGGGATTGTATGGGTAAGGTGTAGGCAGATGGATGTCCTCTTAAACGGAAATTGTTGTTACCATAAAAGAGTTCTTACATTTTTAGCAATCTATAGTGCTTATTCAAAATCGCTCAATATGATCCTTTAAGATTTAGAAAGAATTTAGCGTCTTTAACGAAGTAGGCCCGGCCCACCTAATTTAGAACGCTAATAAAAGACCTTTTTTATTTTATTTATTTACTAATACGCATGTTTCAAAAGTTAAATATTTTATTAATATTATATATTTAAAATTACTTCTGGTATTGAACTTGAAATATTTTTTAAAATTTACTTTTTGTTTTATCATCGAAAAGTTTTGAATACGAATAAAATAAAAGCGTCTTTCGATTAAACAGTGCTGACAAAATATTAGAGTGACTCACTGTCGCCGTTCCATCGTTCATCAAGACGGAATTATGAAATGATTTTCCTGTTATCCTCGAGAAATTTATTTCCCACTTGGTTATAACACATTCGCGAACGACTTCATGACATTTTATCTAAACAAAACAAAACATGGGTGTTTCCTTCAAAGTTAGTGGTCAGTATTTAACTACAAAGACTTACAGATCGGTCCAATTAAATTTTGGCTAATTAATTAATTAAAAAATATATCTATACTAATATTATAAAGAGGAAAGCTTTGTATTTTTGTATGTATGTTTGCAACGAATAAACTCAAAAACTACTGGACCGATTGAAAAAATTCTTTCACCATTAGAATGCTACATTAGCACTGAGTAACATAGGCTATATTAAAAAAAACTAAAAATAAATGTTTAAAAATAAAAGTACACCCGTGCGAAGCCGGGGCTGGCCGCTAGTAAATATAATGCGCTTGGAAAGTCTCATTTTATTTGCCAACGTACATTGACATAAAGGATGATAAGAAACGTTTCTAGTACTTGTCCTGTTTCATTTCAAAGTGTGACTGTGGAACACAAAATGTAAAGTGTTTTGTTTATTTATGAAATAATGACAGATGATAACACACTTTCTGTTTCTATGTTTTGCAACCCGCTCCGTGGTTGCGATCACAGAGTAGTAAATTTACTCATGTGGTTGCGATATCACATCCAGTTTGAGAAACGTGCGATTAATGAATTGTAGCGTATAATTATTTGATCTTTGTTGTCGCAGGAAAAATACTAAAGTTATTATAGCTATTCCTGCCTGGAACTTGATTGGTTAGTGTAGATTAGATATGCTTTATCGGCTACCGGTGGTTGGGATGCGGAGTCATGGGCACCGCTGACGAGGATGTTGACAGCTCATCGTCGTGGAGTGTTTGGGCCTTCGCAGGCTATTTGCTCGGGGCTCTGGCCACTTCTTTGTCCATCGCTATCGGTCTGTAATCTGCCCGAGTGTTTGTTCGCCGTGCGTTTTCATGTTGATGTGCAAAGGTGAAGTCTTTGTGCAAGAGTCCGTTTAAGATTGTTAATTACGTTTATTGTTGTCTTTAATGATGGCAATGAAGAAAGATAAGGTTGATAGAAGTTGGTGCCTTTTTCGAATCGACACTCTTTGCTAACAACACTACTCAACACACGTTCAAATCGTTTTACGTTGTCAAATCAGTAAGAGCTTACCCATTGTTGTTGTTTTAGACTCTCTATTTAAACATAAGCAGGTTTTAAGATTAGCTAATATAATTTTCTATAGTTCAATACTGACTCATACATCTGTTTGTGATTTCCTCGAATCAGAATTAGACTTCTTTTGACGATCTACTAGCTTTATTTGCATAGGTAAAACCTAACCTTCTTACACCATAACGTATACAAAAGCCGTAGCGCTTTTAAAGTGAGGCTTACGAATTACGGTTTGAGCATTTCGAATTATTAACAAAGTCAGCATCTCCTACGTCGCATTTTTTACATAACAACGGAAAAGGCGTTGCCTTCATCTCACATGATGATAAATGAGGATAAGGCCGAAGGAAGATAGAAGGAAGATAGAAGCGCGCTTCGGCAATTACAACCAATGAACAATAATCTAAGCAGCAAGACATAGCTTAAGTTCTAAACTGGGCTTAACTATAGTTCACTTTTTGGAATTGCCTATTTTGCCAGTTTGTCTTTACAATTGATGGAAAAAAATAAGCCTACTGAATTTGTTGCCCGCTCTACACGCTCGAAGGCTTTCCCAAAATCCGAACTGGTTGTAGATTTAGTAGTTTAGTCTAAACTAAAATTTTAGTTTTGTTATTATTATTTGGTTTTTATAGCTTTGACGTCAATAAGTGCCTCATCATCATCAGCTCATTTGTGTCCCCACTGCTGGAGCACGAGCCTTCCCTATGGATGGATAGGGAGAACGGGCCATAAACCAACACGCGGGCCCAGTGCGGATTGGTGGTTGTTAACGACTGCTAATGCAGCCGGGACCAACGGCTTAACGTGCCTTCCGAAGCACGGAGGAGCTCGTGATGATACATTTTTGGTCACCCATCCGATGACCGGCCTTTGCGAAAGTTGCTTAACCTCAGCACTCGCAGACCGGGCGCGTTAACCACTGCGCCATCAAGCTCCTCCAATAAGTGCCTGTGAAGGCTTAATTGTAGAGATGATTGGATTTCAATGATGGAGGCGTTTGCCGAGCAGCGGGACAGTTATAGGCCATTAACTTTGTGTTTAAAGCAATGTTTTAACATTTCGCAGCTACAACGGATGCAGCCCGTCGCGTGGCGTGCCGTGGCCGCGGTAGGCCAAAGCAAGATGGCGGCACACGCCTGCCACGGAATTTTCACTCGCTAGAAAAATACTGAGAGTGAAAACTGTAAACAAACGGGTTGCAATAATGTACCGTGCGCAGATTCAACTGTTATCAATGGTTTAAAAAGAGAGTTACTGTTTTTTTTTGTTGATTTTCTAGTATACGCAAACTAACCGTCTGAAAGTTTCTATACGAGGTGAGTAATCTTAATAGGTCAGTATGAGAAAGTTCAAAACTATAAGAGGTAGTGCCTAAAGTTTTTCTAGGGGTTTTATTTGACTGAAACGGCATTCAAAAATTTACAATATCTCTCATACATAGCCGGAAAGCGATGCCGGTCAACATTTATTTACAAGGAAAAACTCGTGAGTATGACTCGCTTAGTAAAGTGCTGTGGTAGATATTCTTTTTACTTCAGAATACAGATAATATTTATTAATTTTGAGCTACTTAGTTGATATCTAAATATATTAAAAGGAAAACTGACTTAATGACTAACTGACTGACTGACATATTAACGCACAGCAAACTGTTAGGATTAGAAACTTGAAATTTTGCACCATGCTTCCTTTTATAGTGTGGGTGAGCAACAAGAAAGGATTTTAAAGGGGTAAAAAGGGGGGGGTAAGTTTGTATGAAATCCGTCAGTTTTAAAGCTAAATCGATAATTATTGATATATTGCTAAATTGGTTAGAAATTAAGAATGACGTATTTCAGGATTTTTAAAAATTCTACCTCTAAAAAGGACAAAGTAAATTAACGTGGACGAAATCGCGGGCAAAGTGCTAGTATTTATATAAATAATAAAATTAACTTGCTTTCTAAACCAATAGTTTCAGGGTCCGTTATTATTATTTTTTCGAGATAGTCAGTAAACAAACGTTGGTATCAAGGTATACCTCATTAGCCAACTCTGCATTATATAAAAGCATTGTAGCGGCAATGTTAAAAGTGCAGCCGTTGGAATTAAAAATAGACGGAACATACCGCCGCCTATTATAACTGTGCGCCCCCCACTCGACCTATACTGTTGCAAAAAGTGGCTCCACCTGATAACGATCATTGAAGATTCCAGCTTTTATATTCCTCGTCTGTTTGCAGTCTCATGTACTTTTTTAAATCTGTATCTATTTAAAGGCTTTTGTTTCTCTAGTGGAGAGATGCCCGTTTTCTAAAATCGATTAGAAAATCTAATAATTGATATTGTAACACTACGGAATGAAATGTATCAGTGTTGCAAAATGTATCTATCTAACATTCGAATACTTTGAAACCATAAGAGTTTAGGTATATTAAGATTTTCGTATGGTGTAATCGAATAAATAGAACCTAGCTAAGGTTAACTTGAAGGTATAGGCACGTATAGGTACGTTTTAAAGCTGGACTGGTATCGTTTACATCATTTCAGTATTTCTCTCTCTTCCCGACTATATATCCCACATGGTGGTGGGGTCAGCCTTCCTTACCATTTTCCTCCACTTCGCTCTATCCTCGACATCCTGTTCTGTTACCTGGCAGTCCCTCATGTCTCTTTGCACTACATCCCTCCATCTTGCCTTGGGTCTGCCTCTCGATCTTGGACCAGGGACAGAAAGATGCAGTGCCAAGTTTCCAACGTAGTCAGATGGCCTCCTCTTCACATGTCCGTACCACCGCAGCCTACTTTCTTGCAGCTTGTCGGCTATATCGCGGACGCCCAGGCTTCCTCGCACGTACTCGTTGCGAATCTTGTCGAGCCTTGTGACGCCACACATCCACCGAAGCATCTTCATTTCAGCAACTTGAATGGCTTGGACATGCCCCTGGGTGACGGCCCATGTTTCACATCATTTCAGTATTTAATAAACAATAATGTTATGAAGCTGTGCCACTAATGCGCAGACTGTACCGGCGATTTTTTTGCGCGGATCACAGCCCATCAGCGAAACTGAAAGTGGAAACTGGCTCAATTATGACATTGTTCAGCGAGAAAAACGCGAGCGTGCGAACCGAGGGAAAACGAGCACGCGCGCAGCGGGGAGTGCGCTATGACGCTAATGGGGAAACTACTTATTCCGTCAACCGTGCTGTGTTAATTTATTACATCATTTTTCAGGGGTTAATCACGCCCGTGATTTGTCGATGATCGATGACCGTTTGATGACCACAGGTGAGCCACGAGTGACGTTAAACGAAACATTCACCGCAGTGTGTGTGATGGGTCAACCCGTGCTCCAGTCATAGTATTGACTAATGGTAGTAAAGCCTAATCAACTGCCTGTGTTACTGTTCACAACTAAGCTAGCTGGCAGTCAGAATTGATAAGTGGCTTCTGTAACGTGGTTTAGCGCTGCACTGTGTCTAACATCATCTTTATCAATGATTTGTTATTACCCAGATTCGTATGCTGAATTGTACGCAGATTTCAACACTGCTGCTTGGCAACAGAAATACGTATAAGGGTACCCTTCTGTTTTGTGCGAAGAACCTAACCGACTTAGTTCAGGATTTTAAAATAGTTCTCAAATGTATTTTTAGCTTTTTTTATATAGAACATAGATTGTACGTCATGTGTTTGTTTGGAATCGTGCGCTGGTAGTGTAATTTGTATAATGGGCGGTTGACGACGCCGGCGCCGGCGCCGCTCGATCGGATCGGCGTTGGACATTCGAGTTTCTAGGTTACCATAATACCTATTTATGTTTTGTACGATGTGGAAAATATTAATTACGTTGTTTTCTAAAGCTCACACGATCACTACAGACGGATCTACTCGTGTTTATCTAATAACAAACGCGACATGATCCGTTTAAAGTGTTTCATTTCTAATTTAAGAGTAAAGAATAATTTCGGTCTTAATGTTTATGGGATTTATTTATTTATTAATTAAAGGCAGATCAACATCAACATCACAAACACCAAGAACATGACTAGTTCTTATGACAATTACAGGTGCGCACAGTATTTGCAAGTTAACTATGCATTTATACACAATTTAATTGTATACTTTATAATAAGAAAATTATAATAAGTCTTATACATGGAACCTAATAATTTATGAAAAATTTGTAGAAAAAAAAACAAAAATAAACATACTATTACAATAGAATAGAATAGAAATATTTTTATTGACATTAATATTTTGATAGTATGAGAATTAGAGAAATGATGGATCTAACAAAGGACAAATTTGAATAAAGCATTTATTTTACTAAATAAAACTTTAAAATTGGAGATGTTAACCATAAACGTGTTTCTTTGAAATTAAACGGTCTAGTCTGCCGTTGGTCAGCATCAAGGACGGAATGTATCTAGGCCATTTAAGCTCCTCCCACTCAGACAGAAAATAGATATAAAAATACTAAGGCAATATTTTCATACGAACTTAACGAAATCTAAATAAAATGGTAATGTGTTATCCTAACTTGAACAGCGGGTTTGTCTATTGCCTCATAGCTTTGTAGGTAATTAACGAATATAAGCTAAAGAGACCATTTTATACGGAGATAAGATTGTTTACAGACGCAAATGGTTAACACTATTTACGTCAAAGATAACTTTCGTTTATTTTTATTTAAAATTTCCGCTTATTATAGAATTGTATTTGTAATATGTTTGGAACAACGCAATAATGTAAATTAACTAAACGTACAACATTGGAACAAATGGTTATAATGGCCGTTTGTAGATATATAAATCGTGGAAGGCCGGCTCTTTGCGGCTGACAAGGCTACAGATGCTGCCCAAGGCTGTCGTCTAAGTCGTCTAGCCTACCCAATTACGTGTAGGTCCCAGGCACCCGGCGATAAGTCAAAGTCAACATTTTTTATTCAAATAAACTAACGAAAAAATAAAATAAAAAATAAAAATTTTCATTTAATATAATAAGTTCAACTTCTAACTCTTTGCCGGCCAGTATGTTTTGATGGACGATATTATTTGCTTCTGGCCTGGCTTTTGTCTTACCTCTTAGTTTAAACTTGAGGTTGTACGAGCCTTATTAATTAAATTTACGTTAATAGAATTACTAACACTACAATAAGTTTGGGTCGACATTGTTATAGGTACTACTCTTATCACTGTGTCTTGTAAATTAAAAGCTAGCAAAGATGCTATCTCGAATCTATCTTTTTTCAATAGATACATACTCGTAGTATCTAGAGTTAACTTAAAATTTGAAATAAAGCTATTGTTGTATTCCTTTATTTGTTAGTTATTTTTTGTTATTGTATTTCATGTCTTTTTTTAATTTATTTTATTTTTTAATAATAAATGTTTTTTGTTTCTTTCTTCTTTCTTTCTATTCAAATCAAAATATTATCGCTGTGACGATGCGTCATGTTATAAATAAGTAAGACTATAAGTATACATAATAATAAGACTAATATATCTTTGTCTTATTATATTTAGATTATATATAATAAGACTTGTACAAAGCCTATTCCAAGGACCCAGCCTTTGCTCTGATGTCTGAGTTCTGTTGATACCATCATTATTAATCCACCCACGTGTTCTATTTTCTTGATGAATATCGAACGGGACATCAGACAGTCCACGCGTAAACAGCATTCAAATTGTGTTCATTCAATTAGACATAGACAGAGCAGAAAATCAAAGTATTTGATTTTCTTGTATTTACTTATTTGTTACTTTAATCATCGACCCCTTACCTAATCTACTTGCAAAGCTTCAGAGTAATTATGAACGGTGTTATTACTATGTTTTTTGTCTTTGTCTTTGGATATCAGATATTACGACAAGGATGCGTCATAATATTAATTACTCTAATAAGAGTGTACTATGAAAGTTAAAAAAACAACGCTGTCGGTGATTTCCAAAACCCCTAAAGACTGAGGGCCTTACAAATAAACAAAGAATAAGCTCCAAATAGTTATTCCGTGTTTTGTCTCTTTTACTCTAATTTGAAATGACGTTTACATGACGGGAACAAAACACGGAATAAGTATTCGGACCTTATTCTCTGTTTATTTGTAAGGGGGTGAGAGTGTATACTCGTAATATAATGTGGTGGGACGTTTGATTTCCACAAAGCAAAGCTAAGAACAGTTACTAAACGGAGTTTAAACGGAGAGAGCAAGGATTTAGTAGTTTACAATTTATCTTTCGAGATTCCTTCAAAACGGAGAAACGCATCGACGCGATTTTTTCTACAGATATAGTTAAAGACCCTGAAAGTGACTGGCTACTTTTTATTCCGGGAAAAGTTCAGATTAAACTTGACGCGGGCGAAGCCGCGGGCAGCAGCTAGTAGCTTTCATAAAGCGCTCAAGAGCGGAATGTAGACATAAGATATATTTTATTAATGATGAAGAACAAACAGCTTACGCGTCAGAGAGCTCTCACGACTTCTTCGACTGCTTTGAACTAAGGTAGAAATATACTAAATAACTTTTAGCAAAAACCCTTCTTCAATATTTCGGTTATATCAAGGAAAATGGAAAGGTTTGCCTAAACTCATAATTGGCTAGTACTACAATATCTTAGATAGTAGGAAGCAAGTTAGGAGTATCTGAGTTTTCTTCTGATTTCTCGTCGGCATCCAATCGGATAATTGTCGCCGTTTTCCCTGTCCGGTGCGAAAGGGAAACGCCGCCGGCCGCCGCGCGCCGGCGCTGCAATGATACTCGTATTGTGCAGCGAACGGTTTCAAGTTTACTAGTGCAAGTGCAGCTACTTGCGCCCACGCACACGAGGTGCGACGTCGGGATCAGTGCGGAGATTAGCTATAGCATCTATAAACTGACTTGACAAACATCAGTTTATTGATACTGTAATTGTCAAAAATGTTAGAATTTTTGTAATATATTTGATTTAAAATTTATGAAGTAACTTGAAATTATAATACGTGAAAATAATAATTGTAACTACTTAAATTTCTTTCGTTATTTTCGTTACCTTATCGTTTATTTCTACATTTCTTTGCTTTAAGGATAACGTATTGATAAGTAGGCCAATTAATTTTATTTATCTTATATCTATATTGTTACTCTATTATCACCTCGCTATTTTCTTCTCATCTTAACATTACAGACCCTCTATGTATTTTTTTCTGTATGCGCTTCCAACTTCTATCGTTGCTGTGTGCGCCAACAAATATCTCGAGACACATCCTCACGAGGCAGCACCACTCACCACCGTACGATATAATGTCAAGTTTCCATCGCCTAGCTAGTCAGAATGCACTTTCTTCCTACCAGCCGCACACTAGCGCGCGCAGCAACTCCTGTGTGCGTTCCGCAGACACAGTTCCGCGCTGGTGTGCCCTGTGCGTGTGCGCGTGTGCTATGCACCTGTGCGGCGCTGCACTTGCACACAGTTAGGCAAGTAAACGAAAGTTTGTGAATGGACCCAATCTTCTATCGTATTTATCACGCGGTTGTAAAATCCTACTCTTGAAAGTTAAGACGAGCTGCGTGCGACAACGGCGCGGCGGGTGGTAGAAAATATATTCTGTTGTCCGTGCTGTTTAGAGTTGGTGTAATCCAATTTTCTTTGTAATAATTTCCAGTTATGGATTCTGGTGTTTTACGACACATTCTAATAAGAGTACTAAAATATCTTTCTAAGTTTTAATATGATTAAGTAGGTAAATTTGAGATCTCGTACTTTTGATGTATTTCGGAAAAAGTATCTTTATTTAAAAGTCTTCGTTTTAGAGTTACACTTCCTATTTATAGGTTAGCAGCTTATATCTAAGTAATAATTGTTAAAAACACATGACTTATTAGCAACACCGATATTATGAATATATTTTCTTTTGTTTGCCAGATTTTAGACCGTAAGTTGTCAATAGCATCAAAAAGCGAAAGTATGTTAGCTTGTTCTCCTTTGCATGTTGTGAGGTAAGTGGCAATACGCTACGCTAAGTTTATATCCTAAAGTTAAAAAAAATTAAGAGCACTACATCTCGATTCCAGGCGGATGGAGTCGTGGCCTACTAGTCACTAGTTTACTATTAGTTCTAATAAATAGGGACTGGTGGCGGCATTTGAAAGCGGCGCCTCGTCCTTGCAGCCGGTTCCCACGGTCCGCTCTCCCGACTTCGCATCTGATACTGAGACCAGTTCGTCAGTCCTGCTTAAGGCTTTAATTGCTAACAATTGAAATTAAAATTTTAAAAAAATAAGAAAAATTGTTAAAGTCTATACTGTACGTAGCATGGATGTATAAAAGTAGTACATAGATAATTATATCTACGTACTAATTAGGTAAATATAAAGGCTAAAGGTAAAAGGTAAAATTATAAAATTTTACCTTTACTAGTGCGATAGATGACGTGTTATGAAACTTCTTTTGTAGGGAAAATACTCATCATTATTTATTTTACTTTTTTTATTTTGCTGCTAATTGCTGTGCTAATTGCTGCACTGAAGCTTAATTAAATATTTATAAAATACAGCGAAAAAACTAAATGCCTACCCGACCCAGCCAGGTATCGAACCTGGGTCTTCCGCAATCCGGGCGGCTGCACTGACCATTATGCTACCGGGAAGGCTGACACTGCTTTTAAAATTTAGTTTTTTCACTGTATTTTATAAATATAGTATTTAACTCATCATTATACTTTAAAGGTCCTTTACTGCCTCAGTCTAGTTTTCTCGTCCGGAGTTCTCCACGATCAACTCCACTCGTCTCACCAAATTAATACGCATGCTTACACTGGAACTTACCTGAAAGAGAAAAAAGAAAAGTTTAACAAAAGCACCAAAACAAGCATCATTATAGTAGTTATAAGCACTTAATACTTTGTTCAAAATATAATGCATCATTGAGTGGAACACTACTACAGCTTCAGAAGTCGATGAACAATACCGAGTTACATATTATAAAAACGGATCTATTGTCACATAAATCTTGGGCAGGTGTGTTCGGCAATTGCGGGGCGGCGCGGCGTCGCGTGACCGACAGTGAAAACTGCATTTCTTCAGCGACAAGGACGCACACACTGTTTCCCAGGTAGAGTGAAAGAGATAGAGTAGTGTGCATCTATTGTCCGTGTTTTTCTAGTAAACGAGTGATATGCAGTTGACATAATCTAGTTAGTGCGAGTCACTATGTGTGTGAAAGTTGATTGTTTTTATGATTCACGGTTGTAGGTAATTGTGTATGTAATGATACATCGTTACATACATTGTATTGATTTGAAATTAAGTAATAAGCTTTGGATACTGCATTGTAGAAGAAAAAGCACCTAGATTTCTTATAATTCTATACCTAAGCAATTGTTAATGACGTACTAAATGCTTTGAGACATTCTCTGATCTTGTCAACAAGGACGTCAGACTTTTAAGAAAATGCAATATTTTTCAAGTTCGTAGCTACGCAAAATGTTAATCATTTTGTAAAATAGCGCATACACGCGTTTACAATACATATTTTTACATACCTCAATCTGTTTGTGGGTTAGTGCTAAATGGATTGAAAAGTGTTTACAATCGATCCTGCATTGATAGAAGGATATGGTAATTTCCTAATGTTATTAGGTTAACCGTAGTAGAAAGAAATGTGCTGACTAGGTCATATACAATTTGGTAGTGTTCGTCATGAACAAGTAATCGTAATTTTTGATGTGTAACATCTTTCCGCTCGCCTTATATATTATACAATTTGTGGGAGTGATTTCGTAGAAATGCGACGGAAGTACCGTAACATCTAGAAATGTGACGGAAGTAGCGTAACAGTGTGATCCGCTCATATATATATATATATATATTTCATATAATAAATAATAATAATAATAAAACATTTATTCGGCTTTTCAACACAGAATATACATTTAAAAAAAAAAAAAATATAATACAAAAGTTAAAATAAACTTAAAATTACAAAAAAAAATAAAGAGTTACATTTTCTCAATATACAAGTAACAACAATAAAATAAACAAAAACAAGCAGAAATAAATAAATACACTAAAAGCCGAATGGGCTGATCAGCTCAGCTTAATGTTGTGGCTGATGCCTCAACGCTGGTATTCTGCTGGACCCATGTCAAGGGAGGAGCTAAGCATAACAAAGCTGAAGGTGATAGTGTGTTGTGTAGAAATACGTCGTGTAGTACATATATATAGAGTGAAGATACAAGATATATGGTAGTGATGTGGATATAAAAATAAAAATAAAAATAATGTATATATAAACGCAGTTAAGTGGCAATGTAAATATATTCACAATAAAAAAATAAAAAATATAATAATGATAGCCTCAGATGTAACCAGGGATCTATAAAAGGTAGTCTGTAATGCCGCTCAGTTGTTGCTCCAAGGTGATTTCTCTTAGAATTTTACGGAAGCTGTAAAGAGAGATATGATATATATGATATGATGCATTTGTATAAAGCTTACTTTCAGCAGTCTCCTTATTTTTGAAGTAAGCCAGTGCATGAAATATATATATATCTCAGTCAGTAAGTTCGTTTGCGAGTTTGCTAGCGAAAAAAAAACAATAAAAAAAGGAAAGGAAAAAGAAAAAAAAAGAGAAAAATATACTTATGTCATTGTTAATTCAGCATTCTATTTTTTATTGTAATATTGATTTCAAAAGGTGAGATGTCAAATGTTACACATCATATGCGACTACTGTAAGGCTCGGAATATTTTTTTTGCCCTTTGACTGTTTGTCAGCGAAAACAGTGTCGAAGATTAGGCTCCAAGTGTTGAACAACGGTGCCACTACGACAGTTGAATTCTTTGCTATTCTGTGCATATCGATTACATTAAAGTAAGATAATGTAACTAAGAGGAGCTCGATGGCGCAGTGGTTAACGCGCCTGGTCTGCGAGTGCTGAGGTTAAGCAACTTTCGCAAAGGCCGGTCATCGGATGGGTGACCAAAAATTTATCATCTCGAGCTCCTCCGTGCTTCGGAAGGCACGTAAAGCCGTTGGTCCCGGCTGCATTAGCAGTCGTTAACAACCACCAATCCGCACTGGGCCCGCGTGGTGGTTTATGGCGCGTTCTCCCTATCCATCCATAGGGAAGGCTCGTGCCCCAGCAGTGGCGACATAAAATGAGCTGATGATGATGATGATGAATGTAACTAATATATGCCTTTTTAGATATTATAACTTTTAAAACTATCATGGTCACTTACATTAGAATAAATACTATTAACGGGATTATTACCATGTTTATGCCGTGTATGAAAGAAGTGACAGACAAGGTCTCAAATATATTCAATAAGTACTCAATTAACACCATCTTCACTCCATTTAAAAAAGTAGCTCAATGTTTACGGTTACTAAAAGACAGCTTTCCCCTAGAAGAGCCCGGTGTGTATAGTATCGATTGCAGCTGCGGTAGCTCCTACATTGGCCAAACAAAACGTACAGTAGCCTGCCGAATTAAGGAGCATATCAAAGCTGTAAAGAATAACGAAATGTAAAAATTGGCCATTGCTGAACATTTGATCCAATCGGGTCCTAATCACTGCATTGAGTTTTATAACCCTCAGGTAATTTCGACAGAACGCCACTACATACCTAGGATTGGTTAGAGAAGCGATTGAAATTACAAAATACAAAAATTTCAATAGCGAAGATGGGTTTAAACTGTCGCGTATCTGGAATCCAGTGATTAGCTTATCTAAAGACCGCAAAAAGAACAAAAGTGCCGTTTCACGATCTGATACGGGCAGTGTAGTGTGTCGAGAACAAGTTCGTGTGAACAGTGCCTTAGGAGACAGTGGTACAAGAATCGAGCGCAAAAAACGACTAAGGAAGAGGGTAGATCGTTTTGTCTGCTCATAATCACCCACCCGCAATAACTTCAGTACACGTGATCATGGCGCATGCAACTGCAAACTCAAACACAACAAAAAACATGATAATAATCCCGTTAATAATATTTATTTTTAGATATTTATAAGAAAATCCATCGAGGAATGTCTAATAATCATCCTATTACGACTATTATATACAACATACCATATTAAGGAAACATTACATCGTCGGTTCTGTATAGATTTGACGTCTTAGAATAATAAGTGGCCTACGGCAAGATGTTGAAGAAAGCAAGATTTGTGTTTGCGGAATGGGTAAGAAAAAGTTTACTTAAAATCAATATAGGGTAGTATATAATAAACTAGCTTCGTCTCTACCTTGCCCTTATTTTTTTATTTTATTTAACATTATGTTTAATAGTTTTTATTATAATTGTTTCTGTTTAATAAATAATTATTAAGACATTATAATAATTCTCCGGACACATTAAGATAAAAATGTTACTGTGGAATACTTAAAAAAAAACGATTTAAAAGTAACGGATGAAAAAGTCGTCAAAGTAAGTGACATATTTTGTCAGACAGCTGTCAAGTATCAACTATCGATTGTCAGGTGCGGTTGACATGACAAGCAAAGAACTGTCAATTGTCGGGATCCCAGATCCTCGCTCCGAACCACGCCAAAACCCACGGGACAACCTGTCGATCACAAGCGGTGACATTACCGAGAGAATTTTAGTTATTGATTAAGACTAGGACAACATAAACACGAATGACTCTGTATTTTTTTAATTACGGTATAGACCTTAAAGTAGGCAAACATTTAAACGACTTCGAGTACACGTGAATGTTTGTCCATTTCTATTTCTCTCCGATCATTAAAGACTGTGCATTCAATCATAGAGAAAATATTTTTTTTTTCTATCATTCGAAAATTTTCTAAGAGCAGAACATTGAATCAGTTCGTTTTGTTAAAAGGAAAGTTATCAACGCTCCGAAAGTAATCAACGAAACTCTTTTGTTTTATTTTAATTACTGAAACGCAAATTACATATACAATTGAACTTCAAAAAACCGATATATGAGTGAGTATACCTGTATTTGCGAAGGCTTATTTTCGGCGCACGTGACTTACATTGGCACAAATTTGAACAATAAAGAACACTAATTGGACAAGTTGAACAGCAGGGCGGAGGCTTCGCGGGATCGGTGTTAATTAAAGCCTCCTGTCGTTATGTAGACGCGAACTTTCGTCAGTACCCGAGCTCCCAAGCCTCCGATGTTTCAGCATTATTAGCTAACTCTTGACAAATCTGGGCTGTGCGCTTAATCTGTCTCATTAGAATGGTTAGGAATGTGTCAACATATCATTACAACGATAATTTTGCAGATAATTACTACACCGCACCGGTATTCTTGTTGATTTAGTTGAAAAGAGTTTTAATGATTATTCTTGAAGTTATGATAGCTAATTCGAGCATTACTTTTTCATTGGAAAACTGCTCTTAATTTTGAACCCACAAACAAAATCATTTCTGGGCTTCATCAGAAATTTGTATCACGTGTCGTAGGGGCAGCCTAAAAATGAAAATGCGCGATTCCAAAAATTTATCGCCGGCATTATAAAAACACACCTAAAGCCTTAATCGCCCCAACTTTTGTCTACACGCTCAGTTAAGCGACAAAGCACATTACACCATCGACTATTTTTATCTAAAAATTATATCTCACACCCACATAAAAGGACCTGATAAAGTGTGTTTATGTTGTATCATAATGTCGAGAGGATATGCTGTGTTAGTGTGGGTAAATGTTGGGCGGTGTGCGGCCATGTTGGGCGGTGCTGCCCGCGTGTGCTGTCCTTGTTGGGCGGCACTGCGCCCGTGTGCGGTCCTTTTTGGGGGGGCGTTGCGCGTGTGTTGGTGTGCTGGCTGCGGGTGTGTGCCCGTAGACGAGGTTGAACGCCCTACCCCGCACGACCTTCAGACATTGGGCGGGCGGCGGGAGCTCGTCTAGGAAGCTCCTCGCGACCAATTAATTATGTTTGCCTTCGAACTGCCACCAAGGGTACACCTTGTCAAACAAGTAAGTAGAATATTCATCGCTTTTAAAATCTATGTCTTACTTTAATTAAAAGATCCACTTTGACAGGAAAGATTATTGTATATACAGGAATAGTTTAAATTTAAGATATAGTTTGTCGTGTCATAAAGCATTCTACTTAAAACTGGAATTAATGATTTCTTTCTAGGAAATATTTTTTCTTGTTTAATCTATACTAATATTATAAAGCTGAAGAGTTTGTTTATTTGTTTGTTTGGTTGAATTCTCTAATCTCAGGAACTACTGGTTCGAATTAAAAAAATATTTTTGTGTTGAATAGTACATTTATTGAGGAAGACTATATATAGGCTATATTACATCACACCATGACTATTAATGGGGGTGAAACCGCGGGGCACAGCTATATATCTTAAACATTGCGGTCGCAACAAAGTGTGATTAATCAAATACCCATTATTGAATGTTATTATTATTTTGCCTGCCTCTTTATTTTTGTAGAATAGTTTATATTTCTAAGAAATTAATTAATTAATTAATGATTTCATGGGAAGATGAAAAACTATTGTTTAAAAGTTTTGGTAATTAGCACGATATTTTCCCTAGATTAATGAGTCTTTAAGAGCAAAGACTACTTGAACACTAGTATTAAACAAAGGTATCTTTGTACGTAGAACTATTTATTTATTTATTTATATAATAGTCTTACATATATTTTATTTTGCCATATATTGCATGTATATTTTACAGCTGTCAAGGTCTAATCTTTGGAACTACTGATCCAACTCTAAGAAGTCTCTCAATAATGAAAAGCTTTACTATTCCTGGAAAATGTTGGCTACATGTATATTACATTAATGTGGAAATAAATAATGGGTAATTTTTAGCCCTGATAAGCGATGTTGCTAGGCTGAACCTTTATGCTTCGGGACTAGGCACTATTATTATTATACGATCAAACTTACTTTTGAGTATTATTTTGTATTAACAATTATTTATTGATATCGAAAATGGGAAAAGGTTTCTGCCTAATTAAAACTTTAACGTCCAAGCAACTGCTCTTCTGTCTGAGCTGCCGAGACACTGTTTTCCTTACCAAATTATTCAAAAGCTTGATTTACATTTAAGCTATAAGTAGCTAGTTTAAAAGGTATTGTTCATAATGTTAGCCTTGAACCTCAGAAAAAAAAGTCTTTTGAATTTTTTTTTCAGTTGTATGATCTTTTTTACAATAACGTTAATTTCTTAAAGTTAGAGAATAACAATCATATTAACATTAACTTTATTCAAAGATTCCGCATGAACATTCAAAAAATCAATCCGACATTCTCATTTGCGTACTTCAGCCAAATGTAAAGTTACATGTGCCGACATTATTAGGCAATATAGTTTCGGTACGTGAGCGAATGTGTTTTACGACTGCCTGGTGTCCGCATCCCAAGCAAACATGCTCCCTTCGCGTGCGCTAGACAACAACACGCCACGCCACAGCGCAGGCGGCGGCAGTAGGCCAAACCAAATACCTTTCATGATAAAGAGTTTAAAGCTACATACAAAAAGATGTAGCATAGACTAATAAAAGCTCCCGGCTAACTGTGTAACCGAACGAGTATTCCAAAGATACAATTTAATGCAGATTTTATGTCTATATTTCAACAAAGCTACGCCTTAAGCTTTATAGTATTGATAACTATAACTTACAGTATGTTTTAAGAATAGCTATTTAGCTTTAAGTTAAAAATAAATATTAAATAATAGTCACTGCAGTAAACAAATACTGTTTTGAAATAAATGGCTGGCTGCCAGTTGTTCTGTGTCTCATGTCGACTCATGTACCGCGTTATGTACACACATATGTACGTACATTTCCATAAATTACTATTCCCAAGACTAATTCGTCCTGACCGACCAAGGACAACGAGCGCTCGCTGGGAGACCTGGAAGGACTAACTTATTTGCCAACGAAAGATGAACCTTATCACGTTAACGTGAAACCGTTTTGGGGCTATTAAAGTTTTGAACTTACGACGTTGTAGCCATTCTAGCGGGTTAGCTTTGAAAGCGAAATTTATACCTGATATACGTAACGTTAGAAATTCGACTTAAGCTGCACACAACAGAGTCGGTAATGTTCTGTCTCCTGGCACATTGTTCGGTGAGCGAGACGGGTGCACGCGCGCGAAAGTGACAGCGATGTCCGTGGAGGTCCGGGAAGGTTCACTACTGTTTTACCAAAAATGATTTAACAAGAACAAAGCGATAATACCAAGAACCTGGGGGTCGACCGCCTAACGCTCTCGCTTTCGATCGCTTTGAAGGCGAGGCGAGGAGGAGGCGTCATCTTGTCATTTCGAAAGCAATACGAAAGCAATATCAAAAGCTATAGGCTATAGCTTTCGATATTATTCGATATTATATTTCAATATTATAATAGAAAGCGAGGCGAGGGCCTCGCTTTCAAAGCGATCGAAAGCGAGAGTGTTAGGCGGTTGGGGGGCAGACCTTTGTTCGCGTTATTTGTAAGCGATTGATTGATATGGTAGTCTAGTCCACATTTGAGGCAAATAAATCTCGGGCAGTAAATAGTTATATAATACCTGATTATAAAGTCAATTTATAAACCGATGCAGAATGCAGTGAAATTATGTGTTAATGTCAGAATAATATTTTTGTCGCGTAGATTATGAATTATGGTGTCCGGAAACGTGGCCTAGACATTATACTCGTCAACGTTGAGTAATTTCGGCTCAAGGATTTTTAAGAAAATTATTGTTGTTATAATATTTTAGTTTGTCAAGTGTAGTAAGGCTTAAGTACATAGATATAATTGATCATTAAAGCAGCTTATTTTTAATTAGAAGATTATTGTACAATAGTTTGTGTTAAATTAATATAGCAAGAAACTTAAATCACGCAAATAAACATATTTTTGTAACGCTACTGCTTGCGCTGTGTTCGACGAATGTTCTGCTCGTTCTACAAACAAATAAAATCGACGAACAACGTTTGGGCATGCAGGTAGAGCGCTGTCCGTGACCTATCCTACTGACGAATGTCGAGCCCCGGAACACCGCATTTTAACGACGCGTCTAGACGACGACGCCACGGCGCGCGTGTGTGTGCGCCGCGCGTGTGTGCGCCGCGCGTCTGTGTTCGTCAGCGCGCTCGCATGTGCCCGACGACGGCTCGAGGCTCTTTTTCTTATGGCCGGGAAAGTTTCAGGTTCAGCCAAAGGGGAGAGAGTTCAGGCTGACAGGACGACTTCTGGATTCTTTAAAGGCTTTGTTTAGCAGTTGTGCCTTTTGAACGCGTGGACGTACCGTTCTGCGGGCTGGATTACATTATAAGATCGTGGCTTTTAAAAAGTACATTTAATTAGTATTCAACGTATGCTGCTTTAGGCTCAGCGCTTTTTTGACTCATGGACTTTAATTAGTTCTTCAATTATTTTGTAAAATTAGAGAAACCACGTGCTAGATTAATAACGTTAATTTCCCTAGTAATATAAAAAAGGTACTTTTTGATAACCATCATATCATATAATCATAATTACTGAAGTCTGTAGTCTCAGACTGAAAGAAGGCGTGGCTATGAGAATAGCTAGTCAAAATTATGTAGGTACCGACAAACCGTACAGAAGTATAGCCTTATCTCAGGACTAGTGAAGGATATGCAAGTTGCCCTTGGGGGTCATTGCACCCGCTGCGGGCAGACAAGGTGAGGGGGTGCAGCGGGTGGGGGAGGGGCCGGGAAATTTCGGAGCTGGGTGAATGTAGGCACTGCCGCTCGCACTCGCCAGGTGCCTGCTGATGTTAGATCAAAGGGTGAGATTCAAGGTGGTTAGGTGTGGACGTGTAATTTGTACTTGAAAAACAAATACCTAAATATTCTAATAATTAAGTGAGGATGTCAAATTTATTTGTAGAAATATATAAATAAAAATAAATAAATGTTTCCCACACTCACACCAATTATTTAGCCCCAAGAAAAGCTTCCTTAAGAAACTCCTTATATGGTTAACTAGATAACGGATAAACATACATAATATACTTAAATACATACTTATTATACAAAGGAAACACCCAGACCCGAAACAATTTAGAAAAACAGGTATTTCTAAATTGATCCGACCGGGGATCGAACCCGGGACCTCAGAGATGGCGACACCATGAAAACCGGTGTGCAAGCCACTCGACCAAGGAGTACATTTATTTAAATGTACAAAATCTTATTATAACAATATTGTAAATATCAACTAGCCTCAGGAAGCTCGAGTGGGAATCGAACCCACGACCTTTGGATAATTGGTCCGATGCTCTGACCGCTGAGCTACCGAGGCCCCAGAAGACTCGTTGAATTTTTCTAGTAGTTTGTGATTTACGCCGCAAGCCAGCGGTATTACGTCACTGTATCTTTATCTTATCTTATCTTATTTTATCTGTGAAGTTACTACCCTCACAGTCGAAAGAACACTTTTGCAAGTATTATCTTGCAAAGTTTTATTTTGTCACTTTGAATAGCACTGTGAATGCAATATTTCAAATATTAGAAATGTTGTAAATAGTTTATGACAAAATAAAAATTACCAGACAAGCTCATTTCTTTCTTTATTATGACAAAATCATCAAAACAATCAACTTATCTGTGGTAAAGGTAAACTGTTAAGGTGCCAATAATAATTTTTTTCGAAACGAATTTCCACCGATGAACTGTGTAACGTGACATTTAGTACGAGTACATGAATTAATATACAGAATTTATATTATAAAAAAAAATCTTTACAAAAACAACACCCCCTTGTCAAAAGTCGGTAAGTAATGAGGGTGGGAACGGATTTTAATTTTTTTTTTCTATTCTATTAGTAACAACTTAAAATATGGCATAATTTTTTTTTCTGTAGTACTGCTAATTACTTTAATACAATATTTAAAAAAAAAATTAAAAATCGGCGGGCTGTCGTAAAAATAAACTTTTTTCATCATTTCCAAGTCCATTGCGCAGTCGTAGAGGATAACCGCTTTCATAATAAGCACGCTTGCAAGCTCCGTGCCCAACCACCGCGTCCCGCCGCGTCCCGCCGCGTCCGCCCGGACGGCGGGCCGTAGAACCGTAGCCGCCCTCTACGCGTTACGGCTGCTACGAGAATCTCCTAAACAGCCACTTTTCGTACACTCCACGCGTCACCGACAAGGTTAAACACAACGCTGGCAGTCTGAAGGTGACAGGTACTTTAGTTCACAGCCTTCGTCTATCGCGGTGTGATGGGTAAGGCTTTTAGATAAGTTTTAGATGACTGTAGGTAATAAACGATTATTTGTTACAGTTCTGTGATAGCGAATTACATCAGTCATAGACTACGATGTAATGGAGCTGTCTAATTTTTTTAAATTTATTTTAAATTTCATTAATACAACGGTAATTAAATGAATCGGAAAACCTTTGGCGTTTGAAATCTTTTTTTGGTCGGTATAAAATGCGTCTGTATAGCTACTACCCTCATATTAATCTATCGCCATGTAACAAAGAGTTAACTCAATTGGTGTGTTCTGTTTCAAATATGAGATTCGTATGAGGTCCAGTAGAATATTTGTTCATAGAGGTTTAATAACTAATTGGTCAAGGTCGGTAGAGGGTAAGAGCCGCCTGTGCGTGGAAGCTTTGACTGTTTGATGTAATGTAATGCATTCGAACACTTAAAACGTTTATTTATTTAAAACTATTTATTGATTATTGCTTTTCTGATTGAGCTACCAAGAATTGGTTTCCCTGTCACATTTAACAAGTCTTGTGTTAACCAGCGTTTTATACCCTACTAACTGACCCGGCGGACTTCGTACCGCTTTGACAGTTTCCATCATTGAGTTAAATATATATCAATGGTTTCCATGACAACAAAACATACAAATCATTTTGTATTGGAAAATTAAATTGTCGTTCTTAGTATTTTATTTAATATATTTTTTTAATAAGTATAGCCTATGTTCCTCAACGCTAATGTAGCATTCTAATGGTGAAAGAATATTTTAAAATCCGTCCAGTAGTTTTGAGTTTATTCGTTGCAAACATACATACATACATACATACATACATTCATTCATTCATACATACATACATACAAAAATACAAAGGTTTCCTCCTTATAATATTAATATTTAAAATTAGATTTTGTTTGAATTCGGAGTTCAGTTCTTTTATAGTAAAAATTTACTAGCTAAAAATCATCATTGTTCATCAAATCAATTATTTAAGTAGCATTAGAAAAAATACATGAGATAGAATTTTTTAGTCAATAGTAATAGGAAATGTAAAAAAGTACGAAATCCGCCGGGTGAGCTAGTTTTAGATAAAATAATAAAAACAACTGTTTAATGAATTACTTTTTAGGTGGTTTGTTTCAACGGTTGACCCATATTTTATAACGTTCCTATTCTCAAATTCATGTTATCAAATATTCTATGATTAATAAATCATCTTAAGAGCCTTTCTAGCACCCAACAAACCCTGAGCCTGGGCGGGCGGCGCGTCCTCTCCAGGACGTTCGTCGAACCGCCCGCCCTTGCCGATCCGGTTTGTTAAATAACTAAGGTTACAATAAGGAATGTCTAGTGTTTGGCTACATCGTTAGTTTCAGTCAAATATTATTTTACAATAGCTGTGTCATTGTTTATTAAAATACTGTACCAAAGTTTAAAAAAACTAACATCCTTATTTATGAAGTTGGTAAAAGATATATTTTTTTTTTTAAATATTGACACGTCATAGTGACCACATCCTGCCTGATGGTAAGCAGCCGATGCAGTCCAAAATAATGAGAGCGCTCCTCACCGCGGAACAAGCACGGTAACAAGCGCAGATAGAAAATTTAAGATCCGTTTTTCCACTTTCAACTTTATTTAACGAAATCTTATCTATCCGAAGGAAATTGCTTCTTCTTGCTAATTACCAATTAATAAAAAGTTGTGTTCACAATAGCAGCAAATTTAAAAACATTTCTGCTTCGTCTGTCGTAAATTTTAATAATATGTTTAGTTTTTATATTTAAATTTAAGTTAATAATGTCTCCCACCTCATGCGGCATTTCGACACTTTTGCACCGAAAATAGACCCACACCCTAATAATTAGAAGCTTCTAGATAGATGCAATCGTGCTCAGACAGGGATGAGGCGGGCGGGCGGTGTCGACGGCCGCCCCGGGAAGGACGCGCCGCCCGCCCTGAGCACAATCTGTAGGGCAACTTTGGATGGGACTGGTGCACCGCTAATGCTGTACACAGATTATATTATTCTTTCAGAAGTTTCAACTTTATATGTATGGTCTTAATTAACTTTACTAAACAGATAGTATTTCAGCAAATAAAAGTTATTTAGCGATTATAAAACTACACGATTTAGCCAATACCTATCAATTGTAGCGGAGACATGATATAACGGTGGAGGCCTTTGCCCAGCAGAGATACAGTATATGGGCTATTTGCTAAGGTTATTTATGTCGATCTATCCATGTAATAATAAGTGAGGCGAAAACTTCGTGCTCCTTTTTAAGTACATTGCGCGCATGGAGGAGCGTGAGATTTCAGACATAAATGTAATTTAGAAATGCAATATTAGTAAATAAATAATTGAACTAGAAAGCTTAACATTTTTGTACTTTGTTTGATAAACTGTTGAGCTTATCTAAAGTAATTTGTTGATTACAATGTTAATATCTCTGTGTAATCTAGATTACCTGGGGTTGGTAAGCCGTTTGGATCGGCTTTCGCATAAAATGAGGCTCAAGTCACTTCACAAGTATCAAATCCTGAAATACTTCATGAGTATAGAATCAGTATTATATTATAATACTATACTGATATAATAGTGCTATAGGGTCACATGTATGTGACCTTATAGCATTGTAAGTCCGTAAAGGAAGGCAAGGGCGGGCGAGCAGCGCGACCTAGGGCGGCCATTCACTTTATCCTAGCCAGAAATTAAAGACAAATATTTGCTATTACAACAAACCTTTTCATATATTTGACACGATACAAGATAAGACAAGATGACAAGATACTTTTGCTAGATGGTCGTAAAATTACTATTACTAACAGATTAATGAACGAGAAATATTATTATCTTTGAGAGGACCTAATTTAAGTAAGCAATACACATACAATAATTGACTGGCCAGTCCTTTTGTTTTATTTTTTTGAAAAGATCCGATATAAAATGGTAGCTAAAAGTACATAAACATGTACATTACATAAACATTAAATATAAAAGAACTAGATTATGGAAAAAGTTAACCGAGACACTGTTATAAATAAAGACAAAATAAATAATATAAGATAAATAACTGAATTTGATAAAAAAAACAATAAAATATTTCGATGTCACTCTAGCTAGACAGCTCGTTTTGTCGTCATGTAACGTTGTCTAGGAAGGCAAGGGCGGCGCGTCCTAGGGCGGCCGTTCACTCCGCCCTACGGCGAGACGCTACCACTCTTGGCGTAGTCACCATTTAATAAGATAGAAGTGAAACCAATAATTGGTACTTGCCCTATAAAGTTATATACATATAAGAGAAACGAATGTTAAAACGTCAGGTTTTGACACCTGAAATCAGAATTGAACAATATATTGACCTTAGAAAATAGGATGCACGGATGTCGGCCCCACCCATTAGTAACAGATTTTAAAGGTTTTCAGTTCATTTAAGCCGCTTTATTATTTTTCACTATGGTGACATTTTCCGTAAATATTGGTATTAGTAGTTACTAAGTATTGGTTTTTATAAAAAAATATTTTAATTTGTATTTCTTAAAATATTGCCCTAGATCATCCCCATCAGGTAAAGTATTTATTTATTTATTTATTTATCATCAAATACAGCTATCATTACAGGATTTTCTTAATACAAGAGTGTAGTTAACTAAAATTATAATTACTTTTATTACTTAACATTATCATATTTGTTATAAATTATATTGTATTATTCTATTGTATTACATACTATTATTTATATATTTTTTTTAAAACATATAATTTTATTCCAATCTGGACCATAACACAGCACTTGTAAAGTGACTTTCTTAAATTCGCTCATCGATCAGGTAAATAAATCAATATGTTCTGCGACTACGTTAAGCGTGTGCAGAGACCGTATCAGAGGTGTTGGCCAACAAACAGGCAGGTTCTGGCGCGGGCACCGCGAGTAGCCGCGGCCGGAGCCGCCCAACATAGTCGGATGGCAGACTATGCCTCCCAGCACTCTAATTAAAAAATATTCGTGAGCCAGGTCCCTTCTCGCTTCCAAGTTGTTGTATCCGACCATGCCCAAAACGAACAAGGTTGGATACATCAACGGATAGAAAGAATACACTCCGTATACTTTAGGTATAAGTACCTCGTAAATTTATTTTGTATGTGCTCAATCATTATCCTATATTTTGCTTCATGAGGAGCCCATACGACAGCGTTGCATTCCAGCTGACTACGAATGAGGGCGTTGTATAGGGCAGTTACCGCTCTTAAATTTGTGAAGCCTACAGATTGCCTCAAAACATGCCAGTAAGCTAGCAGCTTCGCCTCTTTTTATAGCGAGGCTTAGTCCCAAGTAGCTGCGTTATTCGTATTTAATTTTTAATGTACTGTAACGTGTAAGGAACTTCTAGGAACACTATCCAACTTATTGACTGATCACTTTTTGTCACCTCTGTGTTGATTAATGTACCAAATTATAACATCATTTAATTTCATGTCCGTATTTGCATCAAAAAACTAAAAAATTAGTTTAAAAAGTAAAAATCAAAGAAAATTGCCTGTGGCCGACGGACAGACAATATCGTAACAAATACTATTAGCTTTTCTTTATTACTTTTAATGGTATGTAATCAGGTTTTCCAATTTCTTTTATTTATTAGATGCCACAAAAACTGTTGGAACAACAAAAGTTCTCTTCAACACTGCTTACAGCCTAAATAGATTTTAATACCGTAATGGAAAGGTTGCGCAACAGTCACTGAACCGTACGTCCTACAATGGGTCGCACGTCCCCGCCGGGTAGCCCGGCTGCAGCGCGAGGTCGCAGCGACCTCCAGACGCGGGGTTCGACGGCCACTTCGGGCGCGCGGTGTTATAATAGCGACGTTACGTTTCGTGAACTTTGCTTTTCAGGGCGGCTTTTGTTTTTCATGATTCGATTAAGGGTTAGGTCACGTTGAGATTGCCATTTGCGTGTTATTATGACGCCTTTAGAGATGCTTGTTATTTATAGTGATTATACCATTTTTTTCTCTTTTATAATAGTTCTTAAGAATGTATGTAATAAAGAAACTAATGTGCAAGGGGTATTGTTTTCCTTATTACCCGACTGCAAAGGAAGGGTTATATTTTTCGCGCCTATCTTGTATGTAATATTCTTTATTACCTCATATCTCCAGAACCGCTGAACGGATTTACATAATTAAGGTATCGTTAGATTCGTGTTGGCTGCTCAAGTTCTTAGATAGGTGACGTTAATAAAAACAAACATGGCGGCTGTGCGACGCCATTGGAGTTGGTGAAAAACAATTTTTTTTAATACTTCATTATGGGTATCAAATTAGAGGGCTCAACACAAGGATTTCAAAAAGGTATATCATGAAATTCGTCTATCTAAAAAGACATAAATAAAATAAAAATTAAAAAAAAAACAAAGAACCCGCCTGCGTAAAAAATAATAATTAACTAAATAGAAAATCAACTGAAAAGGCCGGAACAAGATAAAAATTCAATTTATGCAACATCATACAACATTACACACAGTCGAAGGCATAAAATTTAAAGATAAATGAAATCATTCTCATTTTGTGCGTGCCTCCGACTGTGTGTTATGTTTGATGTTGCATAAATTGAATTTTTATCTTGTTCCGGCCTTTTCAGTTGATTTTCTATTTTTGTTAAGATGTCTTCCAGTAGACCCGCGAGAGTATTTTTATGAAAAAAGAATAACCTTTTTCATTCCTTATTTGTTTATGCAGGCCACTTTTGTAGGCTTTCACTTCTCCACTTCCCGGTATTTACTTCCGGGATTTCTTTTATTACGACACTGAAATAGGGCAACATTTCTAAAAATACATTACATTAACAGGTTTCCAAACATACTTCTAAACTTTGTGTGTCTTATATAAACGTGATTCATATAATTATGTTTACTCTTAACATGATTTGTAACTGCTGAAATGATTATTTAATACTCAATCTCAGACAGTATAAAAACAAGATAGACAGTTGCACCTTCCTTCACCTCTGTCGCGTTAGAACGTTCAGGATATTCCCCTCACAGCCTTCAAGCTTTGGAGGAGCTTGGTGAGTGTGCAGGGGAACAACCGCCCAGCACCTGCCGCCCTCCAGACGCGCCGGCCGTCGCCCCGCGCCGCCCTTCGTCAGGCTTGCCGCCCACAGATGCAATCAGCCCTGGAGGCCGCGGCGTGTGCGTACACTGCGTGTAGACACAGCCCCAATGCGTATTCGGGTATTTGTATCTGATGGCTGTGTACGGGTACGCCAGTTTTTTCCATTGGCAGCGTTCTCTTCGTCTGTGTGGTGTTGTTGACCTGACCGCTCTTATGTCATTGAAACTAGGCTTTTCAATAATGTTGAAAGTGTTCACGTTTGTGTTTTCGTGATATTGGAATATGGATGTGCCATTCAGTGTTTTGTATAACTTTTAGATAGACGTAGAGAAGTCTGCAGTTAGTGAAATGGTTCACGTAGTTAAAGCGATAGTTAGTTAAGGAACTATATCTGAAGACATAAAGTAATAGCATTTACCTTGTATATTTTGCAAGTAAATAAAATGAGTATCTACCAGTTTGTTAATGTCTTAATTTTTTTTGTTACTTATTTTATGATGTCCACGTAGATAACATAATTTATATAATAACAACAATAATCAAAATTAATAACGTTTATGTAATTATGTCGTTAACGTGCCCGATCTACGTTTCCTAAGGCTAAGTCACTGTCCCAAAAGCTGGTCATCGGATGGGTGATCAAAAATTTATCATGTCGAGCTTCTCTGTGCTTCGGACAGCCATTGGTCCCGGCTGCAATAGCACTCGTTAACAACCAACAATCTGCAATGGGCCCGTGTGGTGGATTTTAGCCCGTTTTCCCTTCCCATTCATAGGGCAGGATCGTGCCCCAGCAGTGGTAACAAAAATTGAGCTGGTGATGAAAAAGAAGCATCAACACATAAAACGCCATGTGACCGACAAACAATTGAATTTCTATTGCGTCTGGGCCCGGCGGCGCACCTGTTTAAATATAAAGTATAGTTTTTTCTCCAAGTTCCATTTGAAATGAATTTCCGTTATTCAGTATGTAAAATATGTGCAAAAAAGTATTGTGCGTGCGTATGTAGTTACATTTCGATGAACATACAATCATTAATTGTTTAGTATAAAGTTATAATTTTATGGCGAAAATGAGCTAAGCTGTGGTTGTTTCCATAAAAAACCACATTAGATAGGTATAGCTGCTCAATAAAACTGTGACGTCACCACGCTTACGTCATTATTCTGCGAAATCGCAATGTTTTGAACACCGAAGGCGATATACCTAATTTTACGTTTATTGTTAATTGTTAATAGAAGAAAATAACAGTATTCACATTTAAGTCGTAATTTCTTTTGCTACGGAACTAGGGTTTAAGACCCGATGATGTTTAATTAAGGCCTTCTTTCGGTTCTATTTACGTGGACTTTATGTATTTGACCTAACTATGAAAAAGAATTCCTTATCTAAATATCTATACAGGAATATTCCAGAAATTTACATAAAGAATTAAATAAGTATTGAAAAATATGCATAAATACCAATTACATAATTTACGTAGGTACTGATTTGAGTTATGGAATGTCATTTTATTGTTTGTGATGCGATAATTCAGTATATTAATGGACCTCGATATATATACTCCTAGTTTGTTAGAAAATAAAAAAAGGTAGATGTTGTTTTACATCGTTATGCATTATAACTAATTAACTAACTAACGAACGAAATCAACGAGCTCAATGTCGCAGCGGGTTTCGCGTTCAAACCAAATCAAATCAGATCATTTATTGCATTTATGTAGAGTAAAGGTTAAGAAACATCTTGCATGAAATAGGTACCTGTTTTTTAATCAGTATTTGTAAGCAGTATTATATACAATCAAGACCACACGTAAGCAGCTACACGAGTCCATCCACATCGCGGGTGACAGGGCCAGATGGAGAGCGCTTGTCTTGACCACCAGATGTGATGGTCACGATCCTCAGCATTGAGGGAACGATTTATTGGATTGGGTTATATACAAACATACATACGCTACCATTCTTTATAATCACCATCTTGGTAATTCTAGTAAATATGTTGGTGACACAATGACAAATGCTTGTTAGTAAATGTTCATTTTTTACATATTATTGTATACGATGTTTCCCTGTGACCACGGACCCTGCAAAGGGTTCGAAACGTCAGGATAAACATTCAAAAGTAATGTGTAAAATAAACGCGAGTAGATCCGTAAAAGTTGTTTCATTTAAATACGATGTTTGTTAATAATAATAAACTGAATGACGAAAAAAATATTCAGAACCGCAATTTCTCTAAAAAAAATAGGTAGTATTCGAGTTACGATCTTCGAAGTTAAACTTTTTTACACGAGCTTTCATATACGGGCATAATGCCAGAACAGCGGTAAAGTGACTAAATCAAGATATCTCGAGCTCTCCTATGTTTTAGATAGCACGTAAGCCGTTGGTCCCGGTTGCTTCATTTAGTAGATATCAGTCGTTGAAACCCTCCAACGTGCATTGAGCGCCAGCGTGTGGGAAGGCCTGGGCCCAGCAGTGGGACCTTTAAAAGCTGTTTATAACTTCAGGAAAATTGCTTTTGAAAGTCAAACAAAAAGATCAAAAGCGCAGATTTCTAAGAATTTACGAACAAATGTTACTCAATACTAAACTATATATAAAACCGTTTAGCTATCAACTTATGAATTCTTACTTATATCCATATATTAATAGCAATGTCAGTTTAATACAATGAGTAACTATTGTGGAAACAATTCACATACTGTTGTTTATCAAGTCAGCCATCATGACAATTTCAACATTAACATGAAATACTAGTTCGTATTTATTCTAAAAGGTAACATCAGATAAAACAGATCATGAAGACTCACAAGCCAGAGTTGAAGTTATTATCTACGCGGCCTCCGTCGAGCGTCGAACCCGCGGCAACTAGGTCAATGCAGCACGCGACGTCCCGCCGCACTCGGTGACGACAATGCCACAGACCTACTAATTATAGAGGTGACTATTTTATTTATCTAACCGATGTTTTGTAGGAACTGAATGATATGTCTTTATTAAAATAATAAAACAGATAGTTTTACTATATTGTAGTTAAAGACATTTATAGTGTTTACAATGACCATACTCGTACTTCGACCTTATATTTTGCTATAAGTTATGTACTGTTTTTAAGTTACTTAGTTTTTTGCCCACATCTTTATAATCCGCTCTTCTAAACAACGCTAAAAACTTGTTACGCTGTAAAGGAGACATGCAGCCACCATAAAACTTTAAAAAAGTCAATATGTTATGCGTTACCGACCTGGTGGTTTTAATCTAAAGCTTAGTGCGGTGCTCATACGGTAACAATTATGCAATTTCTTCCGAAGGTCGCCGTCGCGTTACCCAAGCCCGTCTTGTTTCGGTCTCGTGGCCTCGCTGCGATTTGCTATCACTCAGTTCCCATATGTTGCAAAATACTATTAAACAATTCGTAAACGTACATTTAAGGTTTTAGTCTTAAAATAAATAGCGAAAGGCGCGTGCGTCATGTGCATAAGTACTGTTACTGAAATTCTTACACTTCGGTGTTGTACTCGTAGTTTGTGTAGCAACGCGTTGAATCGATTCGAAGCTTTCTTATTGAATACTTTTGTGTAATAATGGATAATGTTAATAGAAACAATACTATATATATACCAGTGATCAACTTCATTCAACGTATTAGTATTATAAAGTCATTTTGCATGGTTAATGATAACTCGGAAAACATAGCACTAAACCTTAGTAGTTACTAGCGGCCGCCAGCAGTTTCACTCGCGGGGTTCCCGTACCCGTGAGAATATCGGTATAAAAAATTTTTATGTATTAATCCAGGTTGTAAACTATCTGTATGCCGAATGTCATCCAAATCCATCCATTCGTTGTAGCGTGAAGAAGCAACAAATATACACACATCACACAAACTTTCGCATTCATAATATTAGTGTGATTACTAAGATAGAAGATTATGAAAGTATTTAAAGATAACGCATCGACTTTTCATAGTTCCACGTTGCCTGCTTCTATCTCGAGAGGAAAAACATCGGTCTGAAACGAACTAGCAACAATTACTTCGTTATAACTGAATAATATGATGGCCTGGACAACAAGCCGTTAACGTTTGCTCAATGAAAGCATTTTTTTAATTAGGTATCAGGTAAAACAAGTTATTTATCTTCATTTGTTTAAATAATTAAATGCGTTACATAAGAGCAGGTTTTTAATGAAATTCTTAAACCATATAATTCATGTAAGACTAACTACAGATTTCCTTATCATATTAAAAAACTTCTGAAGGAACAGAAAATACAACAACTTTGTCTTTCAAACATTTTTGTCGCTTAAGTTTTTAAACTTGCTAATTTGAAATTTATTTCTTTATAGAGTTTTTTGAGTACAATGTCGATTGACACACATTTTTACAAATTTAGTAGTAGCCCACAATGATTCTACTGTGTTGAATTTGTTAGACACTATGACCAGTCTTTCAATTCATAACATCTATAGCTTAGCTGTTCGCACCTAAAGTTTCAGATATACCTCGTCAGTTTCCACATTTCAGTGAATCAGCTACGTCGTTGGCAGCGGTGTAAGCCCCGTTTTAGAACGAGCATGACCCAGCCCAACAATGCAACAAAATAATGCATAGCTGTCGCATTTTATACCAGTTTATATCTTTCCGTGACCGCGGTAGCTAATACATTTGAGCTTTGGTTGGAGGACGCCGCAGAGCCGGGCTCGTGAACCTGGGACTTGATAGTTTGCCGATGCATATCCGACGTTGGTTCAGGATGCAAATTGTTCCTTTTAGGTATGTAATGTGAAACGTGAATAACTCGTTGCTGTAAGTTTTTGCTTTCAAGTTTTATTGATTTAGCTTCATTGTTAGGCGTAAATTGAAAATGATTTTTTAACTCAATTTATTAGTCATTACACAATTTTTTTTAGTTATTTGAAGTCTAGATTAATGTGGTAAGTTTTCCAAATTTTGAAACTAAGTTAAATCTCACATAGACGAACCATACCAGCACAAGGTGAACAGGTAACAAGGTAACACAGACACACTGCTAGTAAGTAAGTAAATAAGTAATTTTTATTTCCATTTTCAGTTTTACAAAAACTATTTACAAGCCCCCACACTAGGCATAACCTGACCTGTGGGGAAAAAAAACCATTTACATATGATTTACATAGTCTCAGGACTCCTCTCATGGTAAGAGTCACAAGGAATCATCAACACTGGCCAAGTCTGAGTTGGTGGGTCTAAATGACTGCTGTAAACATACGACACCAACGGAGACAAACGGCTTAACGAGCCTTCCGAAACACGCAAGAACTGACATATAAAATTTGGGCACCCATCCGAGGGCCATACATTGCTTAAACATCTTTGCTTTCAAGACCGTGAACACTGCGGCAAAGAGCTACTCAAACTTTAGCTCCAGATAAGTCTATTCCTACCCTAATATACATAGGTACATATGAAAATACTAATTTTTTACTAATTTCCATAAATAAAAAAGTTTTAGGCTCGAGTCAACAAAGCCTACAAAGTTGACCGGCCCTATCCAGTCATATTTAATGTTAGGATATACGTCAAGTTTTACACGAGCTGGAGCTAGCCCGGCAACAGGCGTCGCCATGGCAACCAGATCGCAACGCTTCAGCGGTACTGTGCGTCTCTACGGCGTCATAGCCTAGATAGATTTGAGAGAGGGTTCCTCTCAATTCTTCCAAATAATAAACGATTGAACTTCTTTTTTTCTAACTCAACAATTGCCACTATTGTTCCTAAGCCCTCACGTGGGCGAGAACGTACCACGAACCTTAAAGACTAAACACTACAATCAAACAAGAATAGGTTGAAGCGTCTCCAAATCACAAAGGTGTTCGTGGCAATACCAGACCAAAAGTGTCTAAAATGTTCTTGATACTCTTTTGAATGTTGGTTTTGAGAGCTTGAGAAACCAGTTTTTTTTTAAATTTTCTTTTCTAAGAATTTTACGGTTAAGTTTTAGCAAACTCGATTCTCAAAGAAAATCTTGGTCTGTTTACGAAGACCGACCAAGTTTGTTAAACCTTGCGATGCTACATCAGTGTAGCTATACATATAATGAGGCGAGGTGTTGACGGACAGATGAATCAAAACACCTAATTTTATATAAGTTAAGGAATACATACAAGTATATGTTTTGTATAATACATTAATGAACCAATCAAAGGTACAAAGGTTAGGATCTGTTCGAAAATAGCTCGTAAATTTCAACTATAAAATATTATTTTTCTCGACCTTCCTTCGATTTACTACAATGAAACATTTATGGAAGTAAAGGGAAAAACCATTAACTTTTGTGATAAAACAAAACAACGATTAAAATTGATAAAGTAACCAGCACAGAGTAATACTTAAGAAATTCACATCCACTTACAGTGTGACCTACTTTAGTATTCGCCGTATTTGACTATAACGAGCCTATATTTCTTTAACATATTATGTAAAGGTAAATATACCGATCGACTGATAGCTGTAGATAAAACCTACCTATCTCAAAAGCTCGAATATCACAATTTTTTTTACCTTACTTTTATTTTTTCTACTTTACCTTATAAAGTAGCGTAATTATAGCTTTATAGTATAGATAACATATATATAGCTTTTTAAACTTAAATTAACTAAGACTTAAATTAAATTACTTAAATTATTTGCAACTTTCAAATCAATAGTTGCGTAGTACAAATAAGTCATTAATTATTATCTAGAACAATACACCTTTAAAAATTGCAACTGATGAGCTATTCCTTTTAAAAACAAAAATTTTAACAAAAAAAACCGACTTCAAAAAATTTTACTGAAAAAATTGCACTAAAAAGTAAAAAATAATTGCGTAGTTAGACAATCATTTTATTAGGAAAATATATAGGAACAATTATTGTTAATTTTGGAGCCGGTGCCAGTCCGCATTTGTAATCAAAATTTCATGCATTTATGCATTTATGTACTATTATGATTATATATAGTTTGTCGTTAAATGTTTATGTTAAAGTTACCTTGGCTGGCACCGACTCCAAAAATAACAATAATTGTACCTATATATTTATATTTCACAAACATTTGTGTGTCACAGTCGACCCCCTAATATAGAACGAGACAATAAAATTGAACCAAGAAAACTTAATCAATAATGGATCAAATATACAACTATATAAATAAAAGTTAATTTTAGAACTTTAAGCATTTTTCAATGAACTATTCGGTTTCTAAGCTAGTATATATCAAATATCAAAATCAGGGCCACCGCCCAAAGCCTATAACAACAATGAAACTAGTCTAGTTGTCAGATGAAGTTGGGAAATCAGATCAGTTTGAATAAATTCACGAAGTTCCGTAGAATATCATCGTTTCTAGGCCGTCTGCCCAACTCCCTTGAGCCACAGGCTAAAGGGACAACAACATGAATTATAATCAGTATTCATGAATCATATTCTTTTTCAGATGAATTAGTGCAAAAAAGCAATCAAACTGTTTATCTCATCAAGGGTGAACATGCACTGTCTAGGCAAGTATGCTACATCCTAGGCCTTATCATCGCTTACCATTAGGTGATATCGCGGTCTATAAATACTTGCCTATAGAAGATTAAAAATAAAGTAAATTATTAAATATTTTTAAGTCACACACCGATACTATACTATCATCTCTTCTGTGCCGCTAGCTTAAGTCAAGTAGTTAAACCACCGGTTTTGAACCCGTGACACAGAAGAGATAATAGTACTCCGAGGTCGAGGTTGAGTTCGCAGAACAGCGAGGGGTATATAGTACTGGGTTTTTAAGATTGTTTTAAGTTCGACCGGTAATCTCCCACCGTCTTATCTAAGTCTCTCGCGGTAATAATGATATAAGTAGCAACATTTTTTTTTGTCAGTTAGTCGGGGCTCTGGTGAGGTGCCCTTCCACCGTTGCCCTCAATGTTATTCCTAACAACTAACAAACTTCCTAGATTATTTTTACATTTTAATTGCCGCAGTTAATATGCTTATGTATGTAATATATAATAGATTGTTATTAAAATTGCGCAAAAAAGATGAAAACGATAATTTAAGGTATTTAAATAGAAAAATATAAGAGGAAAACCAAACATAATACGAAACATTTCACATTATAACTGGAAACGTCACTAGCAATTTAATAAACAAGAATAAACGTCAAATGTGTGTCACGGCTACGAAGGGACTCACATTACTGACATAACGTTTCTGTAAGATTTCGTCTAATCAAAACAAAAGATTTTAGGAGAAGTTAGTACATTCTCCTACTCCTACTATGAGTCTTATAATAAATCTTTATGCAATGCCACCGGATGTTTCCTACTTACATTCAAGAATATCTACAATGAGATGTTCATTAGCATTTTGTTGAATGGGAGCCAGGCAGGGGCAGGTAGTTTCCGAGCTGGCACATCTCCAGCCATTTTAAAATTTGAATGTATTTTCTTGCACTTACTACGCTCATTATTCCGAAGGTTGATTAACGCGAAGCTATTGCCTCTGTGACCATATTATTATAATCATATTGTATTCAGTTAAATGTAATGTGTAATATGTATGCATAATATGTATGCAATATGTAAATTGTATGTATGTTAGTCTGTTAGGTATCTATGCTATGGGTCCCTATATATTGTACGACTCCTATTTATTTTTAATTTCTTTCTTTAACATGTCTGTGTTTTATTGTGTATTTTAAAGTATTTTATTCTATTCTGTTCGGTCTGGTTGTTGGCAGTGTTTGTCGTAAGTCCGCTGGTAGCTAGCTACCACCGTTTTATCTAAGTAATATTGATAGCTAGTTCTTATGTAGTGAGCTGTGGTTGAAGTTTGCTTCCACCTTCACCGTCGTCATAAATTTACTGTCAGCAGTTAAATTGCTGAATATTAACATAACTTACGTTTAAATATAACAACTTTTACGGATCCGGTGCGTCTCACTTAATATACCAACATTTGATAAAATTAAACTTTAATAACGTTAATTTTACATAATAATCATTTGTTATACCAACGCTTTATATAGTTTTGTTTATAATGACGTTTAATTTACGTAATGTTCATTTTATATAATACCATTTAGTATAGGTAACGTTCATAATGAATAATGCCATTTGAAATAAAACACATATAATATATCGTTCATTTCATATAACTTTGTTGATATACGCGTCATTTTATATAACTATTATTTAAGATAGTAACGTTTCAAATAATTGATATAATCTTCGCTTCGTATAACAATCAATGGACATTATGGTTGGTATACAGTGTCAGTAACAGAAACAAATCGCTGCAAAACCGACTACACGTAGTCTTGTCTGTCCTACCCCTAGAGTGTAATTTAACAGGTTGACCGGCGTCGGGCCCAGACACAAAAGAAATTCAATTGTTTGTCGGTCAAATGGCGTTTAAGGCGTAGAGGGGCGAGGCGGCCCGCGAGCTGAGGAGCAGGTGGTTTCAAAAGCTCGCCGCCGTGGCTGAGGATGGCTGGCAAAACCGGCCAGCAAGCCGAAGTTGCGGTTGAGCGAAAACCATCTGCGACGATAAGCTCGCGTGGGACCGCCCGCCAGAGCCCCGCAGAGCCGGAGCCGTGACAGAAACTATGTTTGCTGCATGCTTGCTTGCTTGTTTGCATTATGCATGCTTGTTTGCATGCTGCATGCTTTGCATTGTCTGCATGCTTGGTTGCATGCTGCATGCTTGCTTGCATGCTGCATGCTTGCTTGCAGCAAATAACAGATTTTATATGAGTAGAATTAAAATTTTAATGACTTGTTGACAGTCAGAGGAAGCTTGCAAGTATATGGTTGACTCTGTAGTTTCCCTTTCAAAAGTAGTTATCATTTGAAATATAACTTAACTTAACATTGAAAGGTTATGCAACAAATGTGCTAACAGAGCTGATAAAATTTCAATATCTCTTGTCCTTCACATGTTTAAAAGTTAAATAACTATACGTTCTCCTCTCAAACTCAATCCTCCTCGAATTTGGGAAAGTGTAGAGACACCCTTCTACATCAAAACTAGATATAGTCAACTGTAAAAACTAAATATAGCTAGTCAACGACCAGTCTACGGTAACCGCTTGACGTCAGGCGGGCCGTATGTCTGATTGCCACCTCAGTAATTCAAATAATAAAGAAAAACATATTTTCCTGAGATGTTCTGTTTTATTGTCTAGCTAGAGGTTCCCAAACTTATTTCGTCTAACGCCCACTTTGAAAATCAGTTATTTTGTAGCGCCCTCCATTTTTTTTCACCTTAAAAACCTCATTAACATATTAGTCTCGCCTGGAGTTTAATTGAACCTATATTCTAAACACGAATATTTCTCAGTGTTTGATACCTATTACGTATTAAATATCTTAAAATATAAATAGCGTTGTGAACGCATTAAAAATAATAAATATTTAATATTTTTTAATTTCTATTTATACAATAAAATAGGATACAAATATGAACTAATAAATGGATCTTGTGTAGTAGGAGGATTTTAATTTCAGTGAATTTTAAAATATGAAGTAGCTGAAGTTAAAAATCACCCATCGCCCCCTGAAATAACATCAGCGCCCCCCAGTTTTTTCCGGGCCCTTTGCCGCCCCCCTCTAGGCCTCCAGCGCCCAAAAGGGGGCGTTATCGCCCACTTTGGGAAAGACTGAGTCTAGCTGTTTAAAATATGCAAGTAGTTTCAACTTTTTGCTAAGCGGCCTAGGCCAAGAGAGACTGTACGCGCCATTAGTTAAGCGTTCACCTGTAATTCGCCGATAATGATTCGTTTTTTATACAATAAAACGATTTTACTAAAAAGGATCGCGTTTCTGTCACCGACTCCGAGCAATTGCTCTTAACTGCATCATATTTATAATACTGAGAGTCGTTCGAAAATAAACTTTATTGGTCTGATGTTAGAGTTTACGACCGCTGCACTCATGTTTATATTTAGCATAGTTGGTTTTGCGTTTGTGTTGTGGGATTTTGTGCCTAGTTAGCAGGAGGGTAGGGTCGTCGTTGGGTGTACGTGCAGTTGTTGGAGGCGTATCTAGGCCGGGTGCCTTGAGCGGGGTATTAGCATGCGGCGGCCTCGCGCGGTCTCTGCCCCCGCGGCCTTAGGCCCGCTGGTTTCCTTCCTTCCCTAGCCTGTTCCTGGCCTCGCGAACCTTGTCGATGCTCTTAGTTCAACTCGACTATTTGGTTAGATTTCGAGCTAGATATAGGCGGTGTAGGTAGAACACTGTATTTTGTTGGCATTCTTCTCTTTATATATGAATGTTACCCGAATGACGTATTGAAGTAAGGCAGTTATTTTTGTATTTTATGCAGTTGCCTGCATGTTTTAAGAACTCAGGCAGGTTTCAGAGAAATATTTTATTTCTTTCTCTATATCGAAACGACTTGAAAAAAGATAATATCGAATTAGAGATTCCAACATAGATGTCGTAATTGATTTTTCAGTTAGAACTCTTATCTAATATATGTTTAATTGTATTGGGAGTTCGAAATAAGAAGTACGCTATGTCCCAAACGATGCCTCAAACCCGGAACCCTCCTCTCGCTGGGAGTTGGTGGCCCGCCAGCGCTGACGCAAGCGTCGGTGTCGCAACGCGGCACAGACCTTGTGCACGCGCCGCACACCTACCGCACTACTGAACCAGCGCAGCGGAGCGAGTGTTCGCAAAATAATGCTACAACAAATAGTACGCAAATGGTTGTATAACATACGCTTTTGGGTATTGGGTAAAGTTGATGATACTTCACTGTAGAATGCAAAAGCTAACTAACTTCTGCGGACAGTCGGTATGTAAATATTACTCAAAACACATTCTACTTGAGCTATGGGTTTAGCATGTGAAAACACATTCTTACAAAATTACGCAACACACAATAAACCGCCATAAAAGAACGACAATTCAATTGATTATGTAGTTTATTGATTCTAATTTTAACCTTAACATAAGCAGTAGCAATTGACATGCAAATTGTTAAATTATCTAATGAATTTACGGTAAAGTGTCCATATGGAGGGCGGCATGGTCCGCGAGCGCCGTTCTACCTTATGTCAGCGCCGAGATGATTGGCCGAGCGGCCTTCTAGCGCCGTCTAAGGCACATTTAGAGCGGAGATTCTACCAACATAGAGTCATTGGTGTGTGCCTGCTAAAGTTTTTTGCGCGTCGTTACCTAAGTACGCATCTCGGTCAAGCTTAATTACAACGTTGAAACCGTGATGCGCCGGCGCACACTGCAGAATATATGCTATGCTATTTAATTAGATGTTCATCATCATTATCAGCCCTTATTAGTCCACTGCTGTAATTAGGTATAGTTTGTTCGTTATATGAACAGGAGTTTTCTAATATTATGTTAAAGAAAGCCTAACCTGTTACCGATTGTGTGACAAAAAAGTGATTTAATGTTTATGAATGTCTTATAGTTTATTGTACCTACATTACCTACTAAAAAGCTAATACTTTGAATGCTTTATTTATTATTTATTTATTTATTTAAGGATTGTCAACAGAGTTTACAATATTCAAAATGGAAACATCATACACTAAAAAGTTCTTTGTTCTTTTGCTTTTTACTTTTTATATTTTCTAAAAATTATTAGCTGAATTTGAAATGGTAAATAATATTTATAATAAATTGTTTTATAGCAGAAATACCTACGAATAAGCGGGCAAAAGTCACGGTCGCGCTAATAAAGCTTCGTTATTGGAGGGCCTGTCGTGGTTGTTATTAATAATTTGACGTTGTGTGATCTCTCGGCGGCGGCGGTGGTTAGGAAACAAGTGCGAAAACTTCTGACAACGTTGGAATTTGGCAAAGCCTCGATTCTGGCATTTCGAATTGTCCCTAATCTTGTGACAGTAGGTATAGTCTGATTTTGACAGTTTTTCTATAAATGTTTAATTAATTTTTAACGCAAATTTTGTTGCGAACAAATTACAAAAACACAAATGTTGAAAAAATTTCCACGAGCAGGATTTGAACCTGCGCCTTTGGCTTTCAAAGTAAAAAGTGTTGAATAATTTCGGCGGGCTGGTTAGAACCACGATAGCTCAATTGGAAGAGCACCTGACCCGGAATGTCAGAAGGGTGCAGGTTCAAATCCTGCTCGTGGAAATTTTTTCAACATTTGTGTTTTTTTTTATTTTTCTATAGTCCGACAAACTCGGGCCTCTGTCAGACTGCGGACTTTGTAATAAATGTTATTGTAAATTTTGCAGTTAGTCCTGGTTTTGGAGAGCTGCGACGCGCTAACCCTTTTAGCAAATTCTTTTTCCGCTTAAGTCATGATGTATACCTAAGTTATAACGTACTGTTATTAACAAAATAAACTGAATAGACTATGAAGAAAATAAAGGAACTAGTTTAATCATTAGTCATTACCATCTGGCTCCATACTTATAGGAAAGTAATTAAAATCGCATATACGATTTGATTAGTGGGAACTTGATTGCTCTGATTTATTAACTTTCAGTTTAAGGTTTCTTAGTCAACCATTTTAGCACGAGTGTTATGTTAGTGTTATTATATAAATTAAATTCAAGAGGTAAGTTATAGTATATGCTTTATCAAAATATTGTAAGCACACTGTTTAAAGAAATACTTGATAGTCAACCTTTTTCCCCTTATTCCTACCATCTTCTCTGATCTTCGACTGTCTCTGGCCAGCCTGGGTGGAACAAATCTTAATCATCACCCTAATTTATTAGAATTATTTCTGTCCACATGACTTATAAACCTATGAAAACTACAAGAATCCTGCTTTAAGATAAAATATGTTCACTATCAAGTTTCTGCTACAGTAGCAAAAAAAAGGTAATAGTCGCGGCGCCGCCGCCGTACCAGTTTTTCACATAGATCCACAGATCCATAGATCGTGGACCGGTTCACCTCAGCTCTAAGTGGGACAGGATGCAGGCTCACACGCGGCGTGCGTGCGCGTGCGCGTGTGTGCGTGCGCATGCGTGTGCGCGTGTGTGTTATATAACTGTGATTTAAACGTGTGTCGGCTTTTCTGGTTAATTTGCAATAGGCTGCTTATAATTTAAGTTCGTAAAGTCTTGATTGCTACGTGCTGGAATTATCACATCAAGTAAGGTGTTGTTGGACGAGGTAGAGATTTTGGAGGTTTTCGTTAAGTAGATGAGTTTGGAGAGCTAAGTGTAGTGGATGATTATATCAAAATTGCAAATTTTAGAACGGCCAAATGTTATGTGGATAATGTACACTAGTACTAGTCGGGTCATGATCATTATGTTTTATACGTTTGAAACTTCATTCAATTACGTTGATTGAAGGTTTGAAACTCATATGCGGACCGCGGGTCGACTGTGGCCAAAGGCTCTCTTATATTTGAGACTGGATAATTGATGTGATTGTGACTGAATGAATTGATTATATAACTCATGCGCAGGTTGCTAGGTAGGACTAATCACGGTTGCGCATGGAACTGCCCCGTGCTCTGGCTACTTGCAAGTGCTCGATGTGTGAAGCCTGTGTTTGTTTCATTCCACTCGCGCATAATACCGGTGTTCGTACGTGTTTCAGTTAGTTTAAATTGCATGGCATACAGAATTGCTACGATTGATTAGTGAGAAACTCATTTTAGCTATATAGTAGGATTTGTTTTTTTACATAACGTCGGATGCCCTTTTTCCTCCATCTCGCCTGATCATGATAGTAAATAGGTGTGAACCAAACCGAGTGAAATAATATTCAGGTACCTGCATGCCCTCCGCCGGGTATCGAACCTGGGACCTTTGTGTCTAAGACCGGTAGTTTACCACAAAACTGTACACAGGCGGTTGATAGTCATTAGGCAATTTTATCCGCATCAAAACATTTTGACATAGAAAAAAAAACACATGCCACTTTTAGTTTAAACAAAATGACTTCGTCGATATCGACACAAAGTGTGAAGTGAAATTAGATCTTGTTGCGACACTGGCAGGGTTGAATTCGCGTGACCTCCTAACGCTCGTTGCGACCTTGTTTGTACCCTAAATTGCACTAGTGTAGTGACCCGGCTGCGCGCAGATTTTCCGCGCGACCCTGACACACATCGCGCGCCAAGTGCAAAGCTGTGCGCATTTGCGCGCTCGCTTATCGGAATAGCAAAAGGTTTTATCGAACAGAAACTGTGGTGATTCTAATAGAGGACTCTCTCTTCGTTAGTCGTTTAAACTCTACTTAAGTTATTTTTTTATGTAGTAACACTGTGATGTTACTGCTACTGTCGTAGCGAACATTACGACGCACCTAATATTATATTTATGTATTCTATATACGTACCTTCATTTAACGTGTTACAGTGAAATTGAAACTTACCTGAAAAGAAAGACAAAAATATTAAATATTATTCTTATAAGTACACTTGTATAACATAAGAATAACAAACACACTCTAGTGGAAATCGAAGACGGGACCATTGGAGTACTAGGCAAGGTCACTACCACAAGTCACACACGTCGTTCGAATGATCAAATATATAGAACAATAGGATATGTAGGTCATATCTTGTTAATAAATTGATAAATTAATTGCCATTTCATTTCGATTGAAGATAATTAACAAGTATCAGACAGTACAAATTATGTTTTCGAAATTAGTCTTGAAGGGTTATGAATATTTTTTTAATGGTAAAGGCAATAAAAAAAACAATAATGAAAAAATGAAAATATTATTTTGTATACATCATCTGTTTAAAATAAATGTGCGCTGAAGCACGTCTAATGTTAGGTAGAAAATAAAAATAACACTATCAACAATTTGTATTCAAAGAACAATAGGCTAAATGGGATCAGAAGAAGTAAAAATGGTTAGTATTGGAAGCATTCTTAAATAGTTTAATTGTATCACCGGTTTGGAATGCAGAATTCTATCGAGAAAACTTAGCAAAAACATGATAGTTACCTACTCCATTCAGTTCAGTACAATATCACTTTCTGTTTCTTAAAAGTTTGACCTGATTACTGCCAACCATTTAAATATACCTATCACTATGTTTATAAACTAAAATGTTGTATGTTTATAAAAAAAAATTGTGGCACGTCACAAACAGAATCGAATTCCGAAGTCACTCAGTCAAGTCCCTAACCACGGCTCATTATAGGAATAAATAAAAAAAACCCAAAACGTATCCCATAAAATTCCTATAATTCGTTAACCAACATTCAGAGTGGTTGTAGTTTGACACCCCTGGGCGTGGAGTGGCGCTCTGAGGGCACCCAGCCGTGTCTACCTCGTAAGAAAAAAATAGTCTATGGTCTGACATGAAAAAAACTTTAAGCTTAGAAAAAAAAGACATACGCGATATTTGGCGACGACACGCGACGAAAAAAGTTTATGTGTGTATCCTGTTCTGTTTTTGATTAATAGTTTAAAACTGTAGCTTCATACGAGTATATTCCTGTTTTTAATTTCGTTATGTAACTTATTGAGCAAGTATACTAGTAACCACTTTCATAGGAAACATAATTTAACTATGAAGATTTAGATATGTCACTGAAATACTTTTGCTTTATTATCATAGATTTGAAATGAAATGAAAAAAATTAAATAATTTTTATGTCTTCCACCAAGGATACTTTTGTTTTCAAAAGTTTATTAATGTTTAGCTGCTACTTGGTTACGTAAATTTGTGAGGTTAAAAATTTCATTTGTTCTTCAATTCGACTATCGGCACCTATCAGCCGGTGAGTGCAACTGCATGACGTCACACTGTTTATTATATCGGTTGGCGTGATTTATTATTAAATATCGGTAGGTAGTTACTGATAAGTTTATGGTGATCTCTTGTTATGTCACTCGCATACCCAAATTATACCAACAAATGAAATAAATATATATATGTGAATATAGTCACATCGATATCTTTAGCCTTAAACTGTCAAAATTTATATATTGTTATTTATATATTTATATATCGTTGATTAGAGATTCATTCAATTTATGAAGCCTAAAATTAGCATCTCAGTTTGTTAAACTTAAAAGTTAATAATTAATAACACACATTGTTTTTGATTTAAAAAAAAATATTGCGCATACTTATGTGCAATGTTTGCTCAGCAAACACTATTGAATGTACTGTGTATTTGAACTTGATAAGTGGAAACTTCTATGGCAAGTGTAAGATTTTATAGTTGTGTCTATTCAAATGTATTTAAAATGCTGTTTGTTTCACAATTAAAGAAAAAAACTAAAACTTTTTTGACACAGAAAAGAGCCGAGTCAAGAGGGGGGATAGATATATCAGGGACATCATTGACTAGGGACAACATTTGTCGCGGAACTGGTAACTGACATCACTTTTTAAGTCCATAATAACCGTAACATAGAATTTTCCTCTAATTAGGCACTAAGTAGGATACATTTTTTTTACCGTTGCTGACGAAGAACAAGCTCCAAGTAATAAGATGTTCTAAAAACCAGCACTATGCCGACAGCTACTGTTGTGTCACAGCATATCCTGAGAGCATATCTGTTGCCATGTCTACCAGTAGTTTTATTAGAATTAGTAGTTTTATAAGAATATTTTTCCCTATGTATATGGCATTAAAAGATTTATAAATATTGTTTTGAGTTTATGCATTTGTCATAATTATGTAGTTAAAAAATAAATAAATTTTTACTAGAAATAATCAACCAATCTTAGGAAGGTCGTGTGGGAATCGAACCCACGACCCTTGGGTTATTATTATTACTATTTAATGTTAACTGCTACGAGTGAAATTTCTGTCCTACTTTTTTGCAAGGAACATGTGAAAAAGTGCTATAAATATTAGTAGTGCGTTCATGGGTCACCTATTAGAGCACGCTTCGCAAAAGCGAAGGATGATTAATAACGTGGCGCCTAAGCTCACAAAAATCGGCCAAGTGTGAGTCGGACTCGCGCACGAAGGGTTCCGTACTTTATGACTTATTAAAAAAAACTACGTACTAGATCTCGTTCAAACCAATTTTCGGTGGAAGTTTGCATGGTAATGTACATCATATATTTTTTTTAGTTTTATCATACTCTTAATCATTATTATTAGATTATTGGTTTATACTTTAAATATTCATATACCCTTATTGGTGAAACATACATGGTTCCAAATCAACACCAACATCACTCAATAATATGTACATACCTATGTTTATGAATAAATGATTCTGATTCTGATTCTTATTTTAGAAGTTACAGGGGGGGACACACATTTTACCACTTTGGAAGTGTCTCTCGCGTAAACTATTCAGTTTAGAAAAAAATTATATTAGAAACCTCAATATCATGTTTGAAGACCTATCTATAGATATCCCACACGTATGGGTTTGATGAAAAAAAGGGACCCCAAAAATTTTTTTTTCTATTTTTTTGTGAAAATCTTAATACAGTTCACAGAATACTTCTACTTACCAAGTTTCAACAGTATAGTTCTTATAGTTTCGGAAAAAAAGTGGCTGTGACATACGGACGGACAGACAGACAGACAGACAGGCATGACGAATTCATAAGGGTTCCGTTTTTTGCCATTTGGCTACGGAACCCTGAAAACGGGACATTTCGTGTCAGTTATTAGGCAAAATAGCTATCGATATTCGGGTGTTGTTAACCAAAACAGTCGTCGTGGATAAATAATTATCGCAAAAAATGGATAAAACACTTCCATTTCGAAAAATATTATCGTGTTTCTATGGTAATAATAGCTTATGAATAATATTCAAAAGTCTAGTTTTCGCCACTCATAAATGTTTTATCACGTGCCCCTGGCTTATTAGCCATTACTCCAGGATAGTGCTAAGTATTTTTTTAAATCAGTTCATTAGTACCAAAGATTATTTACAAATTTTACCTCTTTATAATATGATTGTAGATATAATAGCAACTAGAATTATTATTACTAACGGGTAATCCCGAGGTACTAATTACCATGTTTTCGCTGTGTGTGTATTAATAAAATTGTTAATAAAATAATGTAATAATAGTACTAATAAGAATTATTATTACTATTATTGTAAGTAACCATGATAGTTTCAAACGTAAACGTTAAGTTTTAAACAAAGCACAGCGCGGATAATTTTCTAAAATTGTAAAATGCAAAATTTAAAAAAACATACAACCGAATTGATAACCTTTTTTTTGAAGTCGGTTAATAAAAACTACCCACACACACAGCATTTTTTTCTACAAAACATTAAAACCGCGTTTTGTCCTATTAGCCACAGAGTATTCTTCTATTGATGCGGCTTCTTAGAACTAGTTTTCCTTCATCAATATACTGCTCGCTGTTCACCTCGGAAAACCTCGCCGGACGTCGAACCCGCGACCTTTGATGTAATCGCTAGGTAGAACAACAACGTAGCAGATGTACCTACACGCCACGACAAAATATGAAAACAACAAACCACTCAAACTGCCATTCTGGCTGGCTCCCACTACAGTACTTTAGCGTCGTTACTGCACTAATAATAATGTTACATTTATCAATCGCCATTTGAGCGATCATTGTACTGATATACAATCATACCCTTTTGTGACATAATCTGGTGGTTTGTCTTAGAATATGATCGTACAGACAGCAGAACACAACAGGTAGGCTACTTTTGACGCAAACTCAATCTCAATACAATTCCAACCCCAAATCTAAAAAATTCAAATGGCTCTTAAAAGCGATAATAGCGCTACATTGGAATTGAATTGCGTGGAAATTGAATTAACAAATTATTATCGAGATGGGGCGTTCCGAAATTGCGAAACTTATCCAAATATCGATACATATTAATCCCATTGGAATTGCCTCAATGAGTTTGCGTCAAGAGTAGCCTACCTGGGCGTGTGCCATGGATCTCTTATTCCAATAAAAAGTTATTCGATTATTTGAAATTGTAAAAATGCTATATTTATATCGAAATTAATATAACACATAAATAAGGTGCCATGCTTCTGGGTGCCTGGTGCGAGTTTCATTCGCCATTCGATCACGTTAATGAAAACGAGAATTTGTATGGCAAAATTGTAACTCTTTTCGTATGTCGCCAGGAGGCGCTGCTCCAATGCCATACTAATTTTTGTTTTCGAAAACGTAATCGAATGAATATGGATAGTAAACAAAACTCACACTAGGCACCCTGGTGGGACTTCAACCCACGACGTTTTATAAGCCGGATTATTGCTTTTCTGATTGAGCTACTTACCAAGAATTGGTTTCCCTGTCACATTTTTCAAGTCTTGTGTTAACCAGCGTTTTATACCCTACTAGCTGACCCGGCGGACTTCGTACCGCTTTGACAGTTTCCATCATTGAGTTAAATATATATCAATGGTTTCCATAACAACAAAACAAACAAATCATTTTGTATTGGAAAATTAAATTGTCGTTTTTAGTACCTATTTTGTTCTATATATATTTTTTAATATAGCCTATGTTACTCAACGCTAATGTAGCATTCTAATGGTGATAGAATTTTTTTAATCGGTCCAGTAGTTTTTGAGTTTATTCGTTGCAAACATACATACATACATATGTATGTACATACCTCTTTATAATATTAGTATAGATTACCAGTGTAGTTTCGTCAGTATAAGTTACTAGAACTAAATATGAGACATACCTAAACGTTTAAAAAGAAAGTGGAGCAAAAGATAAATACTATTTCTAATGTGAAGTTAATGATAGAACTTATAGCTCAGTAACATTAGAATAAAAACGATATAACAACCACCCCAAGCCACCCCGCAACTTCAGTACATCCGTGATCGCGGCACATGCGACTATGCCGAAATATCAGACACTCAAACAACCAATAACATGATACCAAACCCGTTGTGAATAATAAATTTACAATATCGACAACATTACTATTTACCATGACTAGGACCAAGTAATTAGGTACAAAAGTAAATTGCTAGCGTTATGTAAGTGGGAGCTAGATCAAGAATCTCGCCGCGATGCCCTCGGTGCGTGTGCCAGTTGCCGCTTCCATGTGTGAGTTGTCATTGACATGGATAAGGTTGTCGCTCGGACTCAAGGAGCGACTTTAGCGGCATGGGTACAGTCAGGTGCATTATCTAAATACAACCTGATATAGCGGTGCGGCACTCAAAACTACTTATCTCAACATTAAAATGGAGACCATATACAAACGTAAGGTGTACAAAGATTCGTCATGTAAAAGGATATCTGAAAAAGTTGTTTATAATCAGATTTCAAATAACAATAACTTTAACACAAGTGGTTGGTATCGCTTGTTAAAAGATTGTGATAAAATGGCATTTATTATAACCTATCCACCCGCATTGGGCCAGGGTTGTAGATCGATTTCAGATGGGCTATGTCGATATGTAAGACGACCCCAGAATTGGTGGAGTGACGATTTTCGCAAGGTGCAAAGGGCTGGATGAGAGTAGCCGTGGATAGTGTTCAGTGGCGTGCACGCGGAGAGGGCTATGTCCAGCTGTGGACTATTGTAGGCTGATGATGATGCCCACATTGGGAAGTCGGAGCCGAGCCATGGGTTGTTCAAAGACTCTTTCCTATGATTGTGCAAAATTGTAATCACGACGGTCTGAGACGTTAACATGCGGAGCTAGACTTTTATATGTGAAACTTAAGATTTCTACTTTCTTGAAGTTTTAATAAGTATTTTAGTTTAATGATAAGAGTGTAGGGGAGCACGTCCCATTTCCAATGCTTCCATTCGTTGTCACTGAATGTACCTCGCGGCGGATAATTAAGGTAATATGGTTTTATGCGCGGCGTTTCCGGCGACGTTGCCAGCCGGCGGGCACGCTGCTAGTCTGGTTAGCACATACATACATACATTCAAACATACACAGTCTGTATATCTGTATGTACTGTCCACAACTACTGCCTCCCTTAAGAGGTAATAAGCTGGGCAGTACAAGACTAATCCATATGTGACCAAGTTGCAAGTGCAAGCCTGTGGTAGACGAGTCTATTTATATATGCTATAGAAGCAATTGTTGGTCGTTAGATGCTTATTACGATTCACAGGTATAATTAACCCACAGAATATTTAAGTCATTAATATCGTTGCCGCCCGCGACTTCTTAGAGTTATGTACTTTGCCCCAGAAACAGCTATGCATAGTGCTTGATAGTTACTATGAGAAGGTTTTCCGATTTTAATTTTTATTGATTTATTTAACTGTTCTGTGGGGTGGCAGATTGAACCAAGTGACTAATTCTCACAATATGATATCAATTACGAGTGCTCTCTTTTCTCTTATTTAAATTCATTGGTAACTTATTTCTGACACCGAAAACTCTCAAAAGGGGTGTAACTTAATAATCAATTTGTAAATAATGCATAAATCATTATACATCCACTTAACATCAGGTGGGATGGAATCATTTGCCGAGTTATCTTCCTAAATAATAAACAAAAAAATTATACCCGTGTTTCATAGTGTATTTCATGTCACTTTTAATTTAGAGATCACCGGTGAGTTAAGAAATCGTCCCCCAAGAATTGGACCCTTATTTACAGCCAAGGTAAGAGCAACAAGGAACATAAGGAAAAAATAAAAAAACAAAAAATCCGCCTGCGTAAAAAATAATAAGTAACTGAATAGAAAATCAACTGAAAAGGCCGGAACAAGAAATCAATTTATGCAACATCACTACATAACACACAGTCGCACAAAGTGAGAATGATTTAACTTATCATTAAATTTTATGCCTCCGACTGCATGTTATGTATGATGTTGCATAAATTGATTTTTTTATCTTGTTCCGGTGTTTTCAGTTGATTTTCTATTTAGTTTTTACGCAGGCGGGTTTTTTGTTTTTTTTTTAAATTTTATTTTATTTATGTCTTTTTAGTTAGACGAATTTCATGATATACCTTTTTGAAATCCTTGCGTTGAGCCCTCTTATTTGATACCCAAAAAGTAAAAGAAAAAAAGAAGTATTAAAAAAAAATGTTTTTCACCAACTCCAAAGGCATCGCAAAGCCGCCATGTTTGTTTTTTTAACGTCACCTATCTAAAAACACTTGGGCAGCTAAGACAAATCTAAAGATGCCTTAATTATGTAAATCCGTTCAGCGGTTCTGGAGATATGAGGTAATAAAGAATATTGCATACAAGATAGGCGCGAAAAACATAACCCTTCCTTTGCAGTCGGGTAAATATAGTAAGAAATAGGATAGATAGCTATTGCGGCTTTGTAGCAGTGAACACAAAACAAGGAGAATGAAGAAAGAAAAAGAAGAAAACAAGGTAAGCTTCATACAAACTCGCTCTAGCAACACGCATAGACACCTCTCACCGGCATGGAATCTCGCAACAGGACTGCTCCGAGCTGTTCCAAGACTCGTGGGCATTTCCACGGGGCGTTTTCAGCTTCACCATGTTTTTTTGGGAGCGGCAAGAAACTTAAAGGGTTCTTCAAGCCGTGTGAAACGAAGCACCGTCAGAGGTTTTCTAGAGGGAACGGCATCACGCATTAGTGCGTGTCCCCGTGCTCTACTAGATTCTCCGAGGGGTGCGGATCGGATCGGGGGAGTCGTGCCCGTGTGAGGGATTATGTGCGCGTTGCTCAAGCGCTGTAGGTCTCCGTATTTTGTGCAGTGAAGTGGCTTCAAAATTAATCAAATTTTTTTAGTCCGCTTAGTTATCATTTCGTTTTCCTCAATCCTTTGATGTTGTTAAACGTTAAAGTCTATTGTTGACCCCAATATATTTAGGAATTCTTGTTGGAAAGATGCTAACTACGGCTTGAATGAATTTGTTGGCCAATTATTTTATTTTGATATTTTTTAGCTTAACATTATTATTATTACTTTTTTCATTCAGTTTATTTAATTAATTAATTTATTTATTCAGATTGTTATTATTTTTCTTTGAATTGTATAATTTAATTTTATATTTTTTTAGCATGTAGGTACTTGGATTATTCTTCTATACTAATATTATAAAGAGGAAACCTTTGTATTTTTATATGTATGTATGTTTGCAACGAATAAACTCGAAAACTACTGGACCGATTTAAAAAATTCTTTCACCATTAGAATGCTGCATTAGCGCTGAGTAACATAGGCTATATTCAAAAATATATATATTAAATAAAATACTAAAAACGACAATTTAATTTTCCAATACAAAATCATTTGTTTGTTTTGTTGTCATGGAAACCATTGATATATATTTAACTCAATGATGGAAACTGTCAAAGCGGTACGAAGTCCGCCGGGTCAGCTAGTATTTTATACTTTTGTTAATTTCCAAAACAATTGTATTGTTAAGAAATTAATAAACTATTGAACTATTGCCGTCCACAGTTTTCCTTAGTTGCGCGATAAGTGTGGCGAGCGTTGTGTTGCCGGCAAATACTCGCGCGCAGGTTATTAATACCCGATTTGTGGGTCACGGCCCAGAGCGGAGAGATCCCACGCAATATCTGATACACCCAATATTACGATATTCCATTCCTGGAACGTAGCCGAATAAAATGCGCTTATAGTTTATTTACCAATGATAATAATTATTATGGAAGGCAAGGCCGTAACAAATACTAATCATTTGAGGTCATAATTACAGACAGACACACAGCTCAATACTAATTAGGCTTTATCAATAGTTCAACTATTTCTTAACAACATTTATTTATTTATTTATACATTTTTGTATTAACAAACAAACAGAAGGGACAACATAGAATTAATAGACGACTACAAAGGCGCTGCAAATTTTTATATATTGTTCCCCTATATTCATATAACTAAAATACCAAATTTAAGAATTACTTTTAGTTTTATTTGGCCATCTTCTCTCTACTACCATAGCGTCCTCACAGACCATAGGCGCGGCCATAGATTAAAAATAATAAAGAAGGGTGCGTTCAAATAGACAACACTAATAAGTGAAATATCAGTGGGAAATTTCTTTCAGCTGCCCGTAGTAGCAGAAGACAAAAAGAAAAGTAGAAAAAGTGTGCATTTCACAAAATAAAAGAATATGGGATCATTTTAATGTATCGGAAGAAAAATCGGAGCAGCAGCAGTTGGTTAAATTTAATTAAAAATGCTTTCTCATAACATTTGTACGTAAATGACCTTAATCTTGCTGTATGCAGGTACCTACGGGAAAAGACATTACATACAATATACTTAGATACGTTCGTTTCATTAAAGTTGCAACCTTAAATATCATATCTAGTTTTGTTTATTTGATCTGCTCAGTTCCTTTAATGGGGCACTGTGGTTTTACTGGTTTGCTATAAATAATTCACAGTGACTTTGTTTTTCTAAGAACATCTTATTAAAAGTGACGGGACAGCCGCGTGAATAATTCGAATAACTAAATAACGTATAATAAAATAACGCATTGGGTACCTTGACCCGTTTTATAGCATGTTTCATATTTAACACTGACGTGTTCCTTTCGAATAGATTACCTGAATATTCGCGGAAATAACGCTTACATATTTGTTGGAAAATAATAATTTTTGTAATCGGTTTTATGTTGTTATTTAATTTAGTTCTTCCTTTTCTTGTGCCGTCTCATATCGGAGGTCGGCTATCATTATGGCCACTTATAATTTAGTTACGTTATCGTAAGTTTAACCCTTAGAGCATTAAACCAAATTAATGCTCTAAGGTTTAACCGAACAATACTAGATGGATACAGTTGCATATAAAATAGTACTTGTACCCAGAGCACAGAGTAAATATATCTAATATTTACTCTGTGCCCAGAGTCTGCTTGTACACCGGCGGATAGACAGACTAAACATAATCTGACAGAAAACCAACTCAGTAAATACTTCTTTGTAGATTTAAACTATAAACTGTCAACCTTAGAGCATTAAAACGCTCTTTTTTGTTTGCATTCTTCTTGTCGTTTTATTTTTAACTTCTACTGGTAGTTGCATGTTTCCTAATTTTATTTCGTTTTATATTAATTACCTGTTTTATTTGGCTTTCCATTTTCTTTCCATACTTACAGTTCACAAATGTTTTCGAAGCTATCGCTACATTAACCATACCATGGTTTGTCTATGATTTTCCATAAAGAAAATACTGAAAAATTCACGCGAAGTGTACCAGAACGAAAATTGTATTGATGTGCAAACATTGCAATCGGACGTATTCTATTTGTAAATACAAGTGTGGCTAGGTAGGGTCCTCTGTCCAGCCGTGATTGCGGATAAGTGTCAACACTTAGCGCTAACGAGGCTCAAGGCGACGGACGGTAGCGGGGCACTACGGCGCGGCGGCGGCGGCGGCGGTGCGGCGCGGCGTGTCTATAGCTTGCGCAAGAGCAATGCTGCTCCACTTGCCAAGAAGACGCGAGCTTTATGTTTTAAAAGGGGCCGCGTGGCTTTTTTTGGAGAGTATTTGCTGATGGCCTAAGATGGCCTTTTCAGCGTCACCGGACGTTTTTGGAGGCAACGTGAAAGGTTCCTCAAGCCGTGAGATTGAAACACCGTCACGGAGTTTTTAGAGGGAATAGCATCACGCAAGCGTGTCCCCTAACTTCTACTAGATTCTCCGAAGGGCTCGGATCGGAACGAGAGTGGAACAACCCGAAGGCGCCTGTAAGGGTTAGGACCTCGGCTCGAGTTGACCGGGTCATGGGGGTGGGAACGCCCTTAGGGCTGTGTTACTAGAGAATGCGTGTTTCCCATGAATGTGTTACGATTATTTCATGATAAGATAAATAGACCAAATAAGTCGTTAACAACCACCAATCGCACTGGGCCGCGTGGTGCTTTATGGCCCATTCTGCCCATCCATCCATGGGGAAAGCTCGTGCCCCAGCAGTGGGGACATAAAATGAGCTGATGATGATGATGATGATGAAACAGTTCACATTGAGTAAAACGACCATTATTACAAATTAATTTAGGGACGACCAATAATACCAAAATTCAAAACCATTTGAGTATTTAGATCCGTATTAACCGTGAAGTGAACTTAAGAAAACAATACTTCTAATCAAGATAAACACCTAACTGGAAAATTTGATTTTACTAAATTTTCCCTATTTTCCGATTCTTTGTGTACCTAAAACTTATTTGCACGTGTAAAATTTTCTCATTATCGGGATTTGTCAGCAGGTGACAGTGCCTCTTTTAGTTATACCTTAAATGGGTATGTTTGTCTGCACATTACTAGTTATATCCTTCACAATAGTTTGATTCCGCAAGTGGAGCGGCCTGCGAGCCGGTGCAGCGCCGGCGCACGCCACGTGTGACATAAGCGCGACGCGTCTCACGCAGGGTTGCCACGCAGTGCGCTTAGTTTTTTTGCACTATTTGTAAATTCAACTTTAATCTGAATGTCATGTAAAAAATGCTTTTACCATCGAATAAATTTATTTTCTGCAAAACTTGCCCAATTACGGTGAAAATGTTTTATGAGACAGCAATGATTAAAGTAGATACAATTAAAAAGGAATCTACTAAAATATAGCATGGGACCGACGATAATGAATGAAATACAAATCAAAAATGTGCAATAAATGAATAACGATGTAAGTATAAAAAACAGTTTCTGTAATTAATTCCCGCTCTAATAAGAGTGCCTTTTAGTTACAGTCATATTTTAAAAAGCATATCACTGGAACTCAAAATCACCTAATTTGGAGTGACAATGTTTATTCTTGCAGATGTCACAATGTAGGTATGTTGTGAAGAACAAGACTTCAGTTATAATTTTTGTTCAGTACCTAGTCTAGAAACATTTTTTAAATAAATTTATTAAGAGTATTTACTACAGACAGCCCTACGCTCACGCGTCAGTGAAGTGCGCGCAGTGAAAATGGGGTCATGGTTGCGTCGCGCGCACGGTCGCTGCAGCGCGGGGCGGGCGCGCCGCCGAAGGCCCAGCTGTGGGCCCGCTGCAGGCCCAACTGTGGGCACTGCTGCTACACGGGCTATGGAGAAAGCAGGCACAGCCAGCGTCTACATCAAGCATAGGCGCCAAAACAAGTCGGGTTTTTATTTAGAAAAGGGATTACTGTTTGACCGCTGATATCGTATCCCTACTAGATTGTTCGAGGCGTTGAAATCGAATGTGAATAGCTAATGTACCTATTAGGAACTAGTTTATTTCTGTGGTATTATATTATTATTGGAATGTAAATCTCAAAGAATTTACAAAAAGTATCCAAGGTCATACTTTCATAAATTGTTACAAAATATTAAAATGTGTAGATACAAAAACTTAGAGGTTGCAAAAAAACATAATTAGTAATATACCTATTAAAATACGTAACTGTAATAATAAATAAATCACTGAAATAAATCAGGGTATCTAGTGGGAAACGTAAAAATAACATTTTAATTAACTCTACCTGCATTGTGTTTACCAGATTTTATTCCTACCTAATTAACTTACTAATTTCCTTATGCACTAACATCAGTCTGGTATAAAAATATGCCTACATTTGCTTTTCCTCACATAGGTAATAAAAAAACACGTGTAACAGACGAGATATGATAACTGTAAGTATATAATGTACAGGCTGGTAAGCTTGGCCTCGACAAGCGCGTCATCACCGATGAGCCTTATAGCTCTGCGTTCCACCGAGTCGAGTGCGGCCAACTGGTATTTGGCAGATCCGTCCCAAAGGTGACTGCAGTATTCCATGCACGATCGGACTTGAGCCTTGTACAGGCTAAGTATCTGCTACCCAACTATCCCTGGCTGAAGCAGGTCGTTGATGTGAAGCAGGAAAAGAGTTGCCGAAAGAACAGACCCTTGAGGAACTCCGGCGTCGATAGCCATGATGTCAGAGGAGCAGCCATCAAAGAAAAAAATCCACGAGCGGCATTCGAACCCGCACACCATGGTATGCTGGGTCAGGTGCAGCACCAACTATACTATCGTGGCTCTGTTCAACCCGCCGAAATTAATCAGCACTATCTACTCTTACTTTACAAGCCAAAAGAGCCTTATTCAATGTCGACAACTACGTTCGAATCTTGCTCATGGAAAACTTTTCATCACTTTTTAAATTTGTATGTTTTGTGTATTTTGTGTAGAACCATAATCACTATTGATACTACCCCTTCGTTTTAGTTTGTAAACCAATGTAATCAAAATTTACATAAACAGGATGGAAGATTTTACAATTAACATAAAACAAAGTAATTTTGAGGAGCTCGATGGCGCAGTGGTTAACGCGGCCAGTCTGTGAGTGCTGAAGTTATGCCACTTTCGCAAAGACCGGTCATCGGATGGGTGACCAAAAATTTATAATCTCGAGCTCCTCCGTGCTTCGTAAGGCATGTTAAGCTGTTGGTCCCGGCTGCATTAGCAGTCGTTAACAACCACCAATCTGCACTGGGCCAGCGTGGTGGTTTACGGCCCGTTCTCCCTATCCATCCATGGGGAAGGCTCGCATGGGGGCCATATAAATGAGCTGATGATGATGATGATGATCATGAATTTTGGTCTTTTTCCACAACGAGGAGGCTCTTGTCCTTCATCTTACCTGACGGTAAGTGACCACAAAGCTAAAGGTAAGAATCGAAAGAAACACACTTCTCCTGTAATCCTGAAGCATTGTGGAACTGTTGTGTTCCATCAGTTAGAGCTAATATTTGACGGAACACAACAATGTTAATTACTTTGTCGTTATAGCGACGTGTGGCACACAGGTGGACTCAAAACTAGGCCTACTACCAATTCTGAAGCACTGTGGAAATGTTGTGTTCCGACAGCTAGAGCTAATATTTGACAGAACACAACAATGCTACTAACTTTGTCGTTATAGCGACGTGTGGCACACAGGTAGACTCAAAACTAGGCCTACAACCAACCCTGAAGCACTGTGGAATTGTGTTGTGTTCCGACAGTTAGAGCTAATATTTGACGGAACACAACAATGCTCCTAACTTTGTCGTTATAGCGACGTGTGGCACACAGCTGGACGCAAAACTAGGCCTACAACCAAACGTGAATCTGTGGAACTGCTGTGTTCCGACAGTTAGAGCTAATATTGACATACCTTTAATTATCAAAACACAACAATGCTTATATTATTTTGATTTTTGCATACACGAAGACTTTTTATCGATGATCAACCCCTATCGATTTCGACTAAGTAAATGATAGCCATTGCAATAATAATAAAACTTACATGTCAGCGTTCCATTTTTTTTTTGTCCGGGAAGTAAATTTAATAACTATGAATATTAAAATCATGGTCATCCTACTCCTCCTTGTTACAAATAAACCCTTTTCAAAAGTACAGGTACAAAAAACATTTTATTTTAAATAACACAATTCCAACATGAATGCACTTCTCGCCTGCATCCGCGTCTTATAACACCATTACCATGACGATCGGTCAATAATCAAAGAAGCTACATCACTTTTTATATACGGAAATACCCGTTTTTCTACAATACCAAATCTAAAGGGACCACCTAATTATTAACCGATTTTCAAAATTTTTTCGCCATTGTGTAGCTAAACTAATTTTCTCATTTTTTCTTAAGTTTGTTTTTTTTATATATTTACAATTTAGTATACAAACCCCCCCAAAAAAGCCGATTTTTTTTACATTTTTCAAAATTTCAAAAAAGATTTCCAGCCGATTTTCAAAATTCAACCGCTCACACGTGTCTTGATAAATTCCTCAACTCTTGGTACTATTTTCATTACGATTCTGCCAAAATCCTCGGAGCTATGGCCAAAAATACGTCTCAAGCGATTAGCATCTGATAACCATTTTCAATGGTAAAAATCACTTCAATCTTCACTTCATAAAAATGTAGGAAGACCATAAATTATATTTAATTTCGGTTACCTAATTAAAAATATAAAATTTAATTTTTTAAAAGAAAACATGTAACTACTATTATTATTGCAATGGTCATCATTTACTTAGTCAGAATCAGTCCTGATCACCGATAAAAAGTCTTCGTGTATAGTTAAAAGATTTAAAAAAAAATAGAAAATATCCACCAGCCTCAGGAAGCTCGAGTGGGAATCGAACCCACGACCTTTGGATAACCGGCCCAATGCTCTGACCACTGAGCTACCGAGGCCCCAGAGACTCGTTGAATTTTTCTAGTAGTTTGTGATTTACGCTGCAAGTCAGCAGTATTACGTCACTGTGAAGTCACCACCCTCACAGTTGAAAGAATACTTTTGCAAGTATTCAACAATCGACAAAGACGTAATTGCTTTAAATATTTATATTATTTTGAATTTTGCATTTACAATGCATATTGTTACAAGTTAAACAACAATGCTCGTTATAGCGACGTGTGCCACTGAGGTGGACTAAAAACTAGGTCTACCTTTTCATGTATAGATAGATACGAGTAAGTAGTACACATCATAAGTTTCAAGAACCTACAACTAGAATTCTAGCAAATAAAGATACCTTATTTAGACCTATATTATACTACTGCCTAGACTCCCACAACCATGAACGCGTGAAAATGATACATACACATTTTGTTACTCATTGTACTGGGTGGCGCAAAAGTCACGACGGGGTTACAGGTTTTGTTTTTTTTTTAATTCATCTTAATTAAGTATATCAGATAATAAATAATAATAATCAATTAAATTTCGATATCTCAAGCCATTTACAGTTACAGCGTTTCCGTCTTCATCTTCAAAAAATAAGGCCCAATAATCCTTTGTGATGTAACTGCGCACCAGACTATACACTTGATGGGGTGTAATTCATGCTGGTGGACTTCTTTTGGATTTTCCGTACCCCAAATTCTGCAATTTTGTTTGTTAATGAAGCCGTTCAAATGGAAATGAGCTTCATCACTCATTATCAAACGATCAATGAAGTCGCATACGCCTATGCGTTGATATTTCCGGATTCCCCTCTACACTCGCTTACACTCGTTGAATATTGTCTACTCTTCGAGCAGAACGTGGTCTTCTAGTTCTTGGGAGATCGGCTACTGAACCTATATAATTTGGTACGTTGAATAACTGTAAAATTATCCATGCAGAATCTCCAAAATGTATTTTATAGTTTGTGAAAACAAAATAATAGTAAATGTCAGTACAAATGTCAGATTTTAATTTTTAAATCCCGTCGTAACTTTTGCGCCACCCAAGAGTTTCCTGAAGGAAATGGAGTAACTTGATGAATCTGAGTTAGGTAATTAGCGCGAATCCTTAGCGTGTTATCCTTAGGCCGTGTGACGTCATGACCTAGCTGCGCTGGCACACTGACCCATTTGGGGTTCTCGGAGAGCATGACGCCACAACAAACTGTTGTTATGCCATTTCTGTGCAAAAGTTCCTTATTTGTGAACCGCCATGACTAGGTTCCTTTATTTTTTTTTATTTCTTTTGAGTTAGGTAGGTACACTGACAGATAACAGTCAATACTCGTTTAAATAGTTATTGCTTATGAACTTAGTCTAGAGTTCTTAGAGTCTTACAAGTTCTACACAGATTTGCAGGATAATGACGATTTAATTACCATATCATATTTTTAAATGATTGTTCAGGTAGATGTTTTAGTACCGCATAATATTGTTAGTGTAGAGTACTGTAGAGAGACGGGAATACAATGCAGCTGCTAAGAAGTTTATTAGGATAAGTATAACTATGTCAAGAATAGAGTAAATGTAAAAAATGTAAAACTTGGTTGTTAATACCACCGGTCCAGACCCAGAGGTCCGGGTTTGATTCCCAGAAGGGGGGAAACTGTTTTGTATTTAGTTTGGTTTGTGGTAGGGTTTATTTGCTTGCCTGTCTAGTTGCAACAATCTTAACTAAATATGTCGCCATAACATCAATGTTTGTAGCATTGTTGTGTTTCGGCAGCTAGATGTAGTAGTGCCTCCTAGTAGCTAGGGATTATCTATTAGAATTATCTATGCCTAATAAACCTAAGAAGTAAACTACTGTTAGATTATTTCAATTATAGCCAAATAAGTTAGCAGTGGACTAGTATAGGCTGATGATGGTGATGATGATGAAGTTTATATAAGCTAGTGGGTACAAAAACTTTAAAAAAATGTCTTCGCGGTGCCCAGCGGTGTCAAAAAGAAGTCACATTGAATCTAGCACTAGATAAGATAGATAGATAGATAAAACATTAATTTCCAAATCCACAGACACACACACATAAAACAAGGATATAAGCGTTTCGACGCATACTGCCAGAAACGAAAATTACCTGATACGCACATGACCATGTTTTCATTCGTGAAGTACTTTATAGGCAATAGACCAGATACGCAAATGACCTGAATTTCTTTCGCGAAAGACCAGATACGCGAAAGAGCCATAGAATAACTCCTATTAAGGAATATGTTGAATTTCCAATCACCCTACAGTTGCATTTTAAGTACATCGTTTTACTTATCGACTACCAATTAATTACCTACTCTTTATTTGAAAAGTATAATATATATTTAAAAATAATATGAAGGTAAGTATAAAATATATATATAAATATATTTATATATATATATAAAGCGGACAAAGCCGGACAGGCCGCTGTAATCACTCTATTATTGCAGTTGTACATATTACATGCAGAGAAAATGGGGGTGGGTAGATATCTAAATTACTGATTCCGCAAAAGCTTGTTAGGTAGGTACATATAAATTCTGGTTTACGTAGCTGGTAATATGGTAATATGCGTAGGTCATCATGCATGAGCATAGTATGCATGGTAATCATGCATGGGCATCTGCGTATCAGGTACTTTAAGTTTCTGGCACTATGCGTAGATTGCTTGGTCTGGTAATTTGAGCATCCGGTCATTTGCGAAATGAAATTCTGGTATTTTGCGTAGATGGTAAGACGCGTAAATAATAATCATGGTCATCTGAGTATCAGGTAATTTGCATTTCTGGCAGTATGCGTCGAAATGTTCATAACTTTTTGAGCGTTATATCCAGTAATTGACAGCTTTCGCCAGCATTTAACGGTAAGCTTTGAACACAAACTTTCATCTGTTTGCATAAAAACCAATAAATGGGTTTCCGCTAAACACTCCGGGACTCCCTACAGATTTTGCAAGCAGACTCAAGTGCCGACAAGTGATAACAAAAACTGACGATGCTAAGGCGGCATTTTATCGGTTTTAGATAAGTGACAGTTTTTAAAACATATAAAAACTCTGAAGTTGCACGCAGTTGTTGGCAACACGGGCTTTTTAAAAAAAAAACGCTTAAGAATTATGTAACAAACTGCGCATTTCTTTAGAGTATTATTCATTATTAAATTATTGAATTATTGACTTGACTTGATGTGTTTATGATTGGTATAGGTATATATGAATTAAATATTATGTATATTAATTAAAACGTTCCTCATAGTTACATGTCTCAGTTTAAATAAGTAATTTATTATTAGCCCTCGCTGTCCCACTGCTGGGCAAAGGCCTCCCTCCATTTCTTCCACGCATTGCGGTCCTTTGCTATTTGATTCCAATTTTGGTTAAATTCATCCAGTTCGTCCCGCCATCTCCTTCTCGGTACACCGCGGCGCCTCCGTGTTGTGTTTGGCTTCCAAAATGTTGCCAACTTGGCCCATGACACTTCACATGACAAATAAGTAATAGACAAGTATTTGTTAATAAGCATTAGCATGTTGATGTACAAGAACAGTTTATAGTCGTGTCTGTATGTCGATAAATAGATAGCTGGGAAAGTCACTAGAAATTCCCCTAGCTAGCGATTTCACTTCCGGTCTCACGGCTGGGCAGTACTGTCGCGAAATTATTGTATGTTAAAGATCTTATATATTGTAATAAAATTTGATGCGGTCATTATAACGTAATTAAAAAAATCCAAACAATTATAAATTATATACCTAATTTCAAAGAATAGGAAGGTACTTGCTTAATTAAATCAATACATAATTATAATGTCCATTTATAAAGATCGCACTACAGATATGGTAATATTGAAAAAGGTTATTATTGCGAATACCAACATAGACAGCCAGTGATTTTTAGACTGGTATTTTTTCTAGTACCTACTCTCATTAGAAATTAATATGTTATTACATGCAGGCTATAACAATAACGCAACCATGATGGCTACAGATTTGTAGCCTACAACACAAACAGTAAATATATACATTTTTTTAATTATGATAACATTTGCATGTTTTTCGTTTATTTTACCGCATTTGTTTTTCCCACAGTGCACATAATTAGAGTGCACTGGTTTTAATTGGGCTCCGTATCTATAGGTACCTGAAAAATAATGGAAAACACAGATTTGTTTGTTTTGTTATTGTAATACAACCACAAGACAACACTGTGGTTTCCACGACTAAGATAACAATATAAGGCTAACTTTGTACCTACGTAAAATACTATTGTGAAATGGTTTAAAATCTTTACAATATTGACTAATAACAATTAAACATTTATAAAATACAGTGAAAAAATTAAATGCCTACCCGAACCAGCCAGGAATCGACCGGGAAGGCTTCCTAGTAGCATTGTGGTCAGTGCAGCCGCCCGGATTGCGGAAGACCCAGGTTCGATTCCTGGCTGGGTCGGGTAGGCATTTAATTTTTTCACTGTATTTTATAAATATTTAATTCAGCTTCAGTGCAGCAATTAGCACTTAAAAATAAAAAGTAAAAATAATAATAACAATTAACGGTTAGTCCATCCATAGAGATACTTTTTACTACCCAAACTGAAATGATTGAAGACACTTATTTAATATTAAAAAATAAAGTTCTTTAAAAAAAGTCGTATGCCTATTAGCGAGGCTTTAGAGCACTTACTGTTAATGTCAAGAAAACTGTAATAAGGTTATGTGTTACCTGAACCTATTTGTATCTAAATCTCTATATACTTACTCGTAAATTGGTAATTGGTAATTGGTGTTATTGTAAACTTTCCTAAAAATGTTCCGAACTTTTTTGTAAAAATAATATTTTTTAAAACTTTTATCAACATTTATGTAAATTATTATTAATAATTATTATTAATTAACCATTTATGTACGTCGTAATTTACGAAAGATTTTAGTTATTTATATTATGACACTACCTAATTTTGGTATACTCTACTTTGTATGAGATAGTTTTTTTTAATCGGAAATTTCATATTTTTCCTGACCAGAAATATAGATGAAGAAGATTCATGACTTCGGCCAGTTCAGGTCAGCTCGTTCCAGGGTATAATTGTCATTGTTTATTACGTCAAATTTTAACCAATATAAAATAAATTATACCCAATAATAATACATGTATTATTGGTAAGTCTGAAGTCTGCCGCTTTCTCAATGGAAAATAGATAAATGTTGACGAGGTAAAAGCAGTAAATTGCAAAAGGAAAATTACCGCCACTTCCTCAAGCGGAAATTGAAAGTGGACGGCGGCGGTGGCTGCAAGAGAAAACTGCATGGCGCGCCTGTTGGCCTGTTGCACTGCACCAAACCACTTGCCATTTCAGAACTCACAACGACATCTACTGTCAACACAATGAACTAACTTTGTAACCCGTAGCTAGCGACATCTAGTTAGTTATTACTGTAATACGACAAAAGCTTTGTACAAACTAGTTTCGCTACTACTTACTAGATGTCGCTTTTATTAAAAAATAAACATACCTTTACCTCCACCAGCATCGTGCACTTGTGGTTTCCCGCTCGGCACCCGCTGCATTGGCGACGCACTCCCATAGTTCATTGTCGTTCCACTGTAATCCGAACTTAAAGGTTCTTGCTTTATGCCACTAGATGTCGCTGCAAGCTTCTCAGCAAGCAGCGGGTTCTGTGAGGCTATGTTGTATCGGCCAATGCTGATGTTGTTGGCGACTGCATTGTTGATGGCGTTGGTGCCTGATCTGAGCAGCTGCTGTAGCCTCTGCTGGCCGTTGTTGGGCAATAGCTGGTTATTTGGCGCGTAGTAGCCTTGCAGTTGACTGCTGGACGACGGCGATATGTTGTTGTTCTCCTCTTGCTGAAACATTAGAAATAAAAAGATTAACACATTTTGATTAAATATGCAAAAAAAAAATATTAGCGATTTAAAAAAACACTATGAATTAGCAATAACGAATAAAATTAATCTCGCATTTTCTTCCAATCAAAATGGAACGCGCTAAAAGTCAGGAACTGTTTTACGTAGAAATAGATAGATGAGTCAAGTGGTAGATGTGCTGTCTCGGCTCAGAGTAGAGACTTTTTTACTTTTCGATCAAAGTACCAAGCTACAATTTGTATAATGTGCTTAGGGTAGGTACCTAGTTAGCGCTGCTAGTTGTGATGTGACTGTTAGTCTCACAAGTTCGTCATAGGTTGCGCTGCTTCAAACCTACTATCGGCTAACGACGACCACGTAGGTACAAATGTGAGGTTCTACACACCCTTCAAAAACACTAGGAAGGTATACTATTATTGTTGTATTATTGTTTTAGTATGAACCAATCTTTAGTAACAACAACAACGTGGACCCACCTTTATCTCAATAGGCGGTACGGCCGACGCTGTGGCATTCGTCAGGTCCGTAAAGAAGGTATCAAAATTGTCGAAAGCGGTCTCCCCCAGCTGCTTGAGAATGTCGTCGGGGTCCGCTGCCTCAGCGTCTGGCTCCAGCGATAGGCCGCCCACGATGTTAGACAGCTCGGCTTGCGACAACTCGCCGAGAGATGTCGCCATCTGCTGTAGCTGCGCGGCCGCCTGTCCGCCAGCGGCCACTACCGCGTCCTGGAAAAAGGCAACGTAACTTTTTAAACTACCTGCCTAATTGTGGTCGTGGTCAGTAATGGTGCGTTCGCACTGAAGTTGCTTTTTGTAGAATAACGATTTTGACAGGCATCGTCCGATTACAAGATGTTTGTTTCTACTTATCAGATAGTTCTTGAAGTTTCTCCTTTGAAATTTCAAGAAGATAGTACTTAGATAGTTTTTTGTTCCATTTGTCAGAGACTTTGAAATGCCATCTACACTCACTCATACACACCTCTTCATATCCCCTTTTATTCATCTTAATACCGATTCGAGACTTTTTGGGAACGTCACTGACTTGGTCGGCGAACGTTCTTGGTGTTTCCGGATCCTCATTTTAACTTTGTAAGTTTATTCTACTTGCCCATAGATGGCACTACATACTCTTAATCTTATGAAACAGAACAGTCCGTTACAACCTTACAGTTCGTAGAGTTATTATTCGTTTTACGATACAATTAAACGATACTTTGCATTTATCTAAACAATTTGATACTGTATACAATAAATGTCAATGTTGTATGACGCAATTTGTCATCAAAATAAAATAAAGTGTAGGTAGGTAGACATATAAGGCTGGTACATATCACATAATGTAACTATAACCTAACACACTTATAAATTAAATATTTCATCAAATTACCTGAAGGCAATTGGAGAGGTCGACCATCCTGCCCTCATTCTCCGCTGACCACCACTCGTCTTCAATAAATGGCATCGCCAGCGCCGGGCCCGACGGCGCATGTGTCCCCGCCACGTTGTTGCGTCTGTACCACGCCAGGTGGCGCTGACACGACACACTAACACGCGCACTGAACACTCGCGAACTACACACAATATATAAAGCTAAAAACTGTATCTACACTATTAAATTCGTATAATATGTTTGGCAGCGTCTTGGACGGATCGTACATTATTCGATGTATATATTTACGCGTAGCTTAGGTACTCGATTGCGAAGGAACACATGGCGGTTTGAACGATGTCGGTGCGGTTTCTCCTCCCTCTGCCAGGTTACCTCACTCCTCGTAAGCCACTCCTCTTCAGCAGCGACCTGTGAAGATCGAGAGCGTAGGCTTTCACGTCTTTTATGAGAATTCTGCAAATGGACAATGCGGAGATGGTTTTAATGTTTGGCTGTCAACGGGAGTTATGTAGAAGCCTGTGGACTATAAATTATAATAAATATAAAAAACATAATAGATAAATAAAATTTGATTAATTAAGCTATTTTGTATTTGAATATAAGCATTTCATATTAATAATAATATGTTATAATAAAAGGAGTTTTACCTTTTTTTCATAAAGTAATAGTAAGACCGATGGTCACACCCCAGGCCTCAGAGGCTATCTTTTTTAGAACAACACAGCATTTAATACGTTTATAGTTTACAGCGTTTATGTAAAAAAACAATAAAAAAGGATTCGAGCTTTGAAGCGCTTGGCCTTCGCCTCAATGGTAAGGCCGAACTTCACCCGGAATCCTCAACTAGAAGAACTAGGTGCAAGGCTATCTTATAAGGTTTGAATTTCAGTGACTATTGCAAATGAATCGACTGTTATAAACTGAAGCATTTCGTTGGTACTGTGGTGTGTAGTGTCATTGCGGCGAGTTCACCTGGCGACGTCCCGGTGTATGTCGAATCTGCGTCGACACAGCATAGATGCGGCGCGACGTCCGACCATGCGCGCACGCCGCTCTGCGGGGAAAACACAAAACTATTTAGTTACATTTTCATTTCATTTTTACTGTTATGATAAAACCTTCGATCAATAAAAATAGTAGGCACCGTGGTTGTAAAGAATCTTTACAATTTTTTTTATGAAATTAATAAAATCGACGGTTCTTTGTTACTAAGTGAAATTGTAAAGTGATAACCCTAGGTCAATCTGATACGTTGTTCTACGTCGTCAATCTCATGGTCAAAAATAAACAAAAGTCGAAACACCGCAGGAATTAACAGAAATATTGTAAATGTTCAAATAATTTTTTACGCAAATTTTGTTGCGAACAAATTACAAAAACACAAATGTTGAAAAAATTTCCACGAGCAGGATTTGAACCTGCACCCTTCTGACATTATTGAAATATTGTAATAAATATTAATTTATGTGTTTAATACAGACGCGTTAAAACTGTCAACTGTCTAAAGCGTTTGCATCACTTTAAATTTTATATTCATACTTTTTACTGAAACAACTGTTTCAACGTCCACTTTCTTGAGCCGGTGATAATAGCCTGCAAGAAATTAAATAAGAGCCGACGACATAATCATAACGTACTCGTAACCACGAGATGCATCGAAGTCACAATGTGCGGAAGGCTCGGCGAGCTGCTATACATATAATGAGAGCGCATTGTAGGCCCCGCAAAAAATATTAACAATGCACACTCGTTCTTTCACTATAATTGCTGCGCGATGCAAAAAGACTTTTGTTTTCTAAACGCTTCCTAGAGCACTTTCTTCGTTGCGTGTGCGCACGTAAAATATTCGTCAATTGTTACGAAGACGATCGGTGAAAAACAACTTTCGATTGAACGGCGACACCGGCTCGTGTGGAAAATTAACCGTACGATCACATGTCGGCGGGTAAATGTAGCAGAGAAACCACTAACTTATGTAACTGCTCGCGCTTTTTAAAAGTGAATACTTATGACAAGTGTATTACTATAATATATTGAAAGAAATAATTAAATAAAGTAACGAAGAGTAAACAAGCTCTTATTTATTCAGCACACAAACCGTTTCCGACATTTTTGGAGGGAAGTTAGCCTAGCTTTTTCAAAATATTGCCTCTAAGGTTTAATCAATGTAACCCCTTTTAAATTAAGTAAAAAAAAAATACAGCCAAAGTATCCTTAATTGATTACATGGACAGATCGGATTAAACTGGCTTAACTGCGTTCGTCGACGGGAACTCTATCAAATCCTACAAATCGTTTATATTCTGTTCCGTATTATTTCAGTACTTATTTTAATGTTAACTTTATTATGATGTTCTTTAATTAGTAGTCGTAAAGTCTACTAGTCTAATATTGTTGTATTACAAAATGCCTTTGATATGTTTTATCAAATAAATTATAGATAGGTCATAGAAGATAAATATTTTTAAAGAGGTTTTGTATGATTTTCCTTGTACGAAGTATTCTGATGTTTAAAGATCCGTGTAAATCATAAAATGAACCATTCAACATAATAGACAGCGTGAGATTAGTCAATAAAAAAAACTTGACAGCCAACAATAATACTCCTTCAAAACAACAAGCAGCAACAGCGCCATCTAGCGTCTGGTAGGGAGAATAAGAAATATCGTACATAATTAATAAGTTATTTTTTTTTAATTTCCAAAACTGGTATTGGTAATAATAACAAGAAGACTGAATAAGCAGCCTTTATATAACATCTATTTATATTCTCAATGCTACAACGTTATCATAAACGCAATGCAATGTGTAAGTATAATAACACTTGTTTATTTGTCACTTGATAAATTTTCCTCATTAAACTGCCTATTGAAAGATTAATAGACAAGACCGGACCTCAACCTTGACTAGGCACTTCCTGCTGCATATTGCGCTCGGGACCTTGCCAGTGATTGCGCGGTGCGGGGCGCGGTGCGGGGTGCGGGCGCGGGATGACGCCGAGACGAGATGTTCTATTCAGTTTGTGGTCGAGATGTACTAATATGAATCGTATACACTAATCAATGATGTTGTTTCTGTATTGCCTTACAACAGCTTGGAATGGGACACGTTTTGATAAATTTGTTACTTATTATTATAATAACTAACTAATAACTCTCATTGGGAAGAGCTAGGGACCAAGGGTAAGTAGTAAGTAGTTTATTTTCAATCGTGATAGGTAGGTATTTTAGTAAAGTTTATGTTGTTAATCTGCCATTCATAAGAATTCAGAAAAAATAAATCAAATCATCAGAGCCTATCACCACGAAAGGTCAATGGAATGGCAAGGATTAGGTAGGTACCTACCTAGCAGCTTTCATATTAAATTTAATCAATTTATTATAATTATTAGGTACCTACTCGTAATAAATCAAATAACTAGGTGATGAACGATATCTAATTACAATTCTTAAAACGGGAATGGTATTGCATCAACTTTTTAATCAGAATGTAGTGTGACAAGACAGCTATCAATCCTACCAGGCACCTAATATTCTTAACCGCTGCTATTATCTAATTAAACAAAGAGGAAGAACCTTCAAGTTCCATCTCGTAATCAGCATGATACAATTCAATGACATTAAATTGCATACCTACCTATATTTTATATGTATTTAATTATTGTTATTTTTTCAACGCTATTACATTGGCTATTACTAAGTAAAGCAACAAAGAATAATTCGTAAGCATTCGTAAACTGAAACGTAGTTTGTAGTAAAAACAAATGCGTTTCGACTTCTTGGCGGGAAAGTGAAGAGTCATGTCTGCGGTTTTGTTTTATTTTCTAAAATTTGTGTTAAGTCGAATATTAATGTGAAATAATGGTGGATTATTAACCGTTAAGTGTTCGTGAGTGTGCATGAGTGTTGGCAAATGAAACAAAACAGTGCAACGTCACTAATCAAATTCTCTCAAGAAGTCCGCTTGAGGACTTAGTAAAGCCCCACATCTTTACTGAGATACTCGAGGGGTTGGGGGTATATCATTTCTCACTTCTCATTTCCATTATCATTCATCATCATCATTTCCATTATCATTCATCATCATCTTTAGGATTATAATACTAATGAAATTAAGAAACTAATGACATGGCAGCATGGTCTATGACCTTAGCCGGTTCCTCAGAGAACAAACTATTAAAAAAAAAAAAAACAAATGCGTTTCGTTTTATTAATTCATTTCACAAAACTAAGTAAACACTAAAAGCAAATTATTTATAAAACATTCTAGATAAAGTTTATTTTAATACTGTAATTCAATATTTTGCTGCTGCTTATGAAATTAATATTAAATCTATTTTTTGTCCATAGCTTTAAATTTTCTTGAAGCATACAGTTTCTTGAAGCGTACAGTAACGAAACGCGTTTGATATAACGTTTGTTTTGACATTAGGTCGACTCGTCGTTCGACTTCATAACCTCAAACTTTGTTGTGCTGTTTGCTTTATGGCTGTTTGTTTGTTTGGTGTTTGTTATAGTTACAGTTGATTTTCGCGATGTCTGAAGGAAATAATTCTGATTCTTCAACATCCGAGACGGAAGTTAGTGCCTGTAGTTCAAAATTCGATCCATTAAAAGCTTTGTATTCCGACAAATCCGTAATACCTGTTAGAGACGCGCCCCTGTACGAAAATATTCAACAATACGAAGCCGCTCAAATAAGAAAAAATGAAATAATTCCGGTTGGCCACAAGGAAGAAGTCCAGCAGCGGGAGCTGGCAAAAATAACCAAAAAGGAAGAAGAACAACGACTTTTAGAAGAGAAGAATAAACAACGTTTCGCTCGCTTCGAACGTAAGTTATGACTCTTACAGTATTCTCTTACAGCTCATTTGGCATCTTCATTTGCTAGCCCAACATTTCTCATAGGTACTTTTTTATTTGTGCGAAATAAAAAGTAATCAATAGACTGTTGACTTACAATAAATTTGGCCTATTGCATTGCATCCAACAGTAAACACACTTAATGGGTAAAAATTCAAGAAAATATTAATTAACACTAACAAAAGTATTCTTTGTTATACTTTGCATAGCGTGGAGGAGGCCTATGCGCAGCAGTGGGTAGATACGGGCTGAGAATGATGATGATGATACTTTAAATGGCAATTCATTGAAGATTCAGTACGCTAAACATATAAGCTAATTAAACTTGATGCTTTCATGCAAGTGTCTTCTCCTCATGTAATATATAAGGCAGTGGCGTAGCGTGGGTGTTGGCCGCCCGGGGCGGAAGACAATTTTGCCTCCCTCTTATTTAGGTATTTCAATTTTATGTATACTATACATTACATACATTAATTCTAGAGAACTTTTCGGCAGGAACAGTCATCATTATTTTGCACTAAACAATACAGGTTAGATTTTAAATAAAAACGTTTATTTAAGTTTTACAATCGTTATCGTAATTTAAAACGCAAATTTTTTTTACCGAAATTGCTCAAATTACTCCTAAATCAAGCTAATATTATAATTCTGACCACACTTTCCATCAATGGCGGCGTCGCAAAGGTCCTTCTACCTACCAAAGTGCCGACAAAAGTATTGCCATGTAAGTTTTGTCATTTAACAAAATTTTTATCGGGGTAATTTTTTTTGACTTATTTCTTAAAATGATAACGTAAATAAAACTGAATCTGGATACCTAATAACACCTTAAAGGATCGGACAGGGTATTTTTTACATATTGTTATATTAGAAGTCATTTCTCGCTGATTATTAGTCATAAACAATCCAAGCACAAAATAAAGGGTCCATATCGGGTTGCACAAATTAAAGAGGCATTTTTAAGGCTGCATAACGTTTTTGACATTCTCTTCGTTTCGCATAACGTTCATTCAGAATAATGATGATGATGATATAATATAAGCATCAAATGTTCATGCATAAATGTTTTTACAATAACAATTACTAATCATAACATACATAAATAAAAAGCCATGTATATCATAAGTGATTGTGAAACGAGTACATCATCATCTATTTTATCGCATCCACCAAAATTTTTTGTATGGAGCTAGATTTCTGTTGCCTAATAAAACCTCGAAATTCAAGACAATCGCGATTATGATAAAGACAATTTTAGTAAGTTAAAATTAACACTGCTTAACATAATTTATGTGAGAAAACATTATACTGAAACTGTTATGCCAAACTACATTATGACGAAAGAGATTATGCGACCGAAAGGGCTTCCCAAAATAAAATACGGGGAATCTCCGCAAATCAGTGTAGATGGTGTTGCCAGCAGTCGCTACAAAATATGATTCAAAGAAAGAGGATACCCCGAATTCATCACAGAATAAGTAAAGAAAAATTCCGTGCTCTTTTTAGTCCGAATTTTTAATTGTGATAAAGATATGAAATGGTTCATATATTTTTATTATTTATTGTGAAATTTTGCCGCCCCCTAAAAAGTGCCGCCCCTGCCGCCCCCACTACGCTACGCCACTGATATAAAGAATACTTAATTAATAATCTGGTATCTCGGTGGCCAAGTGTCAAAACACTCAGCCCAATATCAGGCGGGTGATCACCAACCACATTTAGAAAGTGTGGTGGTAAAACACTTTTTTATGGTAAACTAATAAACAACGAGGTATTACACCTATGAGAAATGTTTTGTTATATTTTTCTTAGCAACAAAATAATATTGTCTCAACTGCTATTGGAATATTCTTGTGATTAGCCATGGCTGCGAGAGCGAGAGCTTTTATATGATCATTATAATAATTCAAGACAATTTATTTAAATACTTTTTTAAACAATTGCATATTATATTATTTTAATATAAAATTATAATCCCTTGAATCCCGCTTGTGGAATTTTTTCAACACTTTGTCTTTTTTCAAATTGTAATTTGTTATAAATAATTAACAATATTTGCGTAAAATTATATGTAAATAATCATAAATTTATATGTATAAAATATTAGGCAGTCATTACTATTTTAATGATAAATTTATACTATATATCATTTTACCTAAGTCTGTTAACACTGATGTTTATTGATAATTCAATTGAATGCTTTGGAAGGCATATTAATGTTAAGCCAATAATTACTGACATAATTATTAAGATCTGCATGGTGGATCCCTGAAGTGGGATTTCTAATAGGGAAACCTAGGATGGGAATCGGTATGTATGTATCCTTCGCCACTACTAATCACTCCAAGACGCATGGCCTAGCATGGTCAGGTTTTTGCCTGATGTCTGAGCCCAGCAGTTGATCGTTATTAAGCTGTTGTTGATATGAGTTTATTGAAGCCAGCTTTTGTGTAGTCTTGCATTCTTTATAAAGATTGTAAAAGTCAGGTTGTCAAGGATGTGGTCTGTGCTGGAAATTTATGTTGAATTATCTTCATGGTTCGGAAATTTCGTTAAGCCGTTAGTCCCGGCTGCTATCAGCTGATAGTAGTCATGAAGCAAGCTATGCCCGAAGTCTCAATCTTTGGGATTGGCTTGAAAAACTGACAGCAGATTATCCTTGGTTTGATCTCTCGATGAAGATAAAAATATTATCCATCCGTGTCACCCCCACACGTTGAATGCAACACTCGCATGCCTGGTATCGATTTTTGAAAGTTTTGGTGGTTCGTATCCCTTGTTCCCCGTATCGGTTAGGTCACGCACTCGAGGTCAGTCTAGGCCGTGCGTTCAACGCACGCGGCTGTGTGTCAGCGGCGGGCGACGACCCCGCGCCCCCCGCCCTGCCCCACCCCGCCCTCGGGATAATCTACGCGGCCACCCAAGCCGTGGGCACTTATATGGACTCACCAATTCAGAGGATTATTTATGCCTTTAATACCACGCGTGGATCGACAGGTGATCGGTATTAGGGTGTTCAGACAAATCGCTCATGTCAATCGACAGTTTAGGACTGTTTCATTATTTGTTTCCATTATTATATGCATAACACCTGCTATGTATTGTGTAAATACACAATTTTATGGCAATAAAATTTTATCTTATCTTATCTTATCTTCACACTGAATTCACTTAGCACTTCTTATGTAAATTTGTATCATGCGAATTGATTTGAGCTTTGTGCCGCTACGACAATCCTGTCCGAAATAATGGTACCTACGATTGTTATGTATCCCAATGACTTAATTTCCAATAGCATTAACAGCTCTAGAGGGTATATTGTTACTCAACAATGCCAAAAACGTCTTGTGGTGCATTATACGCGATCTTATCTTTTAAAGCAAAACTTCGGTATTACGCACACGGTCAGACCATCTGATGTTCAAGATTTTTTGGAGACATTTCATGTGAAAGCGATCTAATGTGCGCATTTGGTGCCTATACAAGCACCACGTCTCGGAGGAATATAAAAGATTTGGCAGCACAACCGCCATGTATACGGATATTTTGGTGGGCAGCTTTATATCGTGTGAGCAGGACTCCCTGGAACATAGCTTGCCGAATGCTGCAGCTGCAGCGCCGACTCTGCTGTTGGTCTCGGCATCAAGGTCACACTTAGATGTTACAGTGCTCCCTAGGTGTTGTTGTTGTTTACTATTCTTATGTTTCATTCGACCGCGATTATAATGATGCGGTGACAGCCGCGGTTGCTACCACCTCTTTACTTAAGAGGGCCCCGCCCGTTCCTACTGGAACGGGCGGGGAAAGCAGTGGCGCCCCAAGTTTGCAGAGCAGAGACGACCATGGCGTGTGATCACACCCCTAGGATCGCCCGTGTGCAGGCATAGGACAAAGCCCAACTACATCAGGTCGGACCTCTCTACCTCATCCCTTCGCCACGGGACATGAGTGTATTCGGAGTCCATATACGAAGCGGTCAAGTGCGCAGGATATATTAAGGTACGCCAGAGTTCGCGCAGACGCATGCGCACATACTCGTCCTCCTTTTCCTTGATTCAGTGGAACGGAAAACCGCTACGACTGAAGCAGAGGTCGGATGATGTGTCTGGCCGACGATAACTATACGCCCTCTATCGTAGCCCTAGGCCATTCACTTTGCCTTGTTGAACCGACGGATCCACCAAACCTTTTTGCATATCTGCATTGGGCTGCCTTCTTCACTGGATCAGACTTGGCAATTTTACGAGAGGAAAACGCGATAAGGAAATATAGGCGGGGGGAGGCGTAGTGATGTGGTTGTAAGAGGGATATGGGGTACATATACACATATACATATACCTCAACAGCGGATTAAAAGAGGGAATGCCGCCTTCGTAGCTAGGTTGCTCCGGGGTTGCGTACCCGTATATTCCCGGATTAGGAATATCCCTGAAGGAGCTTCTTGCTAATAAGTTTAAGGCAACTTGGACCAGTAGTCCAATATAATATGACAAGAGCTGTCACTCAGTTGGTCCTATGAAGTCCCGAAGCAAATTATATCTGTCTGATATATATTTGTTTGTCTAAATCGAAGTGAATGTTTTAACTATCTGTATCTGTAATCCGTACATTCTGTGTTGTTGATGATGTATTCACATTAAATAAAAAACAAAATCGGCGCCAAAATTCTTCAGCCAAAACCGGAAAACCGCTTCTAATAAAGTCAAACATTGCACCACTAACCCAATATTGGCGAGCCGGCAGATCAATCCGGGTCCGGCCAGTCAATGCCGGTATCAACAATGGCATCAGCTCATTTGCATGCCGCCCGTGACCCGGTGACCCGCCGCCGGCCTTGGTTCTTCGCCTTTTTTTGCCATTTGTTTACGGCTGATGAGCCCAATTCGGATGCCAGATCAATCTTTGGTTTTTTTGTTACGTTTGTGATTGTATCACCGTATGTGTTACGTGTTTTTAAATGGAACATGTTTTTTACACAACTGTGTCGGTAAACAACCACACGTTCCGTTTCTGTTTTGGTCTGATGGTTAGCGGTCACCGCGATACCATCAGTATGGCACGTCGCCGTTCTTCAGTACTTAATTGTTATGCCTCTATCTTCTCATTTTTAATCGTGAACTGCTGCTGAAGATCGAGCGTGACTATTTCAACCTGGCAACCCTGGCAACCATTAGTTGTCCTCAGTAGCCTGGTGCAGTCCAGATTTTAGGAGATCTGGTCCGAACATCGTTTGAGTCTCCCGGGTCCCCGGTCTTTAGATGCCTTTACGCCCAAATATTTTTCGATAATATGTAATTAGTAGGTATTTCTAGTTAGATTATACTGCTTTTCCGGTTCAATGATATCACCGTTTAGTAAGCTAGCAATCAAATAAGTATTTTAATACTGAAGCTTGAAAAGTAAAAAGTAATAAATGGTGATTAGAAGCATTTTTAAATAGCCGTGATTCTACTACCGAACCTTTCTACCACTTGAACTCTATTTGGCTGCTCCTTTCTTTTGCAATCAATATTAAGTTTATTTTTAACCGGATAGAAACGGTATTCAAAAACAACACATCGTTCTTTAATCCTAATAGTGCGCATGTGCCGCCTATATAATGACCTCAGTAATGATAATAATAATAATTTAGGTGTAGATATACACGGTCACTTTTTTATCACCGTCCAAACCTTCTGAGATGACTCCCGTGATGTGACACACGAACGAACAATTCTATTGGACCAACTCCCTAACTCGAAAATAATATTCAGCTGTTCCATACAAAACATCTATATTCATTCGACCAAAATGTATGGAATGGTTGACGGGAGTCATCTCGGAAGTTTTGGACGGTGATAAAAAAGTCAACCTGTATTTCATGTCAGTCTTGCAGAATTCCAAAATTGCTTAAAAGAATCCTTAAACCTTTCCTCTGCAACTTAGTTTTTATAAAATAAACTTAATTTGTTTGTTAGTTTATATTATAACATAAAGCACATGTTTATACTCTAGATATTTAAGTCATGATGTGTGTACACATTATTGGATTGTAGTTTAGCAAAATACTTTATACATTAATACGTACCCTGTTCATGTTTTAGCTATAATCTGTGTTGTGTACCATAAATATATAAATAAATAAATAAATTAAAGTAGTAATATGTTACGTTGTGTAACATTGAATATTTTTAATTAGGCTTACGTGGAGTAGACGCACGCGATTGCGTGACAAAGTCCCCGCTATTTTACACGCCAATTTGACAAAAACGGCGTTGGAAAGCGGCGGCCGAACGCAGCTGGCTCATAAACTCCTTGTTTGCCTTAGCTATTATTGGCTTCTTTTGAGCAATAGATTAGACCAGTTTAGCCCGGTGGGCAACGGCAGTCGTTAGGACAATAACAATTATAAGATAAATCACCCGCCGCCGCGCCACCGCTGCCGCCGTAGTGACGAAATCTGAAATCTGTGCTAATGAAGCTTAATATGTTTAGTGTATTTAATAATAATTAGTGCTGTTCCACAGAATATTGAATATTACAGATACAGATTTTAAAACTTTTATATGCGGTATTTGTCTTTCATCTTCAGCTCATTATATGTCCCCACTGTTGGGGCACGAGCCTTCCCTCGACGGGATAAGGAGAAAGGACCATGAACCACCACGCGGGCCCAGTGCAGATTGGTGGTTGTTAACGACTGCTAATGTAGCCGGGACCAATAGCTTAACGTGCGTTCCAAAGCACGGAAGAGCTCGAGATGGTAAATTGTTGGTCACCCATCCGATGACCGACCTTTGCGGAAGTTGCATAACTTCAGCAATCGAAAACCGAGCGCGTTAACCACGCGATCTACGCCATCGAGCTTATTATTTGCCTTTATGTCTAGCTTAACTTTATCATTGCTAAGGTAAGCCCTTTACTGGAATGTTTGTTATGGAAAATATATAATTTTCCTTCTCTAATGACTGTATAAGAATGAGATGCTTAAAGCAAACAAGGTCTTCCGCTGTACTCTTGCGAACCAGTAGCGTACCTACTGACTCTCTTTAGATAACATTTTTTACCAAACAGACAGTTTGTTTTAATTTGAAATGGCAATAATTTATGCAAATTAGTAAAATTTCAGATAAGGATCCCAAACTATTTGCGGCGCATCTTAACTGTGGCGCTATCGTACTATCTAGCTAGACAGAAAATCGCGACGAGGAATTGTTACGGCGCAGACTAGACTTTCGCGGCGCACGAGCGTTGCATAACCGCTTTCCACATGAGTGGGACGCATGCCGTCTCTGTTGCACCCTGGAGCGCCGGTGCCGGTCGTTGACGCCGCGTCCAGAGATCTTTACACCAATTGTTTGAACTTTTTCGGGTTCAGGTTGGAGAAGGCGCCGGCCACATCAGAATTGTAATTGAATATCTTGAGCTCTCAAACTTTTCTTATTGGCTCAAAGTAGTCAATTAAATCAATCCATTGTTGTCGGACTTAGTCCTATATCGAATTAGATGTTCATTTGTTGCAGCAACACTAAAATGGATGGCAAAAGTGATTGTTGTTATTTGTTTACATCTGTTTTAATTGTAAAAGATAACAATAGTTGCGTGCTCTGCTATCATGCTAAGCCGCGAGCATCTGCGGTGCGCGTGCGCTCCCGAAGACGACGCATCGTCAACTTTATCATCACGTACTATGTACGTATGTTACTTCTTCTGATCACTACCTTATACCCACTGTTGATACGAAAACGTTTATTTGCAACTATTTTTCTTAAGTTCGCAAATTCTTAACATTTTTGCTTCATATGTTAGAACTATATAATTATAATTATAAGAATTATAGCTAGAACATGAACAAAAAAATAAAACTTATTAATTTGTTTATTTTAGATCAAGATGCTTCTACAACTTTTTGTTTCTACCTACCTACTAAACATTTCACAATAATAATCCCGATGATATAATAAATGCTACAATATCTGTGTGAAACTGCCTTGAGGTATTTGCAACATGGTTACGCAACCGTGGAGCAGTTGCACCGTACGGGTCCTAAGATGCATTAAACTAAATCGGCACGAGCGATTCCGAATGCATAATAATCACGAAACGGAACGCAAGCGGAAGTGATGCAACGGAACGCGTTTCGGCGCGCATCTGTGTAAACAGCGCGCGCTTTTCTGAATGGCATGATCGTGGCGTTTCCCGCGCTCGGCCGCGGGCGACGACCCCGCGCGCGGTCAGCGCCCGCCCGGGGATAGTACACAGTGAAAGTAATTCGCGAGCGGCGACCGCATGCGAGCCATGCCGCCCTGTACCTCGCCGAGAGCCGCGTACATTTATCGATATTTACCTACGCAGTTATTTTTAACCATCGACATCGACAACCGATGAGTTTACGATCGGCCGACGGTTTTGTTTTGTGCTCATTGACTAACGATCGGGTTACGCGGTACATAACTGCCATTTTGTTTCCCATATTACACGTTGATTTAGTCGTTCACTATGGACATTTGAGTTGTTGACTACAGTCTGTAATAATTATGTTACCGCGCCTACTTGGTTTTCTCAGGCTTCCTCATTTCTCTGTTTAATGTTTGTCTATAAATGAGGTTTAGTTACTCTTTGATTGCGAAACTTTTGAGCAGTTGTAGCGATAACTAATCTCGCATCTATAGCATTTATGCTACTTTAGACACGGTAGCATCTTGAACGGGCTTTTATTTGTCAATTAATATTGATTCGCAATAATTTTTCATCCAAATATTAAGTGATTTGCAACAATACCTCTTTTGTTATTTTTACCCTTGCAACTTTGGTCGGTGTCTATGACGCGTGTGTAACGATGGCAATATTTTAACAGGTGCCGTAACTGTGTCACTGATAGTGCGACCATTGTCGGAGTGCGTCGACCCTCGTTAGCTACGTCGAAAATGTGCTGAAATCTTAGCTGATACTGTTTCTAAGGGTTATTTTAATATTATTATGTTTAAGTTTTATTCATCATTAAACTTATCTTTTAAACATTTTTCAACACGAAGCTATTTATCATTGTTCAAGGATCCTTAAGATAAGTGTATCAGAACTCTAAATATGAATAACAGGTACTTTTTTTCTTCTCTCTCTTTTTATTCTTCCTTCGGAAGACGTGTTATAGACGGATGATGAACTTAAGACAAAACTTGTCCAGGAGCAAAGTTCATGTTGAAGAGCATAATGTTCCAATAATTATCATTGTTACTCCTACGCAATTGTACATTCAGTCAAAAAAGTACCGGGAATATATGATTTGTGTATAGTTCCAAATTCAATTTTATGTTTTTTTTTGTTGTTGTTAGATTGGCACAACTGTTTTCCATTTTGGCGCGGAGTTTGAGTTTTATCTGTTAATTAGATTAAATACAGTGCTGTTTTTTGTTATATCAATGTGTATTGCGAATTTCATAATGGACAAAAACATCGAACAAAGAGTTTGTCTTAAATTTTGCATCGCCAATAGAATGTCCTGTTCGGAGTCACTGAAAATGTTACAGAAGGCTTACGGTGAATCGACTTTATCAAAAACACGTGCTTATCAGTGGTACAAAGCGTTCAAAAGCGGAGATGTGTTGGAAGATTTGCCTCGCTCTGGTAGGCCATCAACGTCTGCAACTGGAGTTAACTTCGCGAAAGTGAAGGAAATAGTGACTGAAAACCCTCAATCCTCATTCAAGTTTGAGAGAGATAGCCGCCGAACTTTCTGTGTCTCACGACGAGTCGACCCGTACCATTTTAAACAATCACTTGGGGCATGAAACATGTTGCCGTTCGACTAGTCCCAAAAGACTAGAATTTTCTCCTAAAACTCAATCGCATAAGAGTCGCTGAGGACATGCTAGAACAAGTCAATTCCGACCCAACATTCATGAAACGCATTGTTACTGGTGTCGAGACGTAGGTTTACGAGTTTGACATGCAAACTAGTCAACAAGCTTCGAAGTGGCGCCTTCCAACTGAACCGAAACCGAAAAAAACCACGCCAAAATCGATCAAAAGTCGAAGTCATGTTGACTGTTTTCTTTGACTATCGCGGTGTTGTGCTCTCGGAATTCTTGCCGGAAGGTCAATCGGTAAATAAAGAATATTATTTGAACGATATGCGGCGTTTAAGAGAATAAATTCGACGAAAAAGGTCAGAATTGTGGAAAGAATATTCTTGGATTTTGCACCACGGTAATGCGCCTTAGCACAAGGCCAACATTGTGAACGAATTTTTGACCAAAAACTCAACAAATACCATTGAGCAACCACTTTATTACCTTATTCACCAGATATGGCTCCAGCCGACTTGTTTCTTTATCTTAAACTCTACCACTTCGTGGCACCCGTTTTCATTCGGTAGAAGACATAAAGGAGAATTCGCGGCGAGAACTAAACTCAATTCCGGAAAAAGCGTTTAAAAATGTTTTGATTATTGGATTATTCGTTGGCGTAAGTGTATCGTTTCTGAAGAAGCATACTTTGAAGGTGATAAAATAAATTTGGATGAATAACTAACATTTTGTGTAATTTTGATCTATTCCCGGTACTTTCTTGACAGAGAAGTATGTTTATGTTACAGGGCATTGTGGCAGCCCGATAAGTACACAATCCTTGCTACGTTTAATTTCAATTCACGTAACAGTGACTAGATTTATTGGGACCCTGAATGCAAGGCGTTTGTTTATTTTCCTGTATCCATTAATACTGGTTGTGTCATGTCGCATAATTATTCTGTGAAGCAATATCTTTTATAAGCGTCGGGATCGGTACTGATTCTCGGTAAATACTTAGAGCGTTTAAGATTCAGGGCCTGACGTAGGCTTAGAAAGCAGTGCTCTTTATTTTTTGAATATTTTATGGCTCTTCCTCTTCCTAGAGCAAGTGACAGTTTTGGTCAATGCCCTCAGCGTCACAAGGATTTTTTTTTTGTATATTAAAATTTTTTCAGGAAAATTAAAAAAGTCTTTTTGTTTTACTTTACTGAAACTGAGAATTATTTATTTTGTGTGTTAATAATGCAAGCCGGTTATTGAGCCAGTGCAGGCGCACAGAATGAAAAAAGAAGCGTCCATTAAATGTGAAATAAACTACACCTAAACTATTGATGCAAAAAACAATATTTTTTAAGACATAAACTAAATAAAAATTTCGTCATTTTTGTTATTTTAATTTTCCGTTTTTCGATAAGTAGTAAGTAATAAGTTCCGGGTACCGCCTTATTAAAGCAGCAAATTGCAGTGCTGTTGTTCTCGTGTAGCGTTTCGTACGTGGAATAAGTTTATCAAAAATAAAAGTTTCTAAATAGCATGCATAACCGCATAATCTCAAAAATTAAATCAATGCGTTTTGTAAGCTCAATAGGGTAGTTGACTAGAACAATAATTTATTCCAGAACATTTGAGATCACGTAACAGTTCCCGAAAACATTAACCAATTTAGAATAAATGTTGTTAACGGGATCATTACCATGTTTTTTGTTGTGTTTGAGTATCCGATTTTTCGGCACAGTTGCATGCGCCATGATTACGGATGTACTGATGTTATTGCGGGTGGGTGATTATGAGCAGACAAACGATCCACCCTCTTCCTTATTGCGCTCGATACTCGTACCACTGTCTTCTAAGTCACTATTCACTCGAACTTGTTCTCGACACACTACACTGACCGTATCAGATCGCGAAACGGCACTTTTAGCGGTCTTTACATAAGCTAATCACTGGATTCCAGATACGCGACAGTCTTCGCGATTGAAATTTTTGTATATTGTAATTTCAATCGCTTCTCTAACCAATCTTGGTATGTAGTGACGTTCTGACGAAATTATCTGGGGGTTATAAAACTCAATCCAGTGATTAGGACCAAATGGGATTGGATCAAATGTTTAGCAATGGCCGATTTTTGCGTATCGTTATTCTTTACAGCTTTGATATGGCTCCTTTAACCGATTTTTTATTAGACCTTATCATGAATTTTCCTTATCTATTTTTTAAATTAACATTTAATTGACGGAACACAACATTGACGTCATAGATTTCCATTCCCATACAATTTCTATTAAAAAATCGTGTTGACAGTTGCTGAAGTGTTTTTATATTGACTAGCCAGTCAACTGCCCAGTTGGGTAGGGAGAGTGATCGCTTGGATTAGGAACGGTCGTATGAAATCTCCTAAGGCAGTCGCTATTTTTAATTACTATTCTGATTGAAAAAAGACAAAGTATTGAAAAAATTCCACGAGCGGGTTCGATGCACTACCAACTATGCTATCATGGCTCAATCCTACAGTTGGTAGTGCACCTGACCCGGCATGTAATGGGGTGCGGTTTCGAACCCGCTTGTGGAATTTTTTCAACACTTTGTCTTTTTTCAATTTGTAATTTGTTCGCAACAATATTTGCGTAAAATTATATATAAATAATCATACTATTCTGATGCTTTTGTGTTATATCGAAATTGAATACATGCGTTTGTCCTCAGTTCCGGAGCCGGTGAGGAGAGAGTATAGGACCAAGAATGTCCTGACCCGCATGGAAATTATCGACGGACCGCTGGCGGTGCTCAAAGAGTGCGTGGACCACAGACTAAGGATCAAGGTAAGGTAGGGCTTGGTACGGTAGCGTGGCGGTGTAAGGTCGGCAACGAACGTAGCTGAACACTTAAGCCCCATGTCATAATTTTAGTAGAAGTTGACAAGCGACTGATAATCACTTTATCTGGTCTGCGCAGCTTTTTAGATTTTTTTTCTTTTAGAAAAGGTGGGGGACTTTTACATAAAATAATGTTTTTAATCAATTCTTAAAATTTTTATATTATGGCTAGACGCTAGGTATGGTCTTTCGATTATGTTGATGTCGTTCGATCGTGTATTCCAAGTTAGTCTGGGCTCAAGATACTGCCCAACTGTTTAATCGAACTGTAGTGCGATTGTTTGTTCTCGCCGATCAATAATCGCGCAATTAAAGATGCAAAAAATAGACTATGAAATATTTACTTATGAATTACTCACAATTTATTTATTTAGGTATTTAACGTTCGTGAATTTTCAGTGTCGAAATAGATAGTTACCCGGTGACGTCGAATACGAGTGGGAGCGCTTTTAATTGATAACATAGTTTGAGAATAATTGTCACCGGTTCAAATTCGCACCCCTGATCGCTTTTCCTGATATTCTCAGGCACACCCTGATGCGGCAAACTACAATCGAAACTGTATATGTCACCAAATATAGAATATTAATTAATTACGGTTTCGGTATCATCCGTCTTGTAATCAATTGTCATTTTGATCAATGTCTACTCAGGCAAAGGTAAAGGTGAAAAGCGCGAAAACTTTTTCATTTTGAAACTATGTTATTGTTACTTTCACGTTAATAGAGTTTTAATAACAAAATGTATGTTTTCATAAACATACACTTATGTATTCTGGAAACTAGAGCAATAGATATGTGTCTTTTAACAAACATTTATTCACAAACTTGATGTTCTTTGTACCTTCTGGGTGAGTAGTAATGGCGTCGCGACTATGAGCATCTAAACAGTTTTTCTTTAATTGCGTAGCTTTCTAATCGTCCAACATCGTCGGTTTTAGCATGCGCCCATGTTTAGATTCATGTGCCATAACTGCTCGCTGCTGCATCCTTTGTACATCTCTGGCGGGCTTCCAACGCGGAAGGGGCATTGATGGCCGCGCCGAAATAGCAACAAAGCCCTGCTAGATTTTGGAGAATTTCCACCATTACGGTCTTACGGCCATCGGGTGGTTTGATAGCTTCCTGTTGAATGCGAGGTTTTATGTAGAAAATACCCGGCCGGCTAGGAATTCATGATTGGTTGGGCTACGCAATGTTACGCATTTCATCAGCTTTATTGGTTCCGAAATACTATTATGTAATGGTGAGCTGTAATATATTATACTTTAAAAGCTTGCGACCGTCTAACTTGTATAACGGCAGATTTTTATCTACATGACGCGTTCCTATCGCTACAATTTAAGTAAGGCTATATTTGCTAGACAATATTAGTAATTAAATAAAATTATAATATAACTCACTATAATCTAATAATATCCATTTTAGCAATTTATTATATATTAAAAAAAGATACTCATGTATATTAGCCAAGAGCGAGACTTGAAACTTCTGACGATCTGGGCCAGGCTGGCTATCCTGTTGCATGCAGCTCGTGTAAATTAAGATAACACTCTGTATCAACGCTAAGCTGAGCCATATTCAATGTCAACCACTACGCTATATATCGACATACGATCTCAACATTTTCACAAATATCAAGGTTCCGGTGAGAAGTAAGCTTTTTTATTTATTTGGGACTACAAACAATTGACCAATATATATTACAAAGTGAATAGATTAACAGGTAAATAATCGGACAATCAACACCGTTATCCACAAAGAAAAATAATAGAAAAAAAGTACGATTTAACCATAAACATGGAGCATAAACATGCATACACTTTTGAATGGTTTTGTCTCTTATTCCATTGTATTAAGAGTAACATTGTTTACATGGTAATGCGTGACTTACATACATAACACACACACATTAAAGCTAACGAAAACTGCTTGGCATAAGCTTTATTTATCATCATCATCAGCTCATCTTTATGACCCCACTGCTGGGGCACGAGCCTTCCTTATGGATGGATAGGGAGAACGGGCCATAAACCACCACGCGTGCCCAGTGCGGGTTGGTGGTTGTTAACGACTGCTAATGCAGCCGGGACCAACGGCTTAACGTGCCTTCCGAAGCACGGAGGAGCTTGAGATGATAAATGTTTGGTCACCCATCCGATGACCGGCCTTTGCGTAAGTTGCTTAACCTCAGCACTCGCAGACCGAGCGCGTTAACCACAGCGCCATCGAGCTCCTCGAGCTTTTTTTATAAATGTTCATAAATATTATTATAAGTTTATAAACTTTGCATTTAATATTGTGACTAAGTAATCGATTCGCCAAGTGTTTGATGTTGGACAAACAGTGACCTCTAGCGATCACTTTGCGCTTATATAAACAATAACCTACTGATTTAATACGGCAAACCCAACAAAATAAATAGTCTTTAATAAAATAAAACAAGCCCGGCTATAACATATATTATTATTATCATATTTTAGTTATATATAGCATATAGAAAAACAATGTGAAAAGTTGTGAGTTCCTTGCTTATAATACTCGTAATAATATACCGTTATTTTTGATCCCCGCTGTTGCGTCTAATATGCCAAAGTATCCTAATTGCTTTTATCAGTGGTGTTGCGAACAAATTACAATTTGAAAAAAGACAAAGTGTTGAAAAAACAATGACGAGCGGGATTCGAACCCGCACCCCATGACATACCGGGTCAGGTGCACTACCAACTATGCTATCGTGGCTCTATCCTACTCGCCGAAATTAATCAATACTATCTGCTCTTACTCTGTAAGCCAAAGGAGTCCTATTCAATGTCGACAACTACGTCATCAACAATTTTTATTTTTCAACACTTTTTTAATAAAAAAAAAAATTACGGGTAAGCACAGTGCCTTGATCTCACCTGATGTTAAGTGATCATAAGGCCAATGATGGAAGCGCACTTCACCCGGGATCCTCAACTCAGCCAGAACACAACAATGCTACAAACTTTTAGGTTATGGCGACATATTTAGGTACGATGGTGTTAGCTAGCCAGGCGGACAAACAAGCCCTACCACCAACTAAACCGAGTACACAAACATGTACGTCCCGCTGGGAATCGAACCGAATCGGTAATCGGGACTCGGAAATCAAACTTAGTCACTAGACGACAGAAGCGGTTAATTAAATTAATGATTTGTTATAATACTCGTAATACTGGTTAGCATTATACATGTACCTGTCTCCGCTTGATAGGCACTGCTAGAAAATAATTCAATTGGAATTTCTCCCTAAATAAGTAAATTTTATTTGGTTCAAACACATACCAAATATCTAGATAGACGACGCGTGTGTCACGATTTAAAACCAATACAATTCATTTTCTTGTAAGATGGCTCTCGCTATGATTTAGCCGGTGTAGTTTTAGGACAGGTTATTAGTGTTTTGACTTTGTCCGTAACTCTGCTTACAACTTTAATAGGCGTTGTGCTTGTACAATATAGGAAATGTCCAAAACTGAGACACAATTTTGAAGATACAGGTTAGTTACTGATTGGCGTGCCATATTTTTTTGACATACTATTATTTGACAAACGTTATTTAGTGATGGAAACCACTTTACGCGCCAAATCGATTTAAAAATGCCGCGTTGCGAACGATTTTAATACATAAATTCGTTATATCGATTTGGTCATCGATTTTTATCGAAAGCAAAGCAAATATAAATTATAATTTTTTATTTAAATTTTATTAAGAATAATCAATAGCACAATTTATGTGTGGTGATTGAACGAATTGTTGAATGGAAACCTACATGCCTAGATTATAGAATACCTAGATTCTTGCAGCGCATATGCCGTCAGGTTGTTCAATAAAAATAAAGACCAGCGGTTGATTTTTGAACCGGTGACCAATTCTCACGCTATGATATCAATTACGAACGTGTGCTCCTTTTTCTCTTATTCAAGGTCACTGGTAACTTATCTTTGACACCGAAAATTCTCGAACTGTATGTATCTTAGTAATCAAATTGTATATAATGGAAAAATTATGATATTTCATAATGTATTTCATTTTACTTAAAATTCGAGATCACCAGAGATATAAAAATGAACCCACATGTATAGAGCTAAGTAAAGCCGCAATGTATGACGAACCATACTCTAGGTTTTCTCAAAACTGTCATAAAATCAGAATAAATCATTTTAAAATAAATAAATTAATATTTCTATCATAAAATTACTTTCCGGCGGATGGCACCGTGTTCTACTTATTGGCTACTTATAGATGATTTGCAATCCGATCCGATCCGAACCTTTCGGAGAATCTAGTAGGGCACGGGGACGCGCACTAGTGCGCGATGCCGTTCCCTCTAGAAAACCTCCGAAGGTGATTCGTTTCTCCTCTCAAAAAAATAAATTATTTGCAATTTATAACAGAACATTAGGCATTTTTCGTGTTTTTGACAGATTTCGTGTCTCCCTGGGCAAATGTCGATCGCGGACTGAATGCAGCGGCGGTCAGTTGAGCACAAATGGGTTCATTTGAAACGTTTGAAGTAGGTGTACTTGCGTGATCTAGTTCAAATATGTCAAACTTAGCATAGCGAAAAACGAATAGCCGTAAGTAAACACTTACCGATAAAAAGTAACGTAGCTGATATATACGGTTATTGAAGGGCATTCATTGAAATGTAAATTGGCATTAAATCATTGTAAGCGATCATAAATAAAATAAATATTGCTATTGATACCAGATTGTGAATACATTAAAATGTTCAACGTCTGATGACTCTGTATCTTTACTAAACGGACGCTAGACTTAAAAATCATCACTATGAGTTAGATATTTTTCAATTATGGAACATTGATGGCCCTTACAAAAGAGATAGTAATGTAAAATACTGTAAATTAAAAGTTAAAAGATTAGTATTGTATTGCAATCTTTACTTATCGAAGCTACCGACATAGCTCTAAAAATGTATTTAGCTGAAATGGCAGTAAAATGGTGGTAGAATATTGGTTTAGGACTGATTACCGCTTTGGTGTGTGGTGAACACCGACGTGTTCTAGAGTGGAGCCCGCGACTTGGTATCGTGCAGTAGTTTAGATGCTTTCCAGCGAGGAGCAGAGGACCTCCAGCTGCGAAGAGACATTGCTTCTATCAGTGTCTTCTACCGGAATTACTACGGTGAGTGTTCTGAAGAACTTTTTGATCTAATCCCGCCTTCTCCTTTCCTCTCCCGGACTACACGTGCTGGTCTTAGGAACCACCATCATACCGTACAGACAATCAGTACTCGTACCAAAAAATTTGGCAAGTCGTTCCTCTGTAAGACCATTCGGCTTTGGAATTCTTTACCGGCGCATGTGTTTCCCAGCTCCTATAGTCCCGGGTCTTTTAAGCGGGGCGTGAAACGGCATTTATGCAGGCCGTCATGAATGGGTGCGCTTGTTACCGTGCTTGTTCCACGGTGAGGAGCGCTCTCATTATTTTGGACTGCATCGGCTGCTTACCATCAGGCAGGATGTGGTCACTATGACGTGTCAATATAAAAAAAAAAAAAGAAAAGGTGGAGCGACGAAAAGACGAACTATCGATCGGGCTCAGAACTATGATGACTATCGTCGCGTATTAGTCAAGTTATCGCATGATGTTTTTAGTACCATTGGATGTAAAACAATGAAAGCAATGATGCAGTTTGTGATCACCACTAAAAGAAAAGCAGCCGCAGTAGCCGTCTCGGTATTTATGGTTATGCCGGCGAGCGCTTGGCCCAGTGCTGCGCGTAGTACAAACGTAGGTGTAAATCGGGTTGACTCATAAAAATGTCTCGGAAGAGCCTTGCCGTCGCGCCGCGGTGCAACGTGCCGCTTCTATTAATGGCGCTGCGATCTGCACCTCGTTGCTTGCCCGTACCGACAGCAGAAAAGCTCGAGTTTTTGAGTTGTTTGCATTAGAATGTCGTCTATGTATACACTATGCAATAAAAGCTCAGAGGGATCAGCTTCCAATTTGGATCTTAAAAATGCATCGCGTTTTTATGAATATGGAAATTAAATAACAAAAGTATAAAAACAATAAGTAGGTGTTTATGACAGAAATAAGGGTTTGTGTCGCCGCATACAAATGATTCTATTGTTTTTCTGTAATGTACAATTTTTAATATACTTTTTGCAGTGCCGACTACTTTGTTTGTTTCGTCATACATAGGGTTTAAATATCTTTTGGGCATCTTTGACTAATCAATCAAAGGTTTTTGTTACATACTGTTATGTATACGAGAAACGTCTAACGGAATGGGTTTTTTGATTGTAGAGTAATTGATATTTAGAAATATCAGCTGTTAAAATTCGGGCTTAAAGTCACATCGTAATTTGAAATAATTTAAAACGGATGGCAGGTAAATACGTAAAATCATGTCTTTCCGAAATATATTCTTAAAATAGTATCATAAAACTGACGTTGATTCATATTTTAATAATTGTTCATAATGTAGTATTTAATATAATGAAAAACATGACTTCTTTCTATGTTAGTGTAATTTCGGTTATGATAAGGTCGGTAGCATATTAGCATTTGATCATATCCTTATTGTTAATCGCAGTTCTATCGGAAGAAAAAGCAGATACCATAACGATTTTAAGGAACAAGACTTGACCATAGAGGTCTTTAGCGTTATTATAATTTACCTTGTTTTTTGTAGTGTGCTGTCCTTCTCTAATAAAGACTTTCCCGAAGTTACTTTTATAGTACCTAATAACTCTTCTCTTTCTAGATAAAGAATTATTTTCTCTTAGCTTATTTGGTGATACGTTACGTTTTAATAGTCGTTAAATAGTTGTTTTAGAGAATCTGTGGTAAACATTATCTCATATCTTAAATCTACTAATTAAATATCGATTCTTTAGTAATGATTAAAAACAAATTATCGTATAGATAGAGTATGAGGAGTAGACAAACAAGAAATAGCTAACATTTTCAATTAACGAGCTTCTAAGTACAAGCAACGACTTCCTAGTTTAGTCAGCCCTGTGGCGCCCTGACGCTACCTTGAATTTTAATGTTAGACTTAAATATACTATGTTGTGTAGAAACCGGTTTTTTAAAAGCACTTCTATCTATATTTCCTTTGTTTTCTTTCTAACACATTCATATATATAGAGTAGGTTTTATTGTCTATTTATTTAAAACGTGTAGTTTACGATACTCTTATATTTATTGAAAATATTATCTTTCATTGTATACATTGAATCTTTTAAGTATCAGCAGCGCAACAATTTAGCATAAAATATTCAGATATTGTTTAACTGCCTTGAATATAGAGGTGCACTTTATCGTTTCGTAAAAAATAAACACACTTTCCTATCGTCGTACATAAAATTGGGCGCTGTGCTGAATTTATTGGAAGTGGGGCAAGGTGCGTGGGCTCTACTACTGGTAAAATGTGAGTTGTGCGCCGAAGGCCGGAGCGGTGCCAACGTGCAGAGCACATGCGCGGTGCGTGCGTGTACCGTCAGCGCCGGGCGGCGCCGGCGTATCGCGGTGTATCAGACATGTCAATGAGAAATGAGACGTCAATTAATTGTCGTATTCTAAACTGTTGTACGGTGCGTATGTTAGCTTCTGTAATGTTAACCATGAAAATTAGTGCAGCGGTTTGGTTGGGTAATTTGCTTAAATCTAATAATAGATATAAGCTGCGTGTTGGCATCATAAAATGTAATAATAAATTATAATAATTAAAGTGCTGATTTAATGCTTAAAGTTTTGTGCTGTCGCTACCGCCGCCGCCGGCGCGGGGTCTTGTTGTGATGTCAGTTATCTCAATGCCATCTTGTTTAGTGTGCGTGGCGCGCGCGCGTGTGCGTCGTCTGTGCAAGGGCCTGCTAGAACGTATCACGATACTTCCTCGTCAATTTAATCCATTTATCAGTCATTAGTCGTTTTCGGTATGCTGGCTTGCCTTGACTGGACGCATGCTTAATCGACCGGCTCCAAGCCCTGTATTTGGTCTCGTTTAGTTAATACTAAGGTAATTTTTTATTGAGCTTCCAAATTGGGCGGCGTTTTCGTGTAAGATGACTGAAGTTGATTGCGTTTTTAAAGTAAAATGTTCGTATGTTTTTGTTGTCGTGTATTAATACGGGTGTTGGAGCTTACGTAAAAGGAGCTGACGCGATTTAAAGTAAATTTGAGCACGCGTCGCTGTTCCCAGTGATAGCGTCAATCTCAATTTTGTATATTTAAAATGTATTTATTAAATAGAAAATCAGGTGATACACGTAAGAAAGCTAAAGATGAAATAGGTACACTAACCAGAACTAAAAATCAATTTGCAAATATGCGATTGCTCTAAGCACAATAATAGTAAGGTTGTTATCTGGCAACTGACCGGCGAGCGAGCTGGCCCGCAAATGCCCGTAATCTAAAGCCCTTCGGCTGGAGCAGGAAACAACACGCAGAATGCTTGTGCTGTTAATTGAAATCTGAGGTAAACTGATGGAATTACAGATTGCTATTACTCATGAGAAATGGATGGTTTCGAATGTTCACTCTGTGGTTGGTGTTGAGAAAAAAGGCTACTTAAAAGTACAAGCTGCGATTAAAGTGTATATAATTTTTATCTTTACAATATTTATACATCACCATCATCATCATTATCATCATCATCATCATCAGCAGCCTACACTAGTCCACTGATGAACATAGATCTGCAAGAGCACACCACTAAGCACGATCCGCGGCTACTCTCATCCATCTTTTGCCAGCCACCTTGCGAAGATCGTCGCTCCACCTAATCTGAGGTCGTTCTACGTCCTATTTATACGCTCTTATAGAATACCGAAAAGCTGTTTTGTTGAGAGCAATTCGAACCTTTGCACATCTTTTATGCAAAATCTTTTGTTGCAGTCTTCTTGGTGGAATGGCTGGTGGCTGTACGCAATTAAAATTAAGATGCGTCATAATATCTTTGTTGTCAGATTCAAGACTATAAGCGTAAACATCTGTTTTGCTGTCGTTACCGACGTTTGCCAGTACAAGTGGTTCACCCCGAATTGTGGGCAATGACAAGGTCGCCTACATTCGAAGTGCGTAAAAAAGGCTCTGCGCGACCGACTCGGCTGCACCTCCCCCCCCCCCCCCCCCCTTGCGAGCTTGTACCAGAAGTTTCATATATTGAAACTTCTTTGTCCAACATTTATGATTCTTGCGAAAAAAATATACTTACAGCTCCCCACTAGCTCCGTTGCTATCATACGGCAGGCACGATCATTTACCTCAGGCCATATCTGTAATAGAAAAAGGTACGTTATTAGTACCATAACATTTATTTTTCTGCTTTTGAAATCTACCCCCTTCTCTTAATGTCCTGACTGAGACAATTGCTAGTTTCAAGTTCGTGCTTTGTCATCGGTGTAATGAGATTTCCCCCATCAATGATATTCCCCCGATCCCCTTGAGTTTCTGTAATATACCTCGCGCGGACTTCATAAGAAATTTTGAAAAGTAGGGCTATGCTGCTCTGTTTGTTTTCATTTGTTCTTGAAATAATGTTCATGAAAACCGTTATTGCACACTGATATCTGACAAACATATACTGTAGAGCCAAAAAAAAACAGAGAGCAGAGTCCATGCACTCTAAAAAAAATAAGCATTATACAACCCAATAAATAATAGTTTCAATAATCATTTTGTTTTTAAGTAGATACGCAGCAGGCGAAGGTATGATGCATTCGGCCTCGCGGGTAAACAGACGACGCTAGATAGTGCTAGACAAAGACGACGCGAGGTCATGAGCGTAGCCTTGCGCGGGTCCGCGCACACGCTTCCGCCTGTCGACGGCGCTGCGCACGCGAGCTCACTCGCCGCCCGTCCGCCGACGGCGACGGATGTCTACTCTAATCAGACACTTGCTGTTACGTAATAAGTACATTTAACAAAATTTTTCTTCGGCTCTTCATTACATGACTGACACAAAAACGCGACTGATAACTCCAAATAAAATTTATAGATACGAGTATAACAAACTTTACTGTTGAGCAAGCGTTATGCACCCTCACATTGAATGTTTACCTACATGTATTATGTCAACCAATGCTTTATGTGCTCATACATAGTTATTAACATATTGTAGCATCTTCCTACGCAACGCGGTGAACTAGAGTCGGCTACCATTCGTTTATGCAGATTAATGTAAGTTGAATAATGCAAACAAAGGTAACTGCGTATACTGGGTATACTGCGTACTGGGTTCTGCTAAAAAATAAGTTTGGAATCAACATTCAGCACAAACATATGAAATGTCAGAAAAGGGATACCATAGATGTTTTAGAATCGTCTGTAAATTTTGTAAAATACGTTCAACTTAAGCATATTGCAACAACGCGTATTTCTTAAGATTATTGTAATTGACTTATTTCATTAAATTAGGCTATTCCATTCTACGATAAACGTTTTACGGGTAAATTCAAAACTAAAACTCTTGAGATTGAAATGTATGCGGATGTTTACTGCAGCAAGTGGAAACTAAACAACAAACAAACCTTCGCACTGAATCAACGAAAAACCGGCAGTCGTCATAGACGCGCGGTGTTTTTCCACGGCGAATGTCACCTGCCCTTCACGCGGCTACCGACTGCTCAGCTCAGCCCCTTTGTTGTTAATTCAATTTGTAACTTACATTCACGGTTTCTTAAATTTTTTTTAAGGTTTTTTTACATTTTCCTTTTCCACAACTGATGTTACTGATCATCGAGTGCCATCTGCTGGAGGGTGGCAAATTGTCATGACAATAGGTATTTACTTTATGTAGGTACTGTTTATTCACAACGGGGAGTGATTAGTCTTCATCTCGCCAGATTGTTAGCCAGAAGGTGGAAGCGTCCTTTAACCAAAATTCCAACCTTACACTGACTGAAGATACTGTCGACATTCTTGTTATCGTGTCAGATTTGGATATGGTGGTAGTCGGATTTGAAACAAGCCCGACTACCAACCGGACACAATGTGCACACCGGCTAGGAATCGTATCTGGAATATCTGGGTCTGGATCCGTTGGTCTAATCATTAGGTTACAGAGGCGCTTGAAACGGACCAGATACAGACTGCTCAAACCGAGCCATTTACCAAAGGCTTCGAACCAAGATCTATTACAAAATAATATTCAAATTATCCCAATATTATACGATCAGTTTATTACGCAAGTGCAACGTAAATGGTGTCCGAAGTGGCTGGCCAATTTACGCTGATGGCGTCACAATTACGCGGCGGGTGGCGGGCGGCCTCGCGCTTGCGCCGCGCTGGCCTCCGCGTTTCCTGCTTGCGCTCGCGATGCGCTTGCACATTTTCCTTGTGATCTGTTCAACGGAGATAAGTGAAATTTTGACTTTCAGAGCCTTTCAGATCAGCTAGAAGTGAGATTTGTGTTCAATTTCTCCGCTTTTTTTCAGCAAAAAATCCTCATTGCCACGGTGACGTTACACCACCATACTCACCATAGGGACTGTACCACGGTTTCTCGCTTTCCACGTCGAGTTGAAGTTCGGCTGCCGATGCCGGCGAATTAATTATGTGAAATGAAAGGACTTTCCGGATGACGAAGTTACCAAATTCCCATTCTATATAAACTTAAAGTTCACTAGCTGTTTAAGATTTCGAAGTAATAGTTATTTTTTTACAACAAGAACTTTTGAGAATTTTTTAGACAAGAATAGCTTTTGATTCGTTCAATTAAAAAGTGAGTAGGTACAAATTATTGCCACCCATTATGCCAATCTTAGATTCATAACTGGACAAGGTCGCTGGTGTAGTTTTTATATTAAAAAAAATACATATAAAAGTATTGTGTTAACGCACTAAAGATAATTTTGTGTTCTTCCTTTATTGCATTTAAAGTTAGAGGTTAATAAAACCTGAATTTCGTGAGAAAATTAATGCATTTTTAATATTCGCTCGTGCGTTCGGCAAGGGCACGCGGAACTCGTGTGTAATTGTTGTTGCTGCCATTATAATAATGTGTACGTTTATTAATATTGTTCATATTCATATGTAAACTTATTGACCTTACTTCAAACTCGTTCTTGTTAACTTAATGTCCAATCATTTAACAAATAAGTTAATTGACTCCAGAATCTTATGTTGATAATTATGAAGGAACACGATTATTTGAATCAGATCATTTCGGTCAATAAAATTCAATGTCATGATAACGAGAAAAGAAGTCCAATGGCGCGTGGGTACGTCACCGCGTCTCCATTGACCTTTACCCAGTGACTTAGGGCCTCGGCCTTGCTAGATTCTGTTATCGGTTTATCGGGCTCGTTTCCTCGCGTTTTTATCAGTCGATAAAGGGCCTGCCCTTGGTGGGCACCGGCAGAAGGCCAGATACGATTCCGGCTGGTTTTTCGACAGTTATGCACCACTAGAGGTTCCGGCTTCGGACTAAGTTTCCTTCCTTATTGGTTTCGGCTGCACAATGCGTGCTGAGTTTTTTATTCAAGGATGGTAATTGTTGGTGTTCAGATTAGTTTTGGTTAACCTCGGAAGCTAAGAATTGGTAATTAAAGTATCTCGTTACTACGGTGTCAATATCGGCGCCTTCAGCATTGGTGGTATTTTACAGTTAATGTCCGGAGTGTGGTGTATCAATATTCACTGGTGTTCTATGTATGGTAACAACCTCATTTTACCTCATAGCTATATTTTTATGAACATGGATGTATTTTAAAATCAGTGCAATGCTTTAATAATTGCATATCGTTATGTTTACCAGCCAAGGCTTTTCCCTAACTTTTAGCAATTTCATTTTAAGTGTATATGAATATTATCACTGGATCTGCAATGCTTCCAACGAAGATTACACATGAAAAGATACCAAAATATGTAGGCCTGATTTTATTTCCTTTATCCATATTCGTAAATTTTGGTATTCGTTTGCGTCATCCAAAACTCTATGCAGTTTAAAAGTTAAATGAATTCAATGAAAAAGACTTCATAAATTAAAGGTAATTAATTAAGCAGTTTTAAGACACTTGGGTGACTTAATTTGGCAGGTAATAAATAACACAAGCAGTTTGAAATTCTTTTTGGCAATGATTCAATTAATCGTGGCAGTCAAATGTTGTTACTAATTAATATACCCAATACACTTAGGTTGGTCATTCGATAGTAGTATTATACTCATACGGGATTTAAAAGAAATTTCCAGAAAAATTGTTTGTTAAATTATTTATCATGCAATTTTTTGACCGTAAAAGTAGAGCGTGAAGATTTTTTGTAGTGAGTGACGCGCCCCATTTAACAATGGTGTGCTTTTGTTTTTGTAGGTACCTCGCTTTATATAAGACTAGCTGATCTGGCGGATATCGTATCGCATTTTTTTTAAATATAGCCTATGTTACTCAGCGCCAATGTAGTATTCTAATGGTGAAACAATTTTTTAAATCGGTCTAGTAGTTTTTGAGTTTATTCGTTGCAATATACAATTCGTTGTATATACATACATATACAACAATACAAAGGTATCCTCTTTATAATATTAGTATAGATAATGCAAAGTTTGTCTAGGCATTACATTCTTATCTGTATCATAATGTAATTGTAATTTTTTGTCGACCTGCAAGCGGCCATGAGGCGATCCGAAAAAATTTGCGGACGTAAAACAAAAAACGCGCAGTAGAAACAAAACACCGGCGGCATGCAGGTGTCCGTGACCGTGGCTCGCGCCGAAAACGAGAGTAGCGGATCTGGAGCGGCTTGCGCAAGCAGCGGCCATCCGCGCTCGCGCGTCACGCCTAAACACCGCACGTTATGTCACTGGCGTGTGGCCTCGTCTGCTGAGGAGTGGGCTCCCGGACTTGCAGCAGATGGATTATCACTGAACGATATTATTTATGCCGTCAAACCGAGAATTCGGGTCTTTATACAGCATGTGATTCTCCAAGAACGTGTTGATGCTCGTTTACATTGTTTTGCTCTAGTTTGGAGTTAATGCAGCTGATTATGTTACTTTAGGGTATTGCAGTTATATAAGATAGGATAGACTTTATTAATAATAACTAATAGGAAATCGTACAAGTATTTGTTAAATTCCAAAGTACACACTTTCTTAGCTGGCGGTTCAATGCTTTCTTGGTGATCTATAACTAGTCACGCTAGGCGTACATTTATCGTGCAACGGCATCTACTAAACAACTTTCATCAGCTGCAGCCGCGACCACAACCTAGTCCAACTCGAATAATGTCCACATACTCCGGCCTATAAATAGAGCATTTTAATATCTAGTATTACCAGTAGCGGGCGTCGTACGAGCAAGCACTAATCACATTATCATACCTTCACCTTAGCTACTGCGCTACGCTTCCGCGTACCGCGTCACCGTTCACTTTCACTGCGTCGCGGTGGGGTACAGCCTGCCTTAACTAAAAAAGATACTGTGCAGCGACAAACTATCCTAAAATGCACTCTACTGACAACGTGGTAAGGCATGATTTTCAAGGTTGAATGCTAGTATATTTTTTTCGTATGGCCGGGGGGCAACGTAGGGAATTGGTTCATATGTCTTCTTGTGAAGGTTGCGTTTCCTTCGCGGCCAGGTAAAGTGACGGCCTCGTCAAGGCCGAACGTACGTAGCATAAGCGTTTGTTTACTTTCTCCTAGCGGTCAACGGTCATTATTTATGTGTTTGGGAATTTGTGTGGGGAGCCATTCAAGGTCGCGCAAGACTAAAAGTGACAGTAGTTTTGGTCAACATTTTTTAATTTATGAATCTTAGCGTACTCTTGAGAAGATTTATTGCAACCAGAGTTAGTTCTTGTGTAGGCGAATCTGGGTTGGGTATTAAAAGTAATAACAGTCATTTATTAATATTGTGTCGCTGAAATGGGTCACCGAAATAGGACGCTTGTTATAAAACTCTCGTGGCCTTAACACTATCTTCAGAATATATTATTTCTGATTTCGACCCTGACCTGGGAAAAGATGCAAGCCCGATGCCCGCCCGACATGTTGCCAATTAACGCATAATGTTATCGATATGAAGAAGTGTGACTGGAGTAAGGTCACCCAAATTAATTTAATTATATTAAAAGATAATACGATTTGTTTGTATCTAGCAATTGCTGTGAGGAGTGTTTAATCGGCTATTCGGCATCGACATCGACTCATTAACAAGATTATGAGATACTATTGTTTACCTGCATGTGTGGTGCCGGGGATAAAGAATTGCACCACCCCATCTCTTCTCGTGGGTGTCGTAAAAGCCGACTAAGGGACCATTCCAGAGGATGGGCAGCAGCATCTCTCTGAGGTTACCCTCAACCTACTGCGATCGCCAACCCGCCTGCCAAGCGTGGCGATTACGGCAAATACCCCCCATTCCTTGGGGGAGGCGTTTGGCCTTTGTCCAGCAGTGGACGTCTTTTGGCTGAGATGATGATTGTTGTATATATCGTGATCAAATGTGCGTATTTACTTGATCTTTTCATGATACAAAATTTCTTATTTTGGCAATGATTTTTCCGGAACCGGTTATTGAATATTGCGGACACCCTTGGTGGGTATTATGTTAGTTACTTTATAAGATCGTTCTGAAGTGTACCTATGCTATTCCTCTTTGTGTTTGCGTGTTCATTATAAGATACAATTCTCAAGACAATATGCTCCAGATCGATATACTCGAGATCCATTCGTTGCTCAGCTTTCATTTGGCACCCCGAGCATCGGCCACGTGACCAGTATAAATAAACAGACAGTGTTAAAGCAATCCAGATAATTCAGCCCAAATGACAAAGGATTGCTGCAAAGTACCCTATTCAATTGCCCGAGAAGTCGCCAAATTGACAACTAACAATTTTCCTATCTAAACAGGATTTAATTATAATAGGAATTTCCGGAATTTTAATGTTTTTGAATTTTGGTAGAAGTATTATAAAAGGAGAAAGTAACTAAGTAACAGATATATTGACGCTCAACCTAAACCGATGGATCTAGAAACATGCTATTAAGGCGAAGGGTAAGGCACACTAGCGCCACCAATTGATAATTTGACAATTACTGACGGACCGGATCTTTTTTTAAACATTGCGTACCGTCCGATGACAGGAAAGCATCCATAGTATTTATTTAATAATTGTGCACTACTTATTGTTGCGTGGTTTATTCACAAAACGGGCTATCGCATTTATTCACAAACAATGGCCACTTTTGATGTTAGCGAATGAATATAAAAACAAACCTAAAAGTAGTGCACAATTATTAAATAATAGATATTTGCCTAGTGTCCGCAATGTTTGAAAAAAAAAATCTAGTTTAGCAGTTATCATATTAAATCCATTAGCGGCGCTAGTGTGCCTTACCCTTCGCCTTAAGCAATATTATAAAGACTTCTTTAAGATAAAGATAAAGATAAATAAACTTTATTGTACACCAAAAATAAAACATTTGACAAAAAAACTACATAAAAATACACGTACAAAGGGTGGTCTTATCAATAAGAGTGATCTTTTCCAGACAACCTTTGGATGGACAAAAAATATTTGAGTTTGAAGTGGGCTCGTCGTCGCGTCGGTGCACCATAAATAATTATAGTATAACTAACACAGCAATAAATAATAATAAGTACTTAGTATACTATTGATACAAACATAATAGTTATTATTAAAAGTACATATAAGGATTGCATAGTATAATATAAGAGCATATTACAGTGACGATGGTTTTTGGGACAAGTAGTGATCCCTCAGTAGCCTCTTAAAAGTTGCTAACGTTTTAGCATTTCTGATTGTTATAGGCAATGCATTCCACAATCGAGCAACCAGTACAGTAAAAGATTTATCGTAGAATTTTGTGGAATAGGTTGGTATCTCAAGCGTCATGTTATTCGACGATCTTAATGATCGTGAGTATGAGTCGCACAGGAATTGGAATCGATTCTTAAGATAGGAGGGAGTGGTCGGATTAACCCGTCCCGCGCTGTAGGTATAATTAGCGGGCCACCTTACGTACGACCGTGCGTACATATGGCGCGCGAGGACTCAAAAAGAATACTGTAAAGCAGGGAAAGCACATGAGCATTCCGGCGAAGGCGAATTGGCAACCACTTGAGTTTAGTACGGAATTCGGAGACATGATCATATTTGCGAAGTCCAAATATGAATCGTATACTAAAATTCTGAAGTCGCTCAAGCTCGCAACTCAATAGAGTTGCTCTACCGTAACATCGATATAGCTGACATCGACATAATCTAATAAAAATATGGGAAGAAGAAGAGATTGTGCAAGTGCAATTTTAGTGGTGGTCGGAAGAAAATTGCGCAGTCATTTCAAAGACCCCGCAGAGGCAAACATTTTTCTACTGAGTTCCTGTATTTGAGAGCTCCAAGTTAAATTTTTGTCAAGTATAACACCCAAGTGTTTGACACGGTCACACAAATATAGCTCAGAACCATCAAAAAGTATTTTAAGTAGTATAACATATACATATACATACATATACATACGTGAAAACTGGTTTACGGGTGAAGCGATTGGAGGAACCTGATGGTGAACTCGAGCAAATGTGGATAGCCGTTAAGTTTGAACGATTTAACGCCGCCTTTGGAATTGTATACCGTCCGGAATCGGTGAGTAGTGGACTAGCCATTGACTGTCTTCAAAACCCACTTGCACAATATTTGTTAGAATATTGTGCAAGTGGGTTTTATTGGGTGACCTTAACATAAATTGCATATCAAGTGATGGTAGCACATACATTCCGAGCTGTCTTAGGGTATTAAATGAAAGTTACAATTTACATCAAGTTATAGATAAAGCAACGCGTATTACGTCGACGTCTAGTACTCTAATTGATGTTATTTTTACTAGAACCAATCTTAAGCCTTTAATGATCGAGGTGAGTCATAATGACGACCTTAGTGACCACGGTCTTATTACCGCAAAATTCCCAATTGAACATAGTAGATCAAAGCCCCGTCAGGTCAGTTTTAGGCCACTAGGTACAAATGCAGATGCTATAAATAATGCTGCAAGATTTACACCGTGGGATTTAGTTTTAGCTTATACCGATATAAATGATATGGTTGAAACATTAACTCCCTTGTATTGGATTTGATGGACACTTTCGCCCCGGTGCAAACTCGCACATTCAGACGGCCTCCTACGCCGTCGATGACCGACACCCTCAAGCAAATGAGAGCAGTGAGGGATAGAGCGTGTCGCCGATCTAAGGTTCTTAAATCAGATTCTAGCCGACAATGTTATCGTGACATTCGTAACTCATACAACCGTGCCTTGGCCGCTGAGAAGCAAGCTTATTTCACTCAGTTTGTGAATAGTAATAAAAATAAACCAAGAGTTATGTGGCGCCATATCAACACTCTCATGACCGCGTCTAGTAGAAGTGGCTCGGTACCTAGTCATCTCGCTGACCCCGATACCCTAAACTCGTTTTTCGTAAACAGTATACCACTAAAACAGAACATGTCAAGTGATACACAAGAATGTGGATCATATAGGCGTAATGATGTTAAATTTAGTTTAACAATTGTTAATGAGACAATCGTCAATAAGATATTTTCTTCGGCGGCACCCTCTACGTCTAGGGGTAGTGACGGGATATCAATGTTAATGTTACATTTAACTCTTCCCTACTCCATGACTGCGATACTTGCCATTGTAAACAAATCGTTGACGGAGGGAGTTTTCCCAGATGCCTGGAAGTGTGCGATTATAACTCCAATACCGAAATGTTCCACACCTAATAGTTACTCGGATTTGCGACCAATTAATATTCTACCAGCTTTGTCAAAGATAGTTGAGAAGTGTGTAAAATTGCAACTTGATTCATTCTTAGAGACAAATAACATTTTGCCTTCAATTCAGTCGGGGTTTAGGAAAAACCATAGCACGGTATCTGCTCTTATGAACATAACTGATGACATTCTGGCGGCATCGGATGCGGGCCAGGGTACGTTGTTGGTGTTGCTTGACTTCAGCCGGGCATTTGACTGTGTGGACATACCAACATTATTGATGAAGCTGGAATCATGCGGAGTCGGTATGGAGGCCTGTTCATGGTTTCGGTCTTATTTTCAGGGCCGTAGTCAGAGAGTGCAATGCCCAGATATTGAAGGCAAGGTGACGTTATCAGCGCAGCTGCCTTTGGAGAGAGGCGTAGTCCAGGGGTCAATTCTGGGTCCAACACTTTTTTCAATTTATACAGCGAGTATCGTAAATGTCATAAAGTATTCACAACTCCACCTTTACGCGGATGACAGTCAGCTGTATATTCACACTCTGCCTTCTGTTAGTAAAGTTCACGCAGCTGTCGCCAACATTAATAAGGATTTAGATGCCATTATGGATTGGTCTTTGAGACACAGTCTTGTTATAAACCCGAAGAAAAGTGTCTCCATAACGCTTGGGACAAAAAATCAGGTACAGAAAATGAGATTGATTAGTGCCAGAGGCTGTTTCAAGCACAGTGCAGCCAAAATTTGGAATGACCTCCCGCCGCCAGTTCGTTCAGGGATTAACCTCTCGTTACCAACGTTTCGCGGGAGATGTCGGAACTGGCTGCTCCACGAGCAGTCGCTGGCACTAGCTAATTACAAATATAGGTAAATAATATAATAAAATATTGTATGTAGATTAAAATTTGTAAGTTTAGATTTAGCTACAATTTATGTTTTAAACCATGTATAAATTTATGGCTATGGCAGAATAACAGGGTTTGTGGGTCTCCTGCAAACACTGGGCCATAGACCTTTTTGTCTATGTTTTTTTTTTGGCAAATAAATATACTTATTATTATTATTATTATTATTATATAACGAGAATTAAAAATAGATTTTTGTAATGATCACCATCTAAAGGGATAAATAACCCTTCGACTTCGTCATCGATTCTACACCGATGAAGTCGCGGACTAAAGCTATTATCAATATCTGATATTTCTAGGATTGTCCATTTTCAAATTTAAATTCTTATTCAAAATATTTATTCGGCGTAACATTGGGCTTAGGTTCTAACAGTAAAACTAATACATAAAGTTAAAATAAAAATGCTACGACGAACTGGACTCCTCTCAGCATAAGTTGCAGCTTCAAGAAACTGCAACACTGACTTTGAATGTTCGCCATATATCATGAATGATAAGGAACTGTCCTTGCCCCTAAGAGAATGTCCATTCAAAGCTGTCGCCGAGTCCAGGGCGACGGCGGCGTCGGCGTCGGTCGTTGATACGTATTGCGATCACGATTGGTCTCTTCACCTTGCGAGTCGTTCACGGCTGTGCGGCGGACCGACGGCGGCGGCGACCTTCGCTCTGCGACGCGATGCCACGTTTTCCTTCCGTCCGAGTTACAAAGGGTACGACCGTAATGGTTACGCCAGATTCCTCTATGTAATACAATGATCACAATGCAATTGTTAAATGTGAATCCTATATAATATGCCATACGAATGCACGAGCCTAACAACTAAATAAAGACAGCCTACTCGCTAGTTAGCTTGCACCAATTCTCGACCAACCTCAGTGCAGCGAGTATCTTTTTAAGATCATCTTAGCCATTATGATTATGATTATGATTTATGAGCCACGATAGCATAGTTGGTAGTGCACCTGACCCGGCATGTCATAGGGTGCGGGTTCGAATCCCGCTCGTGGAATTTTTCCAACACTTTGTCTTTTTTCAATGATCATCATAGGATAACTATAATCTGAAAGAAGTGGAGTGATGTTTAAGACACGGCCAACTTATGATCGGGAAGCATTTCACATGTCTTGCAGTTGGTGGTTCTCCTCTGTTTTAATATGACAACCCAATGTTTTAGGTACATTTCACATACCATACCTTTTGCGATGCTAAATTAGCTTCCTAAACATATCGCGGTACATCGAAAAGCAAACACGAGTCACGGCCGAAGGCGGCGGCCGGCGGGCGGCGGCGGTGTCGCCAAGGCGAAGGGCGCTGGGCTCGGTCCAGCCGCCGCCGCGCCGTTACGCAACACAGCCTTGTATTTATACGGCCGGAGATGTTTGCTGATTATATAATCTACCTACGCCCGTGTAGCTCAAGAATCGAAATGTTTCCTGGTTTTATTTATAGGGCTATTTATTGCAATATTTCGAAATCGTAATTAACTTTCCTGTTTGTCAATAAGGGTCTTACCACCCTCGCGGTTTTTTTAGCGTTATCGCTCGGGGAATTTACGATTGCGTCTATGCTACTTGGCGATTTAGCGGCTTTCAGCGCGCGATCAGGGTATCCGAACAGCCTATAAAGACGATATCGATCTTTGCATTTTTGACGTAGGTATGTCTGGAATCGATCACATTATTGAAATCGTTCTATTTTGCGATTCAACGATTGCTCCATCGGGTGGGAAGGAGGAGTGCTGGTATAGTAAAAACAAGAAGGAGGAATAGGATCTGTGTCAAATGGTGTTTACGCTGAGTGTGTGAATTTCAGCGCGCGGTTCCTTTATGCGGTATTCGCTGCGTTACGCACGCAGCGAATACCGCATTCTCGCGCATCCGCATTATTCACGCATTGTATTTGATGCTAGGTTGCAGGATATCTATATTAATATATACTAAAATTATTAAGAGGAAAGCTTTGTATTTTGTATGTATGTTTGCAACGAATAAACTCAAAAACTACTGGACCGATTTAAAAAATTCTTTCACCATTAGAATGCTACATTAGCGCTGAGTAACATAGGCTATATTAAAAAAAAAGAAATGCGGTACGAAGTCCGCCGTGTCAGCTAGTTTCATATAAAGTAATACGCCACATAAATGATCGCAATGCAATCACCGATGCGTATATACTCATAAATTTGCAGCGTTCGACTTTCCATAAGCGTCTAAATCATTTATCGCTGATTATAAAAGTAGCGAGTGTTGTATAGCCCTAAGACGTTCACGTCTATTAAATGTCTCTTGCTTGAGTCAGCAGCTGATAACGATCATACAGAGTTTGATCGATCAAAGTAAATGGTTCAACCATCGTCAAAGATGAGGAGCAAACATTAACCCTATCGTCACATGAGTAAATATCTAAACAGAGTGAAAGCTTCCTTATACCGCGCAAAATTTACACTTACTTTGGTAGGGTTGTCACATGACGATAAGATAAATGAAACAAAATATTCACACACAGCTAGGGATGTCGAAAATGAAAAAAAAAATCGATATATCGATACATCGATATTTTTAAAAGTATCAATATCGATCTCGATATATCGCGAAAAAATATCAATATATTGATATGTCGGTCAAATTTTTAACCGACTTTAAAAAAAGAGAACCTCCTGCTCTTTTTAAACTCGCGATTCGAGAAGCACGAATTCCAAATAAAAAAACAAACAAAACAATTGACTATTTCACAAATACACCACACACAACACTCTTACTCTTAAAGAAAGAAATTACTATTTTAGATCGAAGTACCAAATTTCCGTTGCGTATACGCAGCACACATGCACACATGACATGACTTGATACAAGCAACGCACAGTGACAGTTACGCACTCACTACCACAGATTAGATTAATGGAATTCAGCACAACAAAACAATAAGTTTTTTTTAAATCTGTTACGGCTTTGAATTCTAGCGAACTCAGTTAGATCGTGATGAGATGTTAATAAATAAAAAAAATATCGATTTTGATACGAATTACGATATTGGTTATTTTTCATCGATGTATCGATATATCGGAGAAAACCCTCATCTCTCGCGACGGCGCCCCGTCTGCGCCCCGTCCGCGCCCCGCCCGCGTCTTACGTCTTTTCTGTGTGTCCCGCGCCTAAGGAAGCTTTCACTCTGTTAGATATTTACTCATATGCTATCGTGTCTAGCGAACCATATTCTTACCCCATGTAAGTCGAAATATAAGCTAAGATATCAAGCGTGCAAAGCTATTTACGTTATTTATTCAAATATTCATGACATTTACATATAATTTTACGCAAATATTGTTGCGAACAAATTACAATTTGAAAAAAGAGACAAAGTGTTGAAAATAATTTTTAGGGATCCTTTGGCTTATAAAGTAAAAGTAGATAGCCTTGATTAATTTTGGCGAGTTGGATTAAGCCACGATAGCATAATTGGCAGTGCACCTAACCCGGCATGTCATGGGGTGCGGGTTCGAATCCCGCTCGTGGAATTTTTTCAACACTTTGTCTTTTTTCAAATTCAAATATTCATCTCAATTCGGATTTGAAACAAATAGTGCGCAGTAATTATAGTTGGCACTGACATTCGGATAAACATTCAACTGAATTAACTTTCTAAAACTATAATTAACTATAATTAAGGAGCCACCATGAATTGAGTTTACTCGACTGAACGAACTACCTACCAAATGATTATTAAAATTGAATATGAACGGCTAATCTTTAAGCCAGTGTTCAGTAAGTAATACATAAAATATCAACTCAATCTCCAGATGTTTGCCCGTCATTCCTTGCATGTTCTAGTGAACCATATTGATTGACTGAACATTTTTAATAATTGTAGGTTGGGACGGGCTTTTCTTAGAATTAATTACACATTTATTTAAAATATTACCAAACATTTTTCAAGAGAATTCCTCTTTTGCAGAATATCCAGGGTTTAAATTTTAGAATGCCAGGGTTATACGTTTTTGTCCTAAAGGGACAATGTATAGGTACTATCTGGTGCATTAGTCTACTTCTACAGTCAATAAGGAATCAGCTTGTAAAAAAATATTAAATTTCTTCAAATTAACAAAAAGTTATGTTGAGCGCTAAAAGTAAAATAGATTTTGACATGGTTACCAAGAGTTTAAAAAAAAATCTTATGGGTTAGCACTTGATGGGGTTTCATCTCACCTGATGTTAAGTAGTGATAAGGCCGAAGATAACCTTCACCCGGAAATCTCATCTACAATGCTACAAGCATTGATGTTATGGCGAGAAATTTAGATAAGATGGTGGTGGCTAGCCATGCAGACAAACAAGCTCTACCACCAACCAAACCGAGTACACAAAGATGTACCCCCCACTGGGAATCGAACCCGGGACCTCTGGGTCTAAACCGGTGATATTAACTACTAGACCACAGCGGTTAATGTTTGGGTATTGCACTATCTTATAAAAACTTTTGTTAATTTTGTAGTAATCACTAGATCTGTACAACATAGTTAATCATTAACGTAACGTATCTGTAAGCGTTGAAACGTGAACACAAATTCAGATGCTCGTATAAACAACTTCTATAGCCCTAAGTGGCAGGTAAATGACAGGAAATATTGAGTAAGAGTGTCAGAGGATTGCAACGGTACCCGGGCGTCGGGCGTCTAATGTGGGAACTGCATAGTAGGAAGACCATTGGCGGCCAATTTAGTAATCGCGCGCAGGGACGTCGGATCATTTGCTGCAAGTGCGGCTGACGGCTAGGGCCGCGGCTGATCCGCGTCGCACCCACGTCGCCGGTCGCAGTTGTGATTGGAGGCTCTGATACAAGAACTTCCTTTGATCATAAAGTCTAAGTGCCTTACAAATAAACAGAGAAAAAGCTTCGAATAGTTATTCCGTGTTTGTCTCTTTTACTCTGATTATTAGAATTTGAAAAAAAAAATAAAAAAAGCTACACTTTTAGCCAGCTTTGTATTCGTTACTCGCCCATATTAAAAGATATCGTTTTTTTGGAAAAGTTTGCTGATAGCCCTATACGATACGGCCTTTCCAACGTAACCGGACTTTTTCGGGGCAGCAAGAAACTTAAATGGTTCCGTATGAGCCGTGTGATCTAAACACAGTCATAGGGTTTCTAGAGGGAATGGCATCACGCAAGCGTGTCCCGTTTCTCTACTAGATTTTCCGAGGGGTTCGGATCGGATCGGTCGAATGATCGTGAGTTCGAGTCCAGAAACCGTATATTTTTCAAGTGTTTTAATCAGTTTCTGTAAAATCACATTCAGCTGTTTTTTATTGCGGTTTATATTTACACTATGATATGCTACCTGGCGAGCTGATCGATCATGATAACAATCTTGATTTAATTAAACACGAGCTAATGTCAGTAGTGGTTGCCTCCGGACGAATACAGCAATGCAAACAAAAACATTCAGCCGTGCAAGAGATGACTGAATGTTCAGCCCTATTTGGTATTCTTAATCGGCAGAAAAAACACCACAAGGCCACGTGGACCTTGGTGTTAAACATGATCACACTCTTGATTAGCAATAATGTAATATGTGTAAATATAATTAACTTGTTTTTGTTATTATTCTAGAGTTCAACAGAAGTGCAAAGCGGTAATCGATATTTTTCGATTGTAATGGCAAAATTTTAACTTTTTTCGTTGTCACCAGGTGGTGCTTGAATGCCATACAGATTTTCTTTACGTTAACGTGATCGAATGGACAATACAATTCGGACTCTGTTAGTTGCTAATAAATGGGTTGTATTTAATCGATCACTGAACTAACCTAACCTAACCCACAAAAATACTAAGTTAGCACCTAAACTACTATTTAGATGCTAACTTAGCATTTTAGGTGCTAGCCTACTATTTTTTTGTGGATCAATTTATTATTTCTCATAAATAAATAAATATAATACGTTAGTTCTAAATCATAGATACATATAATTTTACGCAAGTTTTGTTGCGAATAAATAAAAATTTGGAAGTGTTAAAAAACACCACGAGCGGTTAACAATACTTCTTAGTTAAAACTAGTTCTAGACTTGTTCGTCAACTCGGCCGAATTGGAAAATACCCACAACTCGGCCAGACGTACAAAGTACAGTTAGTGAAGCGCATTTAAACCAAACATAATAACTTGAATATTAAATAAAGTATAGCTAACTACAACATGACGAGTTCTTTAAACTGGTTAATTTTATATAGCTCTATCTAACTCATTTATTGATTTATTTACTTGGTTCGACTATGATGAGTTCTCAACTTAGAACAATAATAAGCATAGTAGGTACGATCAATGTGCACAGTCTTCTTTTATATTTACATAGAGGGCAAAATATAAAAAAAAAATGTTCTTAAATGAAATGGACTTATTACTTGAATAAATTGAAAGCCAGCTTAAGAGAGTGTTTGTCAGATACCTCTTCTGAATAAACATTTTGTCAAACGCTCGACACATAGTGAGTGTTGATTTCTTTCTGAAACTTTTTAAATGTATCATTTGCTTTTAGATAGTCTTGTGATTTTCACAGTTTTCAATACTAAAGTTAATTTATTTGTTTTGATGTTAACCAATCATTACAAAACGTGATCTGTGATTATACTAAATTGAACTGAAACACTTGTTATTATTTATGTTTACGTAAAATAATTTTAAAGTTGCAATTAAATTAAAATAATAACAAATTCATGTATGATGTAATTTATAATACTTTAAATCAATGTAAAATAATAGAAAAACAATATAACATAATGTTTTTTTTTATATAAGTCGAAATTTATAAAATGGTTTTATTAAGTGTTTTGCGAATGACAGAAAGCAGTGGAGATATCTGGACTAGGCCTGTGTCACAGGACTGATCAATCAAATTAATAAAAAGAGTTTTGCGCATTTGTTGTTAAAAGCCATATAAATATAATTATATAGTTAAATAGATTACCATTTAACCAAAGACAAATGCTTTAATATTTTGATTACTATCAGATACAGATTTATCTTTAAATAACTTGAATTCAAAGAACTTTATTTAAAAACTCATAAAACATTAAGTTTTTTCTACCATGGTTTGTTCTAGGTACTGACACTTTTATCTTGTTGTGTGTGTGTTTCTTAATTGATGTTTAATATTCCTTTTTGTAAATAAATTTTTTGAATGTAATTGTTTTTGTGAATGTTATGTAATTTGTTAAAATTTTTCTTATCAAAATGCATGTTGTGTATGTGTAAATTTGTTTAATATTCAGTATTTTAGTTTTTTGGTATAACAGTTTTGTATCCATGAGACGATCATATATGAATAAGGTTTTAATTACTTTGTTTTGAAATGTTTGTAAACTTTTTAGATTAGTTTTAGCAACCCCACACTTCAATAAGATATTCTAAGTTTGATTTTACCAATAAGTTATATATTGTCATCCGAATCTTAGCGGGGGATACAGCCTACGGCCTTACGTAATACGCCAGTTAGTGAGGCAAGTTTTGTTTTAACATGTTGGATATGACATCTCCAAGTGAGTTTGTCATCTAATAAGCGGCTAATTGTCTCATCGTTAATACTTAGAACTTAGAAAATACTTAGAACACTTAGAACTTAGAAAATATAACGCCTACTTGAGCGCTTTGCCACTGGGCCACCGAGGCTTATATTTTCTATCTAAGTTTACGTTTTATTTGTTTTTTTATTTACTTACTTATTAGGTACACAACACAGATAGAAATTAAAAAAATTACAATAAAGCATGATACATTGTATAAGAGCTAAATTCCTATCTAAAACATGTATACACAACACGATTAATAATAAGAGTCCATGTTAAAGTTTACCTAATCTAAAACTTTATCCAATTAAAAACTAATTATATACATGGAATGATAAATAATAAAAATATAATAAATTGAAAACTTATTCTAGGTTAATGTTGACAACTTTATGAAGTTTTCTTAATAAGTGGGAGATGCCGAGCCGAGAATTTCCCGGATATTTTTTTAAAATTCATGTATTTTAATGGAAAATATGTCGATGTTGTTATTAAGTGCAACCAGTTCATTGTATAGACGGCACATTCTGACAATGGGATTGTAATATGATGTATTATTTTTATAGACATTTAGTACAAAAGTCTTAGGCGCCCGGGTTCGATACAAAGCATATTTATTTGAATTAATGAAAGCAATTCAGGGGAATCAATTATTGAGTGCAATATTTTAAACAAGTAAATTGAATCATACTGTTCTCGACGAAACGCAAGCGAAATCACACCCAACTTAATCATTCGAAGTTCGTAAGAATGAAGAGACCTGCCTAAATGAAAGCAATAAGATAGAAATCTTAAACACTTTTTCTGAATGCCTTCAATACTTTCTATGTGTATTTATATGTAATGAGCTACAAATTGTGAAAACATATTCTAAAATACTACGTATTATGCTGTAATAAAGACTAAATACACTTTTTGGTTTCTTGAAACCTTTTGTGGATCTAAATGTAAAACCTAAAAGACCATTACATCTTTTTAACACATGTTCATAATGTTGACGAAATGAAAGTTTATCATCAAAAATAATGCAAAGATTCTTTGCAGTAAGTAGTGCATCGAGACAAAGCGCAATTGTTCAAATTGTAGTTAAGTATAATTTTGTGGTATTCGTTTTCTAGTAAAAGATGACAAAACATTTATTACTATTTAGGTACATACATATTATTGATTACGCACCAATCTTTAACTATGTCAATGTCTTTTTGAAGAGTGCAGCAGTCATCAATGTTTTTAATACTAGTAAATATTTTAAGGTCATCTGCATAAAGTAAAGTAGAGGTCTTATACATCATATAAATAATAATACGCCTAATGCTTACCATTCGGCCACCGATGCAATAAAACATTAAAATGTAGTATAGTATAAATTAAACAAATACTTTTTTTGTAGTTAACTGTACATAATCACCTCAGATTTCACGGTCGGTCGAGTTGACGACGAAAAAAGTAGGTATTTTCAAATGGTGCTAACTCGGCCGAATTTTGGGTGAATTGCACTTCCCCCTTTGGCCTTATCATCACTTAACACCAGGTGAGATGAAGGCCAAGTGTTAGTTTCGTGTTTGTTTGTAAGGAAGAAAATTTAAACGTTATTTCTATATGTATACAATTTTTAATATTCGCGTCACATTTTATAAGGGCTATAACGGAGATTAACGCAAACTACTTTTTAGAGGTACATTAGTTCGTTCTCTTAGTTTTGTGTACATTGTTGCAGTATACACTATAGGCACGTACTCAGCACAATCATCGAGTCATTTAAAGGGGTGACGTAAGCCCTTAGCCATAGTGGCGCGGTGTCCTCAAGATGCGGCCTTGCTGCGCTGACGCCGATCAACTTTCCACCCGGAAGCGGCTCCAGCGCCATTTTGGTCGCGGCACAGCGGCTACACGACCGATTTATATGCGGACCTTATTTGGACCGTGGCGGTTATAGGTTGGTTCAAGTTTCATGATCCGAAAATGTGCACCTCGCAGTTCAAGAGCACAGATGGCATTGTCTGAGTGGTCAGTTGAAAGCAAAAGGGCGCTAACACAGACAATTATGAACTTTATGGTGGCGACTGACCGGAGCGTATCATCGTAACGTATCATTCGCGGCGAGCTTGATACGTCATTACTGACTGACCGACAACAGGGCGGCGCGGCGGGAACGGCGAGCGGCTCGATTTACTGTACTGACCATGCAAACATGTTATGTTCCTGCTCGTGGAAATTTTTTCAACATTTGTGTTTTTGTTTATGTTATGTTACGGAAAAATGCTCCTATCAGACTTCACCTTTAGGATATGGGCTTTGGTCTTATACACGTCGATATATTGGTTTACTACTTTCAATTTTATTGTATACTAACACACAGGGTATTGTGAACTTTTTAGTTATATAAAAAAAACTAAACAAAAGCTGCTGAACTTATCATGCCATATTAGCTTTATAAACGCTGATATACAATTATATGTCTGTTGAATATTTTTATTGCTTGAACCAAGTATTAAAGCGTTCAGCGACCTTCGTTGCTGATTGTACACTCAGTGCTGTCAGCCGCTACTGTGGCCCAGTGCTTAGATTACCGGTCTCAGACCCAGAGGGCCCGGGTTCGATTCTTAGCGGGGGTACCTAAATATTTTTGCATTTTATTTTTGAAATTGAATTTTATTTCTGATTGATGGTGTTGTTTAAATACCACATAGCTACCACAATCTTAAAGTACGGTACCATCTTCAGCTTTATCGTCACTTCTACTAAAAAAGTTCTACGGTATAGACATATGCGCAGCATTATTGAGCTGTAACTTTTCAGGATAATTTTTCTAATATTACGAGTACGTCCGAATAAAATTGTGTTTTTGCCACCGCGATACAATATAGGTAGGGTGTTGACAATGACAACCTATTTCGGAATGAGGAAACACTTTTGTTCTAAAGTAATAGAGATAAACAATAAACGATCTTTATTTTTAAATTTACTTTAAAATCATTTGGTCAATCTATATTTAGCTTAAAAAATAAGGAAAATGACCGAGATCAGTGTGATCTGCGGGACCTTGACGCGGCACTTACGAATTGAGCTGGCAAGGCCGCGCGCCTTCCGTCCGTAAACATCTTGGTAGCCGATTATATTATGGTTCAACACGGTTAACCCTTTCAACGCCAATGACTGATATATCAGACAAACCATTTCTGTGCCCACCACGCCAGTGATTGATATATCAGACAAATATAGTAGTAGAAACCAATCTTTTATTTTTACATGCCTGAAAGAATTTATTAAAGTTTTTGTCGGTATTTTCAAACATTTAATACTAAAAAATAAAGTTACAATTGCAAAATATCCTTACAACTTTTCATTTTAAGGTCTAATAATTTCAAACTCTTTTTTTGGCCAAAATTTAAGTGATTTTTACTTTATTTTTTTAAAATTATGATTATAGATAGCTCGGCAAATGACTCCATCCCACCTGATGTTAAGTGGAAATGGAGTCCAGACGCGAAGATAACTGGTGCAGCGTGAAAACAAACGTAGCATCAGTTAACCTCACTCTGCCGGCCCACAAGGTGCTTCTTCACGCCTCTTTTGAAGGAACCGGACTGAGCGGTGACTCTGAAGAGCAGCACGTGTACTCCTATGAAGGTGGGATGAAGACAAAGAGCTCTTCAGAGCACTCGCCATGGTATAAGCGGTAAAACACGCTGAGTGACGCAACATCTCTACGCCATTGCAGCGATTCGAAGATATTTGCGACTTCTGCATTGCCGATAATGCGTTCAGCGCGACGCTCTGTCCAAGGCATCGAGAAGGTACTTTGCAGAACCGTTACAGATGTAGCAATGGTGACTTTTTGCCGTGAACGCACACACCTGTGTTTTCTTGGCATTGAACTCAACAAGATTATTGAAGCCCCAATTAGATATGAGGTCCAATACCCGATTGAGTTCAATGACAAGATTCACTCGATTCACTTCGGTTTCGACCCGCCCTGCCCAGCGGCAGTAAGGGTCACCCAGCGGTGACCCTTATATCCCCCATGCGCCGTGCTATCAGCTGCATAACAATGAATATTTCCAAGTGAAAGCATATCATTGATAATGCAGAAGGAACAGCGTGGGGAACAGAACGGAGCCTTGAGGGACCCCAGCGTTCACTGACAGCCGCGAAGCGCATCCATCAGATAGAACACGGATTCTGCGCTCATGCAGGAAGCCAGTGATCCAGTTGCAGAATTGAGCAGACAAGCCATATGCCGGGAGCTTGGAGTGAAGAGCTTCGTGTCAGACCCGATCAAAAGTCGTGGCTAACAGCTACCGACTCACCACGCTTGTCAATAGCCTCACCCCATAGATGTGCAACGGACGCTAGAAGATCACCCGTTGACCGTTTCGGCCGAAACCCGTATTGGCGATCGTGAATTATGGAGTGTTCTTATAGGTAGTGAACAAGTTGTTTATTTAAAATGCGCTCCATTACTTCGCACAACACCGAAGTTACGGCTATGAGGCGGTAATTCGATGGATCTAACCGATCTCCTTTTGTGGGGACCGGTTGCACATTAGTCGCTCTCCAAGATTCCGCCACACAACCTGAAGAGAGCGAGAGACGGTAAAGGCGCGTTAACACGGGGACAACTCCGCTGCACACATTTTTAGGACTAATAGAGGGATGCCATCAGGGCCATTAGCTTTCCGGACATCGATTGACTGCAGCTCCGCACGGACATCACACTACCTGATTTTATAATCGGGCATTGTGTGGCCGCAGTGAGAAATTGTAGGTGGCTGTGCATTGCAGTCATCGCTTCGGAAGCCAGCCGCAAAGAGTTTGGCAAGGAGATCGACCTTCTCTTGCGGCTTGTGAGCTAAAGTTCCGTCAGGACATCGCAATGGTGGCAGCAAGGGTTGGCAGAAGTTCGATTGCACGGCTTTGGCCAGACGCCAGTAGCTACGGCTGCCCGCAGGATGCCAGTAGTTCTTGGCCGACCCGTGCAACGCGCTGGGCATCCGCTCTAATGTAAGTTCTTTTGCAGAACTTGGTGGCATTATTATGGCTGCTTTCAGCGAGCGGGTTTCGGGATCCCCAAGAGCTTTACCCCTGATCCAAGCGCGGTATGCCTGCTTGTTATCAACAGCGTTGGCACACTCGCGATTGAACCATCGGTTGCGCTTGCTCTTGCTGATGAGATAGGAGTGCGGAATATAGTATTCCTTCCCTAAAACTCTCACCAGCAACTGCAGTCGCACTGGCAGTCGCACTGGCTGTCGGGTCCATCCCACTGAAGCAGCGCTGCCCTCAAGGAACGGATGCGAAATAGTCCCGCATACCATCCAGCGCCAAAGTCTGATATATGAGACCAACAGTGATGTTACCATTACACAATTATTGTAACTATTTTAGTCGTATTTCTTCGATTTCTAAGTAGTTTTAAATTCATTTGATATTTAGAAATAGCCTTATTACCGGCTTATTTTAAAATAAAAAATCTTTTATGTAAAATTATTAAGTTTTGCTTCATAAATATATGATGTATTTGGCTTAATAATCCACGTATTTCCCAACAATATCTTGTTGAATCATGTAATCAGTGTTAAACGCCAATGTCTAATATATCAGACAGAAAGTGACGTCAGAGACGATGGATGTTTTATTCATTTTATTTTATTTTATAATCTTAGGAAAACCAAGGTTTGCAAAATTTTAATAGGGTTACAAAGTATAATGGTTTTAGAACAAATTATTTAGTGAGGTGAATTGAAGGTATTTTTAAAATATATTTTTAAAACCACACCCTACATATTTATGACATTTTCGTTGCTATTATTATATTGCATTAGTCTTGTGTCACTTGTTACTGCAAAAATTACTACCACCAATGAATTGATTCGAATATTAGAGTGAGAAGACGAGTATGACTTTGAAAGTGACGAATTTAATCTCAGGAGCCGTCTCAGTTAAACGGTAGGCCTATAGTTTGTCATCTATACAAGATAAAATTTGACTAGAAAAAATCAACCAGTCCCAGGAAACTCGAGTGGGAATCGAACTCACGACCCTTGGATACCCTTGTATTGAAATTTAGTTAGCAATCCATTTTTTTTTCATAAAAAGCTTTATTTCAACCTCATTATGTTTCATCGTAGTGATGTGTCATAACCAGAGGTCGGAATCTGCCGGTCATTCCAGGTCCGCAATCAAGTGTTAGCGCTAGAGACCCATTTTTTGCGGTATATCATGGCGGTTAAAAGTTAACAAAATATTTAGTTTAAATTTAGATTTCAAATATATAATATTATAAAATTATCGATGTTATCACCGGAAGCAGTCACCTCACTAAAACTTAAACGCTCATGTGGCAAGCATACGCCAAAGTCTGATGAATCAGACAAATAGTGCTACGAAAGGTAATAAATATCTCTGAAAAATTACTTTGTTTTATATTTAATAAAATATTTTCACATATTTTCACTCAAATAACGCTTTAAAACATATTTTTTATCGAATCTCGATAGGAAAGTGTCTTTTCACTACTATACTTTACGTCTCAAGAGGCCGTGGCGTCAGGGGCACGACTTTCGGTAAATAGCGTGGCGTGGAAAGGGTTAATGTTGACTGACCGGTGATTGGGAACAGCTGTTATACAGCTGATCGCGCTAATGTTCATGTATCCGAAGGTTCTTTGCTATTCGTGGAAATATGGTTCTGGAATCGCGTTCTGCAAGACTGGTAAGACTGACTGGTAAAAATGTATTTGTATATTTTTGGTGATGCTCAAAAAATAAATAACACTCTACCTAAACTATTGCAATAAAAGGGAAAACAACGACAAAAATGAATATCGGTTGAAAAAAATAATATATTTACGACTTACATAGAAGTTGTTCTGATTTAATTATCTCACTGCATTTCATGTGTTCCAATATTTTTTTTAAGACGAGATGTTTTTCGTTTTTTCCATCAAACAGTGACTGGATTTCATCTTGATTTCAAGTTATATTTTATAAAAAATTTACTAGTTCATATTATAAAGTTTCAAAATAAGGGGTCAATATATTTTCAATCTGACTAATTTAGCTTTGTATTGTTTTGTTATTAGTGCATTGCCTCTGTATGGAAAAACCTGGATAGGTGCCCTACTTTTTGAAAGAGCCTCGTAATTTAAAAACTATTTATTTTTCAAGAATAATTCCTATGAAGATAGCTAGTTTCATTATTTATCTTACATTGCGACCTGTTTTTGATGACCGAACAACAACAGATTGTGCAGAAATTGAGTTTTAACAAAACCTTTTATTTTTGAGGATAGATGCCTACTTATATGGATAGATGCCTCACCATGAAAATGCAAAGGAGGATAGATGCCCTATAGAATAAAATAAGAAATTACGTAATAAAAATGTTTTATTTTAGATATAGTAATTGTAATAAACTTAACAAATTGTCTAAAAATATTTCCACATTTAAGTTTTAACGTGCACAGTCATAAATGGGCATTAATAATTGTTTGAAATTTTCATAAATCATTTTGTCCAGCTCTATGGGCTGAAACACAACCGCGTTGCGACGTCGCACCGCAAAAATAATCGGTTCGCCAGGCTAGTATAAACCTTATTGTCTGTCATATACTAAGCAGGCGCCGCCGGTTTTGACGGTGCGACATCGCAACGCGGTTATGTGTTATAAGCAGGCACTAAAGGAAGGCACATTATATTTGCATCCAACTAACTTTGTTTTTTCTTGTTTTTTTCTTTTCGATATTTTTCTTTTTTTTTAGCTTGAATTCAGATTTTCTGCTTGTTGCTTAACTTAGACATGGTCAAAAAAAACTGTGGTAGATATTGGTGAAGATTTAAATAAAAATTTCGAAGGTATTTCTTTTTCTACTATACTTATTACCAATATCAATAACGCTAATATTTTATAAACTCTCAGGATCGATCAAAAGACTAGGAGGTTTTCTGTTCAATGAATCAGCTACATGATGAGGCTCACGAGGTTTTACAACCAATCGACAGTAATCGATTGAAATTAACACCGCGGAGATGATCGCACGCACAGGCAAGACGAGACTGTTCCGCACCGCGGCCTGGAGGGGATGAAATTTGTGGTGCCTACACTTCGTATTCAACCTATTAATTATTTGCTGCGATTTTGGGAAGTTTGGTTTTTTGCAAATGCGGCACCTATCCCACTGGGGCATCTATCACGGTTTTACCCTAATTTAAAAATAAAAAGAGCAACTAATAGATAGTTACTAACCCCCTTATTCATAAAATCTATTTAAGCATTATTTAGTTAATATTGTTTTGTCAACATCACACAAAGTCATTTTGAATTTGAGAAAAAGAGACAAAACAATGATTAACTAAATAATGTTTAAATAGTTTTTATGAATAAGGGGGTAAGAGTATAACTTAAATGTATTAAAAAAACACATCTATTTATCGTTTTATTTATAAATGTGTACGACACAGGACAGGTGTCTTGTGTCGTACACATTAGTATGTATCACATTAGTTTTTTTTTGTCATGACCTCTACTTTAACGTAACATCAACTTTTTATTGTTGGTCCATGACGTTCACTATAAATGTGTTCACAATATCTCTATAAAATAATACCTTAATTCTATAACTTACCAGGAAAATAATAATTGTAATATTGTCAAAGACTGCAGCACCGTTGCTGAACACATTTGGTGGTGACCGTCCAGACATACGCACACACGCACACCTGCAACCAAACAAAACAAATGTTAAACAAAAAATATGGACCGATATTTGTCTAAAAGTTAACACATTGTCAAAGAGACCAAAATAATATTTGCTTGCTGTCGTTGATAGTTTATTAAGCAAATAATGGTTTAAAAGTTAATAAAAAGTTTAGCACCTCACTCAGCTGGTCGGTGAATTTTGAATAAAATGAATGGACTTTAATGTTTGATCGTTTCGCTGCCGTAAAACTTTTCGTTTAAAACACACAGCATTTTTTAGACGCGCTTTGAAAATGTTAGTAAAGTAAAGTTGTTACTTCTATCCCTGGCGGGTAAAAAGCTACAATACGGATAGTCTTATTAAGTTATTGTAATTTTAGATTTGTATTATATATTTTAAAACTTTTGCAACTACTTTTCAGACAAAGCGTTCTCTAGTTTTGATCTAAAGACATGCCTTTAAATGTTCAGTTTGAGTGTCCTTCCTTCAACTTCAAAGCTTAATATTTCAAGTTTAAAGTCCACTTTAGAAAGTTTCATATCGCATAAATGCAGTTGTATAAAAGTTTTTTTAAAAGTTGTATACTAACTAACTCACTAAATCTATATATTTTTGAGCATAGAAAGGTAATAAATATTTAATGAGGTGTTCGCGGAAGCGTCAATTTCTCCTATAGGTAATCTAGGAGGCTAAAATTGTATGTAGTAATGTCATTTGTGTTGTGTCACTAATAAATGTTTTCTATTCTATTCTATTAATACGTTAGCTTATAGGATTACAACATTGAACTTTAATTTCCATGTTTTTTTAAAATATCGCTTCTAAGCATGTGGGTCTAATTAAATGTTAAACAGTTGAAACCAGTGTCATCATTAGAAACCCTCTTTTGAAGAGATTTTACCAAGTCTACTTAAGGTAGCTAATTCAAAAAAGTTTTTTAATTTATTTTAATTTATTTAATCAATAATACATGTACAAATGTACAAACTTAATCCAAATAGTGTAACAGAAACCAGAGAGGTTTATTTGTACACTCATTCATCATAATACAATGATGAATGTATCACGTTAATGTTATATTTTAAATAGGTCAGTTATATTGAATATCATTAGGGATTCGAAAGCAGTCTAAGGCTTCTGTTTTGTTTCAGGTGGTAACTCGTAACGCGACCGGCATTCGCGGCGTGCTGCACGCGACCCTGGTGGTGTTCGACAAGCAGTGGAATCTGGCGCTCGCGGATGTATTGGAGGTTTGGAAGAGGAAGGGCCAGAAAAAGCGCAAGGTGCCGCCGGGCTTAGGTGAGCATTTTTAAAGATGATAAGCCAGGTAACAGACGTTGTTGGTGGCATTCGACAAGCTTGAACCTGGCGCTCGCGGACGTGCTGGAGGTTTGGAAGAGGAAGGGCCAGAAGAAGTGCATGGTGCCGCCGGGCTTGGGTGAGCACTTTAAAAATGATGAGCCAGGTAACAGGTGTTGGTGGTGGCGTTCGAAAGGCAGTGGGACCTGGTGCTTTAGAGATATGGAAGAGGAATCCAAAGGTCTAGGGGAAGAAGTGACCAACCAGGTAACAATACAGTACAAGAGAAATAGAAGAAAAAACACCACAGATAACGGGAGATGAGTTTGTGTTTCTAGCATCAATTAATTTGATTCTAAGCGGTCTAATTCAGAAAGTTTGTATTCAAATAGTTTTGTCTGCAATCAATATTTAGTCGTTTGATCATTATAACCCAGGTTTTTTTAAAGATATTGTAAATAATTAAAAAAGCCTAGTCAGACTTTAAATTTATAAACATTATGGAGTTCTTGCTTAATGAATTTAATAAGAAGATTCTATCGATCGAACTGTGTATACCAGACAGTCTGTTAATATTACATTAGTATTAATATAACCATTATAAGATTATTATGTAAAGAAAGTAAGAATTATGCAATGAATGCATCATGAGACAGCGCTTTATAAGCAGCGCTACTTTCTCCGATCATATTTTTCGCTTTTCATCAAATTTAACGGTCTGCGACTGTTATGTAGAAATTATAGCTTGTTATTCGTATAAACGGCACGAGTTTATCATCGGATTTATTGGTCCGACGCACTTTAACATATTATTAATTAAGTGTATCTCATTACTTATATCTTTGATTTTACGCGTTTTAAACCGTATATTGAATTCATATATGCTTATCCTTTCTCTAGTTTCTTTTAACCAGAGAGAGTATTATTATTTTGTAAATTAATCGTTAGAAAATATTCATGAAAAACATAAGGCTATCATATATTTAGGATGTTTTATTAATAGCCACTACTTTAAGCCCTACTTTACAAAATACGTTTTACGGTATTAGAGATTTTAAGTTTCTAAGTTTTTTTATTTTATTTTATTTTTTATTGTAAGATGGGCTTGCTCTTGACCTCATTTTAATCCCTATGGCTAAGAAGATGCCGACGATAGAACGAGCTTGCCCAGAAATAGCCTATTCACTCGGGCTTTAAAAACTTTAGAGTTGCACTCGGGAACACAGACGCCGGTAGGAAGTTCTACTCTTTGCTTGGTGCGCAAAAGTGGAATGTCAACCAGGTAAGGGTGGTAGCCAGCCGTACGTCTAGATTCCCGATGGTAAAATGGGAAAGGTGGAATGAGCTCATGCAGCTCAACAGCACACTCTCTGAAGTATAGCCTGTAAAAGACCGACAAGCAGGCAACTGTGCGGCGGTGAGCGGGACTGAAACTTGGTTTTTACAAGCTTATCGTCACCTATAATTTTCCTGGCTCTGCATTACACCGAATTAAGCGCAGCGAGTTGGTATTTTGCTGAACCGTCCCAAAGGTGGCAGCAATACTCTATGCACGATTGGACTTGCGCTTTTTTTTATATAAAGTTAGAAGCTGTCCCGATGTGAAATATCGCTTAACCTTATTTAGGACATCCAGTTTTTTGGCCGCTGTTTGAGCCTTAATTTCGATGGTGTCGCCGAAGTTCAGACTGGAAGTCTTCATGCCGAGGAGATTAAGGTTATCGGTAATCGGTACAGTTATGACTGTACCTACTTTCGAGGTATGCCTCGGAAAGTAGAAGTCGGGTTAAAAGGACTCCTTTTGGCGGTGAACAGACATGCCTGCGTTTTGATGGCGTTAAAACTGACTAAATTGTTGTCACCCCATTGAGAGACAAGACTTAGACTCAAGTTTGTCCGTTCTACCATGGCCTCTTTCAAGGAACACAATTCTTTCATGCTGACTCTTGCGCTGGACAAATATCTTTTTGTGACCATGCTGTCGTCTGCATACCCAATAATTCCGGGCATGAGCAGATCATTAATGTGCAGCAAAAAGAGTGTCGCAGAAAGGACGGTTCCCTGAGAAACCCCGGCATCGATAGCTCTGAGGTCAGAAGAGCAGCCATCAATGACCACTCTAACTAATTGACAGTTCACTCAGGAAGTCACATATCCAGGCACAAAAGTCAGCTGAGATGCCATACGCTGGAAGTTTCTTAAGCAAGATAGCGTGCCAGACCCGGTCAAAGGCTTCCGAGATGTCAAGTGAAACGGCAAGCGCTTCACCATGCTTCTCGATTGCCTCACCCCAGCAATGTGCGACATAAACTAGAACGTCCCCTGTGGAACGGCCTCTACAAAAGCCATAGTAAGTATATGAAGAGCACAAGGAAAGAACGATCAAAGTCACCCTAAAACTGCTTTTTAGTTAATAACGCCATTTGGTTCGTAACACGCTAAGCTTGCTTGTCGCTAAACATGATTAATAAGTAATTAATAAGTCCCGAAGGGACTTATTAATAAAAAAGTGTAAGCTTGGAGTAGTTACTCCGTCTTTTGTCTATTTTACTCTAATATGAAATGAAGTTTACATGACGGGAACAAAACACGGAGTAACTACTCCAAGCTTACACTCTGTTTATTAATACAGGGGGAAAAGAATAAAAACGTACAAAGTCCCGATAAATCACGTTATATTTTTTACATAAAAGTTATTAGTGATCCACCACTTAGACTAAGTGATAAAAGTTAAAAACGATCAGAGTCCTTAGACTTTGACCGGTAAATCAGTTCATTTTAAATTTTTAATTATTTAAATTATTAAATAATTAAATAATAGTATTAACAGTGATCTTAGGTCAGAAATTATTATTATTGTGTCATTTCTTCAAGTACTTATGAGTCTTCTAAGTTAAGAAATCAATTATGTTCAAATTTATAAAAAGAGACTTTGATCGCTCTTTCCCTGTGCTCTTCATATAAGTTTATAACATAGCCTTTCGTCACCTATTTTTAGTTCAGGTGACTTGCCATGAAGTCTTAAAGCTGTATTAAAACGAAACGCGTGTAGCGGCGGCGTTTCGTTTATAGAGCGTATAGTAAGGTATTTATTTATTTAAAATTTTGCAACATAACTATCACATGGCGGACTTAATGCCTGAGGCATTCTGTACCAGTCAACCAAGGGTGGTGCAGAGATAACATTGGCAGGTGCAATTAAGTTGTATAATATATGATTTAAGTGTAAGTAAGTATAAAATACATGCATAAATATTATTTATACATAAACATATAATATGTGTATTGTAAATATATAAACTACAATAAATAAACATACATAAAATACATAATTCTATATAATAAGAAGTTATTGAGATGATTCTGCCATGATTCTATCAAACAAAAGCTCGCGGACTTTCTTTTTAAAAGCGTCACGACTCGTAGCCATCCTGATTTCTGATTTCTGATTTGAAGCTACCAGGTCTCCCTCAAATAGCTTATACTAGCTGCCCTTTGTCGCCAGGTACGCCGGTCGCCAAAGGCACAGCAGCGCAGGTGTGCTCGGTGCCAGTGGTGACGGAGACGCCCCTGGGCGGCGGGGTGTGGGAGTGCACCAGGCATGTGCCCCAGCTCTTGGTGCGGGGAGAGCATGTCGTGCTGGTCAACGTCGTTGAGCGGTGATGGGAGACAGTTCAAACCAGTGTTTACTTAGGTAGCTGACCGTACTTATTGTAGGTTAAAAAAAAGGTAGCTGAGCCTAAAGGAATTGAAAGAGCAAGTATATTGCGAAGAATAGCCTGATTGCGAGAGCGTGTCAATCTTGGACGCAGAGCTAGAAGGCACGCTGAAAGATAGGTATGTTCCTTCATTTTTGTAATTTTGTGATAATCACAGAGAAACTATTTCGATATTGATCATTTATGTAATTTTTGCTAAATATTTATAAATCTATAAAATATTTATCACGCCGTTTTTATATACTAGTATGTATAATAATTAATAAGTGGTTAAGTTTGAAATGTACTTTTGTACACGTTTAAATGTCTAAGCATGTTTGTCCATGCTGTACCATAGCTATTTTTATATTCATTGAATCTAGCTAAGAACCCGATAAAAATTATTAATATTTACTGTACAAAATGTTAATTTTGTTGTTAGTATTTATAACAATTTCAGTTTAAAGAAAAAAAAAAACGACGGGTTGCACTCTGGGAGTGCCGGCAGAAGTGAAAACTTGAATATTAACGTTGTGCATTTTTGATATTTTGGAATTGTTAGGAAATAATTTTCACGAATTGCTTTAATTATCAGTATAAAAGTACTCTCATTTATGTGGTAGAATACAATATTTATTTATTGGGCTATCGTACACAAACATGACAATTTATATTACATTAAAAAGTTATATTAAGTTATATTAAAAATTTATATTACGCCGCGCCAGCTGCCTACTCTCCATCCGTCTTACGAATTTTCGATCAGGACACGTGACCTGACGCGAGTTCAACATTTTTTACCCATTCCAAAAAAAGTGCACAACGCCGCTAAAGAAGTTTTCACTTCAAAAATAGTTAATATTTTTTGGGTTGATGAATACTGTTTGCATTATTAGATATAATAAATCATAATATTTTAGTCCACATTGCATGCCGCGGCAGCCTACAAGTAAGATGACTCTTAGCTTAAGTCCATTTTTGTACAAAAACAATTTTGCTTGTATTAGTGTTAATTTTGTTGGTTGTCCTATTAAATTAAATAAATAAATAAGATGTTGCGCCCTAAATTCGCATTGTAACACGAAACTATGCCAAGACAAAGGAAAGGGTGTTAATGTAATCGTTTAAATGTTCTTGTTCATCAATAACTGTAAGTGATACGTAGCGATTGATAGTTCTTGCATAAATAAATAATAATTTGTGTCAGCTCAGTTACGTCAATAAATTATTAATTGAATATATACTTGCATAAGAGATTGTTTCTACCTATTACGTTGTATATTGAATAAATGTGCCTGTTTGATCTTTTTTTATATCTTCGATTACTTCTAATTATTTCCTAACTTGTTATATTTACTATTCATGGTTTGTGCAATCGCAGTGCCGAACGTCGTTTGAGTGCCACGTTTCCATGATCATATTATAAGATGCGATTAAATTGTTATATCTTATTGAATTCGTCGCACAGCGGCCAACATTCTCAGTATTGTCAGCCGGGAAAAAATAAAAATATACCGACACAATGGTTGTTTGGCACCTTTGCGTTTACAGGCTTTTTAAATTTCATCCGGCCATGGGAACTGCCGAAAACAATGGACGAAGATCCTGTATCGGTTCATTATAATTAGTATTGTTGTGTCGTTATGAATGGCTGTCAGCGATTGTACACTGACTTTTCAATTTACACATTCAGTTTGTATTAAACGTAAATAATTTTATTAGATGATTTCATCGCGTT